>CM063502.1:107907690-107912690 GCA_032207245.1 Pardosa pseudoannulata
AGTATTTTGCTAGTATTTATAACTAAGCCAAGAACGAAGATTAGTTCTGACCAGATCACTAAACTTTATTTGCCCTGAACTAAAGAAGTAGATCTATTGTGGTTATGAAGCAGATGATGGCCTTTAATATTCATTTAACGTTGAGCACTTTTCAAATTGTCCTTGTTTGTAAGTTTTTTCCAAGTAAAGTTGTTATTACCAAGAAACTTGTTTACAACACCACGTTTTATTTACAGATCAGTTTTACTAGAATACTACAGTTTCTGATACTGTCACGAGATTTGAAAAATCACTTCGCTCTCTATCTAATTCATGACACTTCCTGTTAACCCGTCCCTCTCACTTAAACCAGGGATCACAATACCACGGCTCGCAAGCAGCCTGCGGCTATTTGCACAAGGTTTTGCGGCTCTACAGACAAACTATAATTTTCAATCCTGTGTAAAACTTAAAATAACTAGCAATTTGTCAGACACGATAAAGTTTCAACAACGATGCAAAGTTGATGTAGTAACTAAGTTTTAAAAGTCTTATATATAACTTTTATGTCCTAAAAATCGATATATACCTAAGTATACATACATTAGAGTACCCAGCATCTTGACCACAAGGATCCAAATTAGGGTTACTTAGAAATGAGTGGCTTAATGCAAAAACGACCAAAGTCAGCTTAATATGAAAATGACATAGATTAAAAATGTGGCTAATTAACCTGCCTAAATTTTCCGAACAAGAATATCCAAGCCTAATTTTAATTATTAGTGAAAACAAGCAATTTTAGAAAAATGCACTTTCAGTATTATTAATACTGAAATTATTTCATGAAGCTTGAAAGTAAAATTACCAACATTATGATATTTTGATATTGACTGTTTTTGTATTAAAGGAAATAAAAATATCTTCGAAAGTTTTTAGTGTTTGAAGAAATGAAAAATGTTACTGCTTAAATGTTGTTTAAATATTGTTAAAATATTAACTTGGTAATGACAGTCTTGATCGTAACTTCTGGGTGCTTACACTTCATAAGTGAACCTGTTGTGTCTTGGATCTATGTGTAGCTTACTTCTAAGATGTTTTCAAAACTATCTGTTGATTTTTTTTGTTTGTTTTGAAGATTTAGATTTTATTGATAGACTTTTTTGTAAAGAGTGTTAGTGCATAACAAATAAGAACGATTTCTGTATCAGTATAGTTAATACTGCATGTAAAAAATTGCGTCTCATAAAGTTACATTTTTTTTAAAATCTGCAGATGAACTTAGTCTAGTCTTAATCTAATTTTTTTTATTAGTAAGTCGAACATTATTTGATTTGAAAACAATGTATTAATTCTACATCCGTAGAATTTGCTTTATCTCCAGATAAATGTAAATAATAAATGTTCGTATAGTCCATCTGTTGAATAGTCATAGGTAGATGTTAATATGCATAGTACAAATCTGTTCTCCAGAAGTTTGTGATCTTTTTATATAACATTGTAATTTAAGTTCAAAAATTTACTTAGGCTATCGAACATTCCTCCGTCTAAGTGAATGTTTCGTACAAATCAATGATCGCATAAGTGAATAGTTTTTTACATAAACCCTATGGGAATTTCGCTACTAGTTCTTCGCATAGCTGAATTTTTCGTATAAGTGAATTGTGCACAAATGACTTTCCACTGTATGTAAAAATTTTTATATGTATTGCTAGAAAATTTGTTTCTTCTAAATCTAATTTTTAAGTACCCTAACTCACTTTTAGATTAAAGACAAATACCTGTTTTAAGGCTTAAACATTACAGAAAAGGTGATTAGGTCCAAATTGCATCCCAATATTGTATCTTAGTTCTAACTGAATTTTAATCATTAAATGCTAAGAAATATAAAAATAGTTAAAATAAAAAGTATAATAAAATTACACAACCTTATTAATAACATATATCTAAATAATGCATTATATAATTTATTCTTTGCCACAATGAAGAAAAATAGAATAAAACTTAGAAAATAAATACTAAGTACAGCTTCCCTACCTATAAATGGCTCTCTAGTACCTTTGTTGGGAATATTAACGAATAGATGGCATGTTGCGGCTGTATAGTTCAAGCTTAGAGAATTTTGTACCGCTATGTGTTGTTCTCGTATTGTTTTGTGTTAACGATTGTGACTCTGAATCTGAAACATTATCATGAACTTTTAAGCATTTGTGGAATTTACCTTCCCTTTACTAAGGCCAAATCATGTCTATTACAACTCTCAAGGTGAATTCATAAAGGATAATTATAACCTCTGTTAACTTGTTTCATTAACTTAGCTCTTCTTTTCCGAAAGACTATCTACCCATGTTCTGAATGATAGAGGACGATACAGTTTCGATTTGTTCCACAATGGTTCGCCTCTTGTATTAGAACGAGCATTGAAGATTTTTTTTTTTTTTTAATTTCTGCAAACGAACAAAGTTACATGGTCTCTGTAGACAGACTAAAGCAGCCTAACTTTTCTAACTTAATGTAGACAATCAGAAATGTAGTTGTTTCATTTCCATACTTTCTCTTAGTGAGTGACAGTTTAATCCTCTGGGTTTCCTGGTTACTGAATTGAGATATTGATGTTCTTTAGATATCGTTTTAGTCCAAAGTATTTCAATATCAAACGCTTGATAACTGGAAGTTTAGGAATAAAGATAAATTTGATAAGTTAAGCTACTACACCCACTTTCTTGTAACAAACAAATGTAAAATACATTTATAAACTTAAAATTAAAAACGCTCTTATTTACCTGGAATTGAATCCGGGCGGGTAACGTGAAAGCCAAGCATTTTAACCCCGAACCACCAACGCATGTGTAAATGGGTAAAGAAAGAGGACAACAACCACTAGAAAATCGATGTTTAATAATAAGATGAGCTAATTTATTAATAAGAATGTAATTTTGTGATTGTTTCGTGCATTATTATTGAGGATACAATAGTATAGAAAATTTCAGTTTATTTGGTGATAGAAATTTTGATAAAACGTTTATTACGAAATTTAGATCTATACAGATAAACAGTGCTAATTAAATAAATGAGCATTAAAGAAATAATGCAATATAGTAAAGAATAAAGGATTACTACGTATAAAGTACCTTTTTCAGACATTTGATGTTTTAATTTTTTTTTCTTTAAGGTTTAAAAATTAATTTCATGCTCTATGTAAAGACCCCTCCCCCAATATTTTGGACTGTAGCATTCTAACTCACTTGTTTCTATACCAAAAGGTAATGTCCTATCTGCCTAGCCATTGTCTTGTAATGGGGTTTAGGATTATGTCCAGTAAGACATGAACATATATCAGGTTCCTTATAAAATAATCTTAAATTTATTTGGTTGATTATTGGACCTTCAGGCAATGAATCCTTAAAGGATATATTGTGCCAAACATATTGAGTAGTTATAATCAGGAGTAGCTACAACAATTGAGGTTCGTTAAACACTGGCAAAACAATGAACAACTAGCAGAATTCTGCTCTTTTCCTGTCACAACTTATATTTTGGATACGGTTTCCAAAATAAAAGTTATAAATAATAAATATGAAGGATCGTTTCCAATGCCTCGACAATATTACCAATGCAACGCCTTGCCCTCCTCCTTTAATTACGGAAGCCGGATAATCTCGACATGGATACTCAGGAGTGTACTGTATATTGAAACTAGCAGTTTGCCAGCATAGGGTTCCAATTCCTAGTATTTCTTCCTAGTAAATGACTGAGCGATCTTGGAGAAGAATATCATACTTAATTCATTTCTCATATATACTATCATTCTAAGAAGTCAACGGCACATGGTTGTGGCAAGTGAATTTTTATCGATCTAGCCATTTTTTTACTTAATTATTCGGAATTAAATAAATATCTAGATGACAAAAAGTTCACACATATTTAGCTATTTTTAAAGAATATTTTCTACTTGGATATTACATATAATAAAAGAGAGTCTGGTGTTAACCCTAGACTGCTAATGCTTAGAATGAAGGGAAAAATATTCCTTAAAGAAATACAATTAGTTTAACTTTTAACTTCGTTTCTTCCCAGATTACGCTTAAATTAATGACGGAGTTATGAGGATTAACGTATGTAGCGTCTTGCAATTCCTTTTTTCGCAGTAACTGCTCGGCAGAGAGCGTGTGGGTGAAGGGGAATTTAACTCTTAATCTTCTTAATTTCCAAGCTTAATTCCACAATTTCTCCCAGACGTCGCCAGATAAAACCAATGCAACAACATGCAAGTATTTTAAGTGCTTATGGCGATAGTGGACTATCAGCTATCCGAAAATGGCCTGAAAATTGCATAATTCTATATCCGAGAACTATGAAATGGTTATATTAAAAAAATCTTAGTTATGAGATACAAAGGTTTCTTTTGGTTAATATTCATTATCCTACAATAAATATAACTATTACTAGAACATACAACATAATTATTACTAATAAAAACCTTTCTTTTTTCAAAAATTCCTATTTTTGAATTTTGAAGCATTCTAAATATATTTATAACTGTCTTATTCGTTTGAAATTTACCAACTATTTACTTGTTTTCTATATATACATGAAAAAGAAAAAATCTTTGTCTTATACGCAAATTTTCAATTTTTATCATATTTTGACGAAATTTGACATACTTAGGTTTTAAAACATGTAGATCAGCACTGACTAGTTTATTGCTTTCAAAAAATATTCCTTCAGTCCTTTCCAGCCCTTCATTTCTTTTGATCTTAAAAATTTTTTCTTTATTTGGATATGTACCAGAAATTTGTAATTGAAAAAAAAATTTATCCTGTTATTTTAAACGTTTCAAGCGCAGCCGATAAATTTCTTGATGACAATTTCTTGATGACATTGCTTCTTTTATATTAAATAATATCTGCAACTCTTTCCCTCAAAATAAGATATTTTCCAGTAATTAGATATTGTAGTTATACCAAGAATATTTTAAATTTTTATGTATCTTTTGCATTAATTTTAAATTTAATTCTTCAATA
>CM063502.1:107920190-107987690 GCA_032207245.1 Pardosa pseudoannulata
GTCCATCCCCAGTAAAACAAATAAAATCTGTTTTTTCCTAATTAACAAGTTAAAGTAGCCCGGAAAATATTGAGGCTCAGAGGTTTTAAACATTTAAAAATATTTATAACAATTTTTTTGTAGTTAATTCTCAACATATTAAAAAAAATTGTATTGAAAAAGTTCTGTGTAAAGCAAAATTTATGTATCCAGTTATAAACTACATTATATGTGTCACTAACAAGTGAATTTTTTAATTGTACGGACTCTTTTTCTTTTCTCAAAACTCAAAACTTTTCGTTTCTCAAAACTATAATTTACACCGCTATCTGTAAAATTATAAAAAAAAAAAAAAAAAATCTAATAACTAGATCTGAATACACACACATACATGCATACACACACACACACCTTCTAATTTTCTTTTATGCTTTGCAGTATTTTGTTTTTGTTATTTAATGAGATTTCCGCAATTAAAACATTCTCTTAACCAGGATTTAGTTGCGGAGGGAGGAATCAAACTGGATTGAGTCAATTATGTAATTCACTATTTATATAGATTATGTATTTCCGCCATAAAAATCAGTAAATAATTATATAAATTTAATATTAAAACTTAATTATTTTGATAACGGCTTATCAATTATTAATTATTTTGATAAGGAATCAAACTGGATTGAGTCAATTATGTAATTCACTATTTATATAGATTATGTATTTCCGCCATAAAAATTAGTAAATAATTATATAAATTTAATATTAAAACTTAATTATTTTGATAACGGCACTAAAATTTTATAAAATTTGATGTTAAATTTATCTAAATGTCTATGCTCAATCTTATGTTTTATGTTTTAGTAAATGTAGGAATAATTTAGAGTCAAACTATTGAAATTAAAAAAGTAAGTAGACGTTTTAAAGCTTGAAATTTTTATTTAAAAATTCAATTTGGTTAAGTATGTAGTCTTAAAAGACTTTATATTTGAACATGTACTTTTATTTCAGTGTTAAAATACAATATAATAAACTAAAAAATTTTTTGGTATGGTTAATTATTGAGTTCTACCCCCTTCTGACTACAACCCTGAGTAAAATGGAATCGAAATAATTGTATAAAACAATCCGATTTTGTGTTTTTGGGAGGAATAATTTGATGAAATGACTTTGCAAGTCTTTCTTTTCACGATAATGGTCAGGAAGAATGTATTTCTTACACTTTCATTGAGGAAAAATATCTATAATAATGAAAATAGAAATCTTAAACAAATATATTTTTAAATTAAAAAAAACCTCAGGTTTCTGTTTTCTAGGTTGCAAATCATGAAAGGCCTTTGACAAATTGTTATCTTAAGAGATCGAAAATTGACCGAATGGGTAGGGTGCTGCTCTTCGGTATCAGAGTTCATTTGTTCGGATCCCATTGCTGGCTTGGATGCATAATAACTTTCAGAAATCTTTTTAGTTTTTGGAAAATTGTAATTCGTGTAAAGTTACGATTATAAACTGCGGTTTGAAATAGTGCATAATGAAATTAAATTACCAATAATGTGGTGATAAAATCTTTCTCAGATTTAATGATTTGATAAGAAAGTAAAAATATGTTCAGTTTTCATAATTTATTTTAGTGTATACTGTTGATACATTTAAATTACTTTATGTAATAATAAGAGTTATCCACCAATATCGTGATCGCTTGATTCAAAAGATATTTATTCTCTGGACTATCTAGTAAGAACAATTTGAACATTCGGTGTTAATATCTAGAATCTACTTAGACGTTTCTTTTTCCCTTTTTTATTCAGTTCCTAAGTGCAAATATTGCTGTTATAAGTAATGATATAACGGCAAGATATTGCTTTTCATTAATTGGTAAAATCAACATTATTGACAATAAAAGTTTGGATTATCAACAAGTTATTCGATATTTTCTAAATTTAAAAGTCAAGGGTTCAAAACCACAGAAAACATATTGGATCGACTGGGATTCTAAGTTTTCAAAATTAATTTTTCTTAGAACAACCCTTTAATATACGAATTAGTATCAGTATTCTTGGGAAAACTTGGTGATCATTATAACTCAAAGATTCTTTACTCGTGGGAAATTTAGATGGAAAATGTATTTCATTTCACTAAATAACTGAAAAAGAAAGGAATTATTGACAAAGGAAGAAAATTAGTAAAGGGTTGCTGTCATCAAATATCTATAGTGTAGGAACAGGCGCATCCTTACATCCACTCAGATTGTAATGTTCCGTTCTGGCTTAAATGATTGCAGCCGTTCGGAATCGGTTTAAGCAGAAGGTCCCGGTCTCATTACCCCTCGTGTAGCAAAACAGTAGATCGTAGTGCTCCAAACCAACCAACCCAATTAACCCATCTTAAGCGATCAACATCCATCTCTTGTTTCTAGTAGCATCACAAAAGTATTATGAACAGTGAAGTAAATGCTCATAGTTTGTGTAGCAAAACAGTAGATCGTAGTGTTCCAAATCAACCAACGCAATTAACCCATCTTAAGCGATCAACATCCATCTCTAGCTTCTAGTAGAATCACTAAAGTATTAGGAACAGTGAAGTAAACGCTCCTAGTTTAAGAAGTTCAGAGAAACACACACCTGGCATTAAAACTTGATGAAAGAAGAAATTAAAAATCATTTAAACTGTTTAATATTTTTACGTTACTGTTCTTGTGAAGTCAAAGTCCTCCTGATTCCTCGCGTAATTGTTTCTGAAAACGATTAGTCAGAAAATATTACACGCTTTTACACGTGTTTTAATGACTGGGCTTTGTAGGAAGAAGGAAATCACCTCTCATTTTTCATTACTGATTTTATTTAATGGTGTTTCAGCTACGGTCAAAGTATTCAAAATATTAATAAAGCCCAAAACCGTTATGAAAGCAATAACTTTCTTACATAAACTTTTGCTCCGGACTGATCATCAGGAAATATTAATTTAACATGAGTCCTGGAGGGAAGCATATGACATACTAATTTTACCTTTTAATACTTTTTGTCCTTTCTCGATGCTCAGGGATTAGCAAGACGGTCACTAAGCTACTGCTGAGAGGTTCATTAATAATCTAATTAGTTCCCTTACGGCCCCATGGAACAGATCATTTGAACAAAGGAATAAGATGATTAATTGCTTTTTAATGAATGCTATTAATTAGTATTTTATGAAATGGAAGTAAAATATTCCGAATTTCTTTTTATTTTTTTATATTGGGTAATTTCATAACTGTGTGGAAAAACAAAATTTTTTTTTACTTCTTAGTTTTATCCATTGTTTTTCTGATGAAAATTAATTAGGTAGTAATCTTTGATTTGGATGAATTAGTTTGGATATGAACAAATTTCATTTGAAATATATGCAGTCATGGTAGTTCTCTAGAAAAATTTTTAGAGGGTAAAAACATTCCTAAGTTACAATTCAATAATGAATATGATTGATTCTTGTTATAAACTCAATAACCCCCCCCCCCTTTCACACACACACACACACACACACACACACACACACACACACACACACATATATATATATATATATATATATATATATATATATATATATATATGCAGTGGAACCCGGTTAAGAAAATCCCGTTTAAGAGGTTTTCCTGCTTAAGATGTTTCATATCTGTGGCCCTAATTTTATTCATACATCTATGATAGGAAAATTTTCCCGTTTAAGAAGTTTTACTTTTAAGCATTTCTCCGCTTAAGAAATTTTATTTACTCCAAATCCCACTGTGAGACTTTATTAATTTTTTACTCAATAGAAGTACAAAAGGTATATCTGCGAAAGAACTGAATGGGGATAGATAACCTAAAATAAATTCTGTACCTAAAATACAACTTTCCGAATCATTTAGCGAAATTCCCTTTCTTTTCTCTAATTGCTGCTGGCGAACGCCAAGTCACGAAGCTTAATTCTGTATAAATCTGCATTAATTATACAACCTTTTATATAATTAATTATGGGCATATGATAGCTTCACCGCTTAACCAAAAATTTAACATCTAATTGGCTAAAACCTTTGTCCCGCCAATCATTTTTTTTCTCTTTGCAATCGAGCTTTCCAGGTACACTCAACTCATGAAGATCGTCGTAGTAATAAAAACTGTCAAAGTATGGTTCTAAAACTTTGTGTTTTATTTTGGATACCAAATCGTCATTACTGGACTTAAAGCGAGGTGGCCGAAAATTATATTTCACGCCCCCCCCATATATATATATATATATATATATATATATATATATATATATATATATGGGTGGGTGTGTAATATATTGAATATTTATTTCAATAAGTTTTTTTTTCCAATGTGGGACACTCGCTTTTATTGATAGCATTCCCAACATAAATCCACCGGTTTCTGCTACTCTTTTTATTATGGGAGCACCATATAAATAGCGGAAATACACTCCCTATGAACATATATGGAAACAAAAACGAACTATCTAAACAAGATTAATGCAAAACATGAAATGCACCAGCAGATAACATCTATAGAGCCAGATTTTGATTGAACTCTTGAATTTTTCTACAAAGAATTCAAGCACACTCTAATAACTAGATGCAATGATGTAAGAAATGTGAAAGTGGTGATACCAGCAGTACATGTTATACTATTATTTAGGTAAATAAAATAGCATTGTGCAAATTTTAAGTTTAGCTGCATCAGTTGTTTATTTTCATATTACTCCTATCACCTATATAATGTAATTAACATCAAAGATACATGCGTACATGAGTCTTAAAAGATTGAAGACTAATGGCCTATGGTATCAATATCGCTAGGCCGGACTTACAAGAGGATGTGTCCTCAAATCCATCAAGAGACTCTCTTGTTGTCCGAGAAGGCAGTGGAAATCTCTCACCTAAGATGGAACCCTGTCGTATGACTCAAGATAGCAGTTCGGGGAGGAAGTTATTCTTGCGCTTGAAATTGAACCCTGTCTTAAAGGGAAAGCAATGCACAATTTATGTTCAAAACCGAAATTATCTGTAAAAAATGAAAATTATCTTTTGATTTTTCTATTTCTTTGCGTCTATTCATTTAACTTTGGATTTTTCATAAAAACGATCAAAAACAACAACGTTTTGTGCACTTCTACACTAGCCACACTTGTGCATTTCTACTCTATTTAGAGTGTAATAAATTTAAAAGATTTCTAACAAAAGCAAAGTATATTACTGAAGATCAAAACTATATTACTGAAGATTTTAATAATATTATTAAAATTCCATATGTTTGAGACAATGATTCATATTATCCGAATAATTTGAAAGCCTAAATTAAAGTCGACCGTTTAGAGGAAAATTGGGAAATTTTAAGAATGTAGAAATGATTGGGAATATAATCAATAACAGGAATTGAAAGCGAATATCTTTGCATGGGAGGAAAATAACGAAGACAATCAAGTGAAGCAGAATGTATATAGAAAATTATTATTCTATTAGAAGGATTATTTACTTATTGGAAAAAGGCGGTACTACACTCAGAGTTACTATAAACAAAATAGCTAATGAAAATTACATATAAAATGATCGAGGAATCCGAATATCGGAATAAAGTAATGAATTTTGCAACAATAATTGTATGTACATAAATTATCTCAAATATTCTAAGTAAATAAGTTAGTAGCGAAACAGAAATAAAGTACAAGGGTACAAATTGGTGCATTATGTAAATTCTGGTGAAAATAACTCAGCCATTGTTTGCATAATTTACGATCTAATATATCCATATATATATATATATATATATATATATGCTTGTGTATGTGATTATTTAGGTTTGAACGAAGGCTATTAACTAATTTTTCACAGTTTGAATACTTTTCTCTTTATATATAATTGCAGTTTTAGTAACAAAACAGCAGTCTATAACAAACATATATCTAATTTCTTTTTACTTTGTTCAGGAAATCGATAGCTTTTAAGTCGAATATATTAACATAAGAAATCAGTTTGACATGTAGTTTGGCAGGGGAATTCTTGTTTGTCTTTTCAAGGTCAGAATTTGAAGAGTTTCAGTTTAAAAGAATATCATGCAAAACGATATTCTTTAATAAAGTAACAGAAGTAGATAAATTATTAGGATAAACTTCACATCAAAGAAAAAATTTTTATTTACGTTAAAAATATAACATAACATAACATACCATTCAGAAACATATATCACAGCTGTCCTTTATTTACAGTTAAATACTAGGAAAAAGTAAAAAAATCCGGCAGAAAAGAAAATAAATAACTAAATAAAAATGAGAACAACTAACATTTACAGGAAATTCAAGTGAAGTGGGTTATAGTCATGGAGCGTAAGCTACTTTGCTCTGATTTGTTTAACCACAAAATGTAATTAAAATTTAAAAGCCGGCTTATGTTAATTCGTATAATAAAGGCATTATAACTTGGAGATTATCTCCAAGATATTGGAGTATCACTAAACTGGGATTCAGTCAAAATTTTTACAAATATCCAATAATAAATAAATAGGAAATACATGTCGAGAGTTCAGAAGTTTCTCATACTTTTAAGCAAAAATATAGTATATTAAAGTATACCCCACATCCCATAGGGTGTGTTTGGTGTCCTATCATAAAGCTAATCTAATCCAGCTATGCGAGCTGATGTCATCCGACTTTTTATATAGAAGTTGCTGTAAAATGTGTTCAGTGTCACAATCCTGACTGTAATGTAAAAGAGATAATGAACTGCCATAACACGAATTTCACTTACACCAACATATCAGCCCCTCACATTTAAGAGACTCTTAGTAGGATTAGCATTTTTTAAATATATAAAAAATTCATAAAAGCTTTCCATCCACCCAATATTGCAATATTAGTTTTGATAACTCTCCGTTTCATTCATGAAGAAATTTACATTGTATGATCAGGAATAAAATCGCTTAAAAATATAAAATTTTTTTCCACAAAGCTCTAATACTATAAATAATGTAATAATATCTAATAAAACGTAATTTAACTTTATCAAAAGTAATTGCTTTTATTAAATCAGCATTTGACGACTGAAGGCACTTTTTAGAAAGAGTTATTCACTCTCCTGCTGTTTTGTGAAATATAATAGTTTTCTACAACTTAATATAACTGAACAAGTTATAATGTGATAATTTTATTTAGTGAAATTATATTAATTCATATTTTTTAAATTTTACTGCTCTGTTGATATAATAAATTATAAGTCCGGGCATAGCCGGGTACTTCAGTTAGTAATGAATAAATAAAGTGGGTTATCATGGAATCGTGTTCCCCAAAATTAAATTTTGAAAGAGTTTTGAAAGACTAGTTAGTTTTAATATAAATTGTAATATAATATATATTTGATTCAATCTGAATATAAACGTTTCAATTTGAACTAAAAATGAATAAATTGTCAAATTCTGAGAAAATTTTTGTTTGACTTTAGCCTCAAACTAATGAAGTTAGCTTGAATCATTGGGATAGATAGGCATATTATTTTTGTATAAATGTTTGCACCTCAAAAGCTGAGTTAACCTATTAATGACAATTAAAATTGAGGGTGAATTCATCGGAATTAAGAAGCCTATTTTCCAGTGGTCCATCTTTTTGAGCATTCTTCTGTTGCAATGCGTGTCAAAGCATTTCTTCAGAGAATTAAAATTGTCTCGTTTCAGATGAAATATTTCCTGGTACATGAACGTAACCATAGAGTTGTAACAATAACGTCAGAAATGTAAAAAAAAAAAAAAAATTAAGAGTTTATGCTTCATTAAATACTATGAAATATATAAAGAAAACATTTTTGTAAAAAACAAAGCGTTTAAAATTATGTGACTTAGAATTTATTATGATCTATAAAATGAATAAAATCATTTCATACATGAAATTACTCTTTATTATGCATTCGTAGTCTTACAAAGGAAATTCTTCACACTTTCCCAGGGAAAAATTCCCCTTCTGTAAAAACTCTCGCATGATTTACAGTCTTTGACCTGGAAATGTGACAAGGTGCTTCCCTATCGGATTTCACCTGGTTCGAAAACCCTTGTTGGAAGACATTTTTCAACTAATGAGCAGAAGGACAACTTGGTGAAATTTTAAGTACCAAGCATTCCCCTGACTCCAATAAATTGGACAAGTGAAAAACTATTCCCGACACGGTTTTTTCCCTCTCGCCGTGATGGTTCAAAGATTGCTAAAGAGTGGGAGATTAGTCTCAAAGAAATTCAAACCTATGTTTTTACAACAAGAAAAATTCTTTAATTGAATGGATTTTTTTTTGGTTACTACTGTCACTAGTGTAAGAGACGTAAAAAATAATTCAACAGAATTTTTTAATGGCGAAGTGAAGTAGTATATTTAAAACTGTTTCTGTTATTTGTCCAAGAGTGTTAGAAAGTTTTTTTCATGAATTGTGTGAAACTCAAATATTAATTTAACCATTGAAGCATCTCGAGGAAGCATCAGATTCCACACTTATAGGAGGTATATTAAAAAAAAAAAATCTGTGAAACAGTAAAAAAACCTTTCTGCGACATATGCGTAATGGCTATTTATAGAACAAATACACTACTACAACCAGAGTTTAAGATTTAAATTAATTTACTTTTTATTTTGTAATTGCATTTAATTTTATTTTCCTTTACAATAAGAATAGATTAAAATAACTAATGAATAAATATAGTGGGATTGCTTATGTTAATAAATATATTAACGTAAGCCACACTACATTACTACATTACTACAGCCAGAGTTTAAGATTTAATTTTACTTTTTATTTTGTAATTTCATTTACTTTTATTTTCCTTTACAAAAAGACTAGATTAAACTAGCTAATGAATAAATAAAGTGGGATTGCTTATGTTAATAAATATATTAACATAAGCCAGATTACATTATTACATTACTACAGCCAGAGTTTAAGATTTAATTTAACTTACTCTTTATTTTGTAATTTCATTTACTTTTATTTTCCTTTACAATAAGGCTAGATTAACTAACTAATGAATAAATAAAGTGGGATTGCTTATATTAATAAATATATTAACATAAGCAATCAGTTTGACATTTAGTTTGGCAGGGGAATTCTTGTTAGTCTTTTTAAGGTCGGAATTTGAAGAGCTTCGGTTTAAAAGAATATCATGCAAAGCGATATTCTTTAATAAAGGAACAAAAGTAGATAAAATATTAGGATTAACTTCACATCAAAGAAAGAAATTTCTATTTACGTTAAAAATATAACATAACATACTATTCAGAAACATATATCAGAGCTGCCCTTTATTTACAGTTAAATACTAGGAGGAAAAAAAACCTGGCAGCAAATAAATAAATAACTAAATAAAAATAGGAACATCTAACATTTACAGGAAATTCAAGTGAAGTCATGAAGACTAAGCTAATTTACTTTGATTTGTTTAGCCACAAAACATAATTAAAATTGAAATGATGGCTAATGTCAATTCGTATAATAATTAAAGACATTATAATTTATAGAATATAAATTATAATGATTCATGATATCATTATATTTCTTGATTCTTTCATCTTATTTATTCAGTTAATTGCATTTTTGAATTATTTGGGTTTTTTTCTGAATACTAAAAGATATATAAAAAAAAATTCAATGAAAATCTATTTTGACTAATCCCTTAAGGCACTTGAGATTGAAAACTAGGGATAATTTACATAATTGTAGATTCCACTTTTTAATCTAAACTTTAGTATTGTACATTGTAGTTGAAAAGTGTTTAAAAACGGAATATTATATTACTTTCTTTACAGTTGATACAAGGTATAATAAAGCACTTTTACAGTTGATCCTGGAAACTCTGCATTTAGGAGGTAAACATATAGAATTTTCTAAAGTAAAATTCCCTTAAATAGTAATCAAATGTAGTATTACAAAACCCTGTTGGTATTTACCTATGAAAGTTTTTTTCATGCCTGTGTAGCATCATATTATTCAAAACTACTAACAATATTCTTAATAATTTTAGTAAAATGTTATTGCTTATTTTGCACAGTTATCTAACATTTGTAGCAAATGAGTGTTAGAAATGAAGAATCTTCATTACATATACTACCAAGATAAATAGCATCTTTTGTGAATTCCAGAAAAATTGGTAAGATCTAGATCGGTATTTGTAATTGAACTTTTGACTTATTTTCACCATAAAATAGCTCTATTCCATCTGATTAAAGATTAAATAATGTACACATTTACTGTCAACTATGCTTATGATAAATATAGTTAGGAATTAAAGAAAATTTCATGGTAATTAATATTTCACGTTTGGTCTTGAAATAGCATATTAGAAATACATACATTTTATATAAAATATGTGTTTAGTAACAAAAGCCAATAAGTTAAACTAAAATAGAAAATATATTAGCATCTGTCCTATAATGAATAGTGTAGGCAACTCTAATATAATTCGACACACATAATTCAAGAGGACAATATCGTAATTAAATAAATTCTGGAGAGTCGGATAGCCTGTCAGGTGATGCTCTCCCTCTCATATGCAAATAAATTAATGTTTCAAGTAGATAAATAGAGACGGGAACCTTCTTTTTAAATTTTCCATTAAGAGATGATTTGTTTTATACTGTATTCAATGATTGCTTTCATTATCACGACCAAATTTGGAAAATAAGCTAATTTGGATTACTGCCAGCATATCCTCTACATTACGAATTCCTCTATGTTTGCAAAAATTCCCCTAAACTTGCCGCCGGCATAATTGTATCCAAATTCATCTTATTTAATAATGAATTGCTTGCGAATATGGTATGAATTATTGGCTAGGTTTATAACCATTCGGAAACATTTAATTTGATAAACAAGTACACTAATATTTCAAAATATTTTTAATAGGTCTACTGATTTCAAATATACCGAAAACGTATTATTAATTATCAGAGAAATAGAATAGACTAAATAATTTAAAACATAAACCTCGAGGTCTTTTAAAATTTAATATTATATACCAAAATATTTAAATCTATCTCTGAAAGACTATCTCTGAAAATATATTTGAAATGCATATATAACATTTTTTACACCCCTCTAAGTAATATTTGAAAAATAAGCATTGAAGTTAAAAAGTGTACACATAATTCTGAGATCTGCATATTGATGTTATAATGTTAATATTTGTGGTTCACATCAAAACGATATAAGTGCTTGCAGAGGAGTTTACAGGGAGGGGCAAAAGTGGCAATTTTACCCCCTTCCCAAATACAGAAATTGAGCAGTTTGCTTTTTTCGTCAAATATTAAAAAACAACAACATAATTTAATTTTCCAATTTTGAAAAAAATGGAAACTTCCTCTTCGTTTTAGAGAAATTTTTTAAGCTTTATTAGAAGCTTAACAAAGCTCTATTTTAGCTTTTTCTAAAATTTCTCATGTTAGAAAATGTTTTGTTTTATAAGTGATGATTATTTCTAACTATTAATTTTTACAGTTATTAGTTTTCTAGAATGGCTAATGATAGTATTATTTTCAGTGATTTTTAAGACTAGAGTCCTGTACCTAGCTATTATAGATTTGATTGATTGATTTGTATAGTGAAAATTAATAAAAGCATGCAATATTTTCGAATATAATATTAATAAATTTTTTTATAGAAAACAAGATTTCTTCCCCCCACCGAAAAATCTTTGCCCCCTCAGAGTGTTTTTTGGATACTCTATTGACTACTTGTATATATAAATTAACATTAATTTTCTTCCATTTATGGTCTTACAGAGCAACAAGCTAAATATTTCTAGTAACTAGAATAAACCATGTGAAAATAGCTTACACCTTCTAATAATCATTATTAGTCCATTGAATTAAATAAAGATAATGGGTTTTTTACTAAGTAAGAGACATGTTTATAAACGAAATAGTAATTAATAAAGTTAACTTTTACCAATAATAGTCTATACTGTTAACACTCTCTACCATTAGCCCTTAACTGAATGCCATTAATGCAAATTATGATAGACACTACGAAGCATTAAACTGTTCTTTTGAACGAGATTAGCTGAAAATGAAAATGAAAAGCTGAATAATTCAGACATGGTTTTGTCTTTGTCAAATTTATTATTAAAAGGGGGTTTTTAACTTCTAAGTAAAATTCAAAATTTGTGAATGAAATGGTAGCAAGCATAGCAAAGTTTTTATCTTTTTAACCCGTTTAGAAAAGACCGAAAGTATTACACCAATGCTGAACTAATTTCGCAAATTTGATAAGGTTTGGGAATAAGCCCATAAAATAAATTTCTGCAGCTAAATGTATCAGAGACAAGAATGCTTGATAAAAGAAATCAAACCATTTATAAGGTTTTATAAAATTATTTTGAGATAAAGTTCACTCGCGATGTGACTAGGAAGGCGCCATCGTATATGCAACGATATATCGCCATTGACACGTTTCACAAGTATTGCGGATGACGATATATCGTCGTTTGGCACTAAAAGGGTAAATAAAAGAGTTTTTATGTAAGTAATGAGACACGGCTTTTAACTGAAAGTAAATAAACACTAGTAATTAACCAAGATCATGAGTTTGAAAGTTTTTAAAAATAAATTGTTTTCTATTTTATTTTACTAAAAAGATTGTGGCTACAAGAAATCAAATATTTATCCTTTATAATGTTCATAATTAAAAAAGTTTAACTTTTCAAACTCTGCATTTCACAATTAAGTTCATCAAATTGCAAGCTATCTTTATGAGCTCGTAAAAAAGAGAAAGAATTACCAAGCTATTAAATATTTGTCTTATTTGTGCTGGATATTTTAGATACAAAATATTATGTTTATCAAAAATAATAGCTCATTGTCAACCTTCACTATTCTTGAAAAATGCAGTAGTCTGGAAAACATGTAAAACATTTGCAATACAAGCGTTTCATTCTTTTGAACGTGTTAGCGCATTTTCGAAGGGTGAAGGAGCAGCACATCTAAGAAATGTTGCCGCGTATATTTCAACTCTTATCCCAGAATAGATCCCAAAAGTAGCATTTATAGAAGGGACCTCAGAAGGTAGACCCATGGGTCATGTTTGTATCGTCTTTTACTTTTTCTTTTTAACAAGCACTTTGTGGTTTCCGCACCAGATTTTCTTTCTTCCTTCCTGGCGTGTAATCCGGTAAAGTATGACAGACGCAAAAGTTATGTGTTCAGGTCGCGCGAGTACAGTTTAGTTTCCCGTAAGGGTCAACACTTCTCAGATTTCTCCATAACTGCTGGAACTAACGAACTAACACGCATTCAGCAGCTGGGGTATGAAGAATGGCATTTGCAGATTGCTGTCTCAATTTAAATTTATCTCCAAGCAATTTATTTTTCGAAGGAATTCTTAAGAAATAAATAATGAAGTGGATGAAACAAATAATTTTTTTCTTCATTTCAAGATAAAAAGAAAACGCCGACACATTGCGAATGATTTTTTATAAGAGAGGAAATTGTATAAATATGATTTGGTGTGAGCTCATGAGTACATATGAAAGGATTTCATAGGAATTTTAAGAATATTTTTTCTTTTCCAAGTATGCACAATATAAAAAAAAAAAAAAAAAAAAAAAAGTGTTTTGTATGATTAGAAATCCAATCTTAAATGTTAGCAGATTTTTGTATATATAGGACATTTTGATAAAGCTGTTGAAATTAAAATATTTTGTATGTATTTATAAACATTATATATATATATATTTCTTAATAAATAAAAATTAATCCTAATCAAGTATCCAGAAGATGTATTAGCAAGAAACTGAAATTTTATTCCTTTGGGTAAATCACAGTCCTATATAATAATATAAACATTACTTTCCCAAGCAATGCGAGCTCTAGCAATTTCCGGGCTAAAACCTAAAAAGCTGCCCACCTCCTCTTAACAATAAAAGTACCATTAGAAGAGAAAATTCTGATAGATATACATTTAATTTTGAGAAACTCGCTCTTCTCTTGCCACATTTATTGACAAAGAAAGCAAAATTCTTAGAGCAATAACAAGATTTAGAGCAAAATCTTGAAATTTAATATAATTTTTAACTTTAACTGCTCTACTTTTTGCCTTTTCTAATAAGTCCAATTCTGACTCTTTCATCTACCAGATCAAGTGTGTTTATATTCCTTGCTTCTTCACTGGTCAACATTATTTCTAAATCTTTAGAGCGTTTAATTAATACACTTTTAGGGATATCTTTGAAATCATATGCAGTACACAAAAGTTGAAAATAACTATTACTGTTATTTCTTAAATCAAAGTTAGATTCTAAGCATTATTTAAAATATTTTACTAAAAAAATAATAAACTTGCATCATCTGTTCAAAAAATATAAAATACTTGCACTGGTTGGTATTTCAATTAAATTAATATGAAGTACTATAAAATAATTATTCTCCCCACTAAACAGTAATAAAGAACTTTTCATTTTGTAAAATATTTTCATCCAAATATTTTCCAAATAAAAATTGTATTGTCAAATTCAAGCCAAAATTCCCTACTAGATAAGGATCCGGTTTGTCAAGCTCTAGGGCCACCCCTGTCCCAAAAATCAATATTTATATTAATATCTCAAAATGGTTTTAAAATTTGATATAAATTAGCTGTAAGACAGAAATTATTCAAAATTAAAATATATGTCGTAATAAAACATACTGAAAATCACAGTTATTCCTTCTATAAGAATGACTTATTCGGTATCCTTCTGAAATAAAAAAGCATAATGACTGTAACTCAGTCTTGAAAGGGATATATAGATTTGATGGATACTGTGACTTTCACAAGTGCTAATAAGGACAGGGCTGGATTAAATTATTTTGGGGCCTTAGCCATTTTTTTCTTACCGGGCCCCTTCCTCTCCATCAAGAAAAAAAGCCCACTCAAAAATATAAAACAATAAATAAAACAAAACTAAATAATGTAGAAAACGAAAAAAATATTAAATTATTAATAGTAAAAATATTTAGTATACAACAACAAATATTAGTTTTTCTAGAAAAGTTTGAACGGTTTGTTTATAAGCTAAAAAAATAAATTTATTTTATTAAATGTCTAGCAATACTAAGTATATAAATATGAATACACTTAATTATAATTTTTTTTCTAATTTTTTACTCAGCAAAATTACCAATTATTGAGTCATAACTAATATTATCGAAAACATTTTTGTTCGATGCATAAAACAACTGAGGGATTTAAATTTTGATTGATTATAATTTGATTGATTATTAATATTTTTTTTAGGTGTTTTAATACTGAGAATAACCTTTCACAAGATGCTCTTGGTATAGGCAAAGTTAAATTTATTCCCAGTAATATTTCTATATTTGGAAATGTTGATGTTATTTTTATCTTTTTTATAAATCTTTTCAGAATATCAGTTTGACCGGGCTCTAGAGAGTTTGTAGCATTAGTGTATGCGACGATAAAGTCTTGAATGAGGATTCTCATTTTCAAAGGACAAAAATAAATTTAAAAAAATAGCGTTTAATGTTTGTTTTCGGTGAAGGTGAACATTTGTTTGTAATATGGTTATTTTATGTATACGTATAATTTTATAGTTAAAATGGGTCTGTGCTTACCATATTGGATTCCCCTCGATCAATGTTTGGTTTGGAGGGGTGCAGCCAACTAGTTTGCAACACAAGGGCTAATGAGACCGGGGTCTTCTGCTTAAAGACGATTCCGAACAGCTACGAACATCTATGCCCCAGTGGGATTCAAATTTAAGAACTTCAGTACTGAAGATCATCGCCCTAACTATTCGATCATAGTTCGGCTTCTCTCATTGTTAATCTATTGGGAAAATGAAATTCCCTCCGGTTGGATAGCATTTTAAGATTTTTTTTAAAAATTATACAAAGTGATAGAATAACAAATTCTCTAGAATGTTATCTTTTATTAAAAAAAATGGGAGCGAGAGAGAGAGATAGAAGAGAAGGAGAGTGAGAACGAGTGAGAGAGAGTGTGAGGAGAGTGAGAGGGAGAGAGGGAGAACGGGAGAGTGAGAGGGAGTGAAAGCGTGAGGAGAGTGAGAGTGAGAAAAGGGAGAACGGGAGAGTGAGAGGGAGTGAGTGTGTGAGGAGAGTGAGAAGGAGTGAAAGTGTGAGGAGAGTGAGAGGGAGTGAAAGTGTGAGGAGAGTGAGAGGGAGAAAAGGGAGAACGGGAGAGTGAGAAGGTGTGAAAGTGTGAGGAGAGTGAGGGGGAGAAAAGGGAGAACGGGAGAGTGAGAGGGAGTGAGGGTGTGAGGAGAGTGAGAGGGAGAGAGGGAGAACGGGAGAGCGAGAGAGAGTGTGAGAGAGAGTGTGAGAGAGAGTGGAGGGAGAGAGGGAGAACGGGAGAGCGAGAGAGTGTGAGAGAGAGTGGAGGGAGAGAGGGAGAGAGAGGGGGAAAGAGGGAGAGAGAGAGTGTGAGAGAGAGTGGAGGGAGAGAGGGAGAACGGGAGAACGAGAGAGAGAGTGAGAGAGATAGTAGAGGGAGAAAAGGGAGTGAGTGGGGGAAAGAGGGAGAGCGAGAGGGGGAGAGAGGGAGAGAGAAGGGAGGGTGATATAGGGAGGGAGAGAGTGAGTGAACGGGAGAGAGTGAGTGAGAAGGGAGAAGGAGAGAATGAGATGTGAGAGAGAGTGTGAGGGGGAGTGAGAGAGAGAGAGGAAACATATTTAATTTCAAATTATTTGCGAGATATTTCGACATATTCTTTTGCAATCGTGAATAAGAGCATTTAGTATATATAAATTCAGAAATAGAAATAGATAGTATCTTAGAGAATTTATTTTTATATTTTGTGATATAATTTTCTGAAAGAATTCTTAAAATAAGAGCTGGCCAAAGTGAATTTTATTTTCCCCATAAATTAACACTGAACTGGAGGAATTCAATAAGGCAAGTATAGACCCGGCTTAAGTATGGAGTTTCCTCTCACACCCTTAGTTATAGATCCAAAACATTTATCATAAGTTCGTTTTAAAGTTTAATTATCATTAAGTTATCATAAATAAGTATAATCATAAATAGTATAGAAATAGTAATAGTACAGTAATAGTAGTTATCATAAATAAGTATATAAGTGTCATAAGTATTTAATTATCATAAGTTCGTTTATAAGTTTTGTTCGTTACACTTATTTATCATAAGTTCGTTTCAATTGTTTGAATTATTTAACTCCTATTAATAGGACTTTTGAAATAAAATTCACGAGTATGTTATATAGTCAGAATATATAGTCACATAAACAAAAAATACAGTTCATTTTCTGCATTACGGTTTCATATACCAAATAAAGTTAATTACTATAAAAAAGAAATGTTTTTGCGAACAACATACAATTTCGGAAAAATAAATAGAATTTCGCGAAAGAGCATTAAAATTCGCAAAAACCTTACTGAACCAACACTGCAAATAAATTTAAGCATCATTATTTTAAAGCCACGCAAGCCCACGATGACAAAACTATAACGCAATTTTCTGGAGTTATTATATTTTTACATTTTTAGTTTGATAAAATATTGCTGTTGTCAATTTTTCCATTACTTGCGTGCTGTTGATATATCATGCTGTGTAATACACTATCAAGACTAGAGAAAATTTAGCATTTATCAAATTTCGCACGAGAGTTTATTCATAGTGTCATGCAATTTTTAAACATAGAGTCATCTATTTTCATAAGTTAAGAATTTCGCATGTTCCAACTCCAAATAGATGAAGTGCAGGTTTTTCGCTTTAAAATACATTTTGTAAAAATAATGAAATCGTTTGATGTCTCCTTTTGTGCAACACATTTCCATTAAACTAAATTTTCTACAAACTATTATCTCCAGAAAAAAAATGTACCACGCCATAACATTGGGTAAAGCTTTTTGGAAAAATTATTTATGTAGATGAAGTATGCATAATATTCGATTAGTGCAGTAATAAAAGATCCATGGTTAATTTAGTTCCTATTCGGAGTGAAAAAAGATTGTTAATCTAGCAAAATGCTGTAGGGAAATTGAGATGTATATGAAATTGCATTCGGACAGAAAAATATCTTGCACCACAGAATTAAATTATGCAAATTTAAAGAATGAAAATAATTTAGATCGTAATATCTTTTCTGTAGTGACACTGCTTAAATCATTCAAAAACTTATTCCTTTACGAATAAATATATGAAAAGTTATATAATATTCAATTAGTGCAAAAGTAAAAGATCCGTGGTTATTTTAATTCATATTCAGACTGAAAACAGATTGTGTATTAATCTACTAAAATTCTGCGAAAAAATATTTGAGATGCTATGAAATTGTTTTGAGTCATAAAAAGGCCCATTCGATGTCATATTCTCACTTCAGAACTAACTTATTTAAAGTTAACAAATGAAAGAGTATTTAGATTAGAGGTTGCCAAATTTATGGAGTTTTTTAGTAACTGTACCATTTTCAAATCCTACTAGATCTACCATAAGAAACCAGGGAAGAAACAACATTTTTTTTTCAAATCTTACAATTGTTTATTGTCTATAAACATACATTTCCAAAGAATACGAAGTTAATTTCAATAAAACTATATACATGAATGAAATTGAAACTGAATTGTACATAAGAAAAAAATTGAAATGTTGAATACAGGAGTTGGAAATGTAAGAATATATTTTTCATCAGACTTATCCTTTTTAACGAGAAGAACCACTCATTCTGTTCACCATTGAGATTTTTAACATTGGGAAAGTATATAGTTGTTGCCATTCGAGTACAGTTGTACAAATAATCATCCATCAACAAGTATCTGTACATTTTTTATATAAATTTCATCCTAATAAAGTAACAGGCAACGATATCGTAACTGGAGGGTTGTAGGTTCGGCGCTCGAGCTGGCCTAAGATCCACTGTATTTGTTAATGGGGACTGGGGAACGTAAAATATTAAGTGGTCACGATGTAACAGAGATATCCTTTGGTCACAGAGGTATCGTATAATCACAGAGGTATGGTTACAGAGGTATGGTCACAGAAGTATCGTTTGAGAACTTGGAGGACAATAGAAGTATCGTTTGAGAACTTGGAGGACAATGTCCTCCAAATTCTCAAACGATAGCTGTGGGGTTGGCAGGCCAAGCTTGGGGGGGGGGTCTTCTGCTTGGTCCCTGCATCTAAATTACTAGGACTCGATTGAACTAAGACGTTCTTTCACCTTAGCAGTGCTCATCAAACAAAAGCCTCACCCCTTCGTCTTAATTCTTGTGGCCTCTGACCCACATGCTTGTCTCGTCCAAGTGGCATTGGCAACAACAACAACAAAATAACCTCACACAGATATACCAAGGTGAACATTAGCCAATCTATGTAACACACCGCGATCTATCAAAAATTTCTTCCAGGTCTACTAGTAGCTCGCGATCAATGATTTGGTGATTTTTGATTTAGTTGTAATAACTCTTTTATCAAATCATTTAAAAATTTATTCTTTAATGAAAAAACATACACAATTAATATTTTTTTAGGGAGATCTGAATTGTTCTGTGGTGGTTATTGCTATGTGGTTAAATATGTACAATGAACTAATGTGGATGTTTTGCTATCATGTGCTTACTTGATGGGGCTTACTATTCAGAGATGATTTCGAACATCGAATCCGGCAATAAGGCTCAAGATCACTGATTTTGGATCCAGATGTCAGTTATGTTGTGATACTATATTATCCGGCTCTGTAGGGCAGAATTACAAACTTTTTAGAAAAATTACCTGGTATATGCTAGTTTGGAACACTGCAGTGATTTTCTGCAACACGTGGACTAATTCAGACCATAACCAATTCATTTAATCCAATAATCTACAGGCATTCATGCCTGCTGTAAGATTAGAACTTACTAACTCTGGTACCGAAAAGCAGCTTACTACCTAATCGGATGTTGCCCAGCATCTAGTATATGTAAAGTCATGAGTACATTTGTCACTTAAATTGCTGTTTCGAAGGATCCCATTGAACTTATTTGTTAACTTAATACTGAATGAAAATACCTGAATATTGTATCATTTGAAAAGAATTACGAAAGAAAATGGAACTTGAGTGATACAAAAATGGTCTTTCATTTATATTTTTCATTCAAACACTACTATTATGTTGAATTTTTTTAATAATTTAGCAATTATATATTATAATCCTCGCATCTACGAGTTTTTATGGGTCATGGTTCTACCTATTTCTAGTTAACAGGCTCATGTGATTGGTTTCCTTCGTTAATTTAAAAATATACTTTTAAATATGTTTTAAAGAAAAGTCATAAATTGGTAAAGGTCGTTCAAAAATAGAAGACACCATTTCAAATTATATGCATGCTAAAATATTAAAATATGTAATTAAAACTTCGATCAAATATTCACCATTCACTCTTTTCTACGGGAATACGAGCAGGTGGAAAATCAAGATGAAAGCATCACGTGGTTGTGACGTCAGCTGACTAACCTTTATTTATACCTAATGTTGCCTTATTCCAGCAGGTATTTCTCCAATGACTTCTCTGATTTATCGTTTAAGGGCATAGATATAAGGAACTGGAGTTTCGTATACATGGACATTAACACACAACCTAAAGAGAAAGTTGAAAGTCGTCTCTATTAATTATTAAAATATAAGGCACTGGTGCTGTTTGAGTTATTCTGGGTAATCGTAGAATATTTGAAACTGAAATGATTACTAAAATCATGAGGTTAATTCAAAGCACCGTATATCTAAAAATGAATGGACCTAAAAATATTTTTTTATAAATGTTTAAATTTTAATATATATATATATATATGTATGTATATATGTATATATATATATATATATATATATATATATATATATATATATATATATATATATATATATATATATATATATATATATATATATATATATATATATATATATATATATATATATAAAGGCCCGATAATGTGTATTTTTTGTTCTTTGGCTCTTCTCCCCCTCTTTAAAATGTTTGCTTATCTTTAGAGATTTAAAATTATTAAGGATGAAATCTGTGAGACTCTACAACAGCAAATAAAAGAATTTTTAAAACAATTCTTCGACTATTTTCCATAAGCATTCTCCATTTTTTTATTATTACGAATTTACATTCTCCTCATCTCGAATATCTAAAAAATGTTAAAGAACTAAATATTAACTGATTATGCTTCATTGACTTGGTTACGTTTGCGTAATTTGAATAGCTTTAATAGTGTTAAAATTGATAGATAAAATCCCCTTTTTTATCAAAGGTATCATAAAAAATTATAGCAAACTTTTTAAAAAAACTTATCCGCGTTTGTCAATTGCTGTCTCTTATTCTCTTTATTTGCTAAAAAGTAAGATAATGAATAATCTAAAAACAAAACGTTAAAGAATTAATATCTCTTACTGAAATAAGGCACATAAATGAGTTTAAGAATTTCTATAAACGCGTGCATTGAGTTTATCTTTCAGAAAGTCATTTATGGGAGAAAGTAAATATTTAAAATGAACCCTGCGGCTTAAAATATTTGAAAGAAGGAAATTAGGACAACATAAAAATACACAATATTATTGTAATGAATAAGGTAAACTTAAAATATGAATAATTGAAGGGAATTTCAAAAACTTTAATGATTTTTTCTTAACAAACAGCGTGTTTGATTTGCAAGAAAATTAACTTTTAGAAGTTATGAAATAAAAATATTCTATTTCATTTTTATGAATTAAAACAAATTTAGCTTTTTTATCTTATTCAGTAATTGCAAAAAATATTTTGAAGTGGAAACTTACTAAAGGAAATTCATCTTTAAAAAGGAAATTTTTTAAATTGTGTTATTACAGATTGCTGAAGAGATAAAAGAATCTATATTTTGAGTTGAGAGCCAAATATCATTGTTTATTTTAAAGACTTGTTTATCTTTTTTAATATTTGTCAAAAAATTAAACATAACGTGGCATTATGTCTGTCTTTGTTAACGCTTTTTGTAGTCTCATTTAAACTGCTACAGATATTACACATATCAATAAAGTTACAACATCTGGAACACCGAAAATATTTAAAAATTACAATTGAATCGCAGTTAATTTTACCTACATGATGAAAGGATATCTATTTAAAGTTACGTTTGACTATTTAATAGCCATAAAAACCTCTGCTCTCTTTCTCTCTCTCTCTCTCTCTATATATATATATATATATATATATATATATATATATGTATATATATATATATATATATATGTATATATATATATGTATATATATGTATATATATATATATATATATATATATATATATATATATATATATATATATATATATATATGTATGTATGTTAGGTCTTTAAAAGGGGTAGTTGGAAATTACGTGAGTTATAAGCGATTTTAAAAAGGGAACTCTTTCATAATAATAAAATAAATGAAAAAGACCTACGCTCGCGTAGGCTTTTAGAATAATCCGGTCAGGCGGAAGCATTTTGAAAGCATTTGATGAGTTTGCAAACAGATAAGGGCAGTTAGCGCGTGGACATGGAACTGTGAACACACTCTACGCATGTCTTGGATAAATAAATGAAAATGGCGCACGTTTTGCTTAAGTGAAACGATGATTTAATAAACATATTATTATCAAGAAAGACTGTTTTCCGTTCGCCTTAACATTGGATCACAATATATATATATATATATATATATATATATATATATATATATATATATATATATATATATATATATATATATATATATATATATATATATATATATATATATACTAGACAACCCGACAGACATTGCCCTGTTTTATCGCTGTAAATCCAAAAATTCTAAAATGGTTTTAAATAAATTATAAATTGGATCCTTTTGATGGAAAAATAAGAAAAAAATATTTTTAAAATATTTGACATATTAATTATTAAATATTTTAAATATTACAGAAGAAACTAGTTTTTACGTGAACAATTTTCTATAGGCATCTAGGAAAGCTTTTAGAATTTGATTAATTCTATTGTTATGAAATTTTTAGTTATGTTACGAAAATAAAATAATTAAAAACCTATCGGCATTGTTTCATTCGATGGTTTTTTTTCTTTCAAACTCTAGATTCTTTTACAGTCTGAGCACTAATTGTGCATTGACATATGTACTTTCTTATAAAAATCTTTCTTATCTCTTTTCGGATAAAATTATAAGTATCTGTCGGATTAGCTACGTGTTAGAAAGGAAATATCCTAAGAAATTCATCACGTTTTATGTCAACAGAGATCTTTCATAACAAGTTCCTTTATTTTTCAAAAAGAAAAAATATTTTTTATATTATATTTTTCCCTTACAGTTTAGTTTTTTTTGTATGGTATTAGATCACAATTTTTACGATAAAAGATTGAGACAGAAAGATTGTGTACCATTGTAAAACTAGTTTTATTTATAGATATAATCTAGCAAAAAAGGTATCAACTGATTAATCGGCTTAATAGGTGTAATGACAAAGCAATATAACAAGGATTTTACCTTTACAGCAAAAGTAAAATGTTATATTCTTACATATGTAAGTGACTAACAACAATGCGTACATTTTTTATTGGATATATCATGATTTATATGATAGAATGGGATTTTACGTTGTTCTACAATACGTTAGTAGTAATGCAATTAAGAAATTTCAACAAATATCTAAAAGATGATTTTCATTATTAAAAGTAATAAAAAGACTGTAAAACACAATCTTAAAAGATTAGAGAAGAAGGCAGTTAATTTATTTAATTCGAAATTTTTCCTGTAATTAATAGACTATTTGCTCCCTAGGTGGGCAACATTCCTGGTGTGCTTTGAATTCTTGAATTATTATTGGGAAATATTTTTACAAGCTACACACACACACACAAACACACAAACACACATATACATTACATACTATATATACATACATATATATGTAAGGAAAGGTAAACTGGATCAGGAAACTAGTGTAGGTATTTTGAATAAAACCCCTAAGAGACTCTAAGAAAATTCTCAGCAGTTTTCAAATCTGAAGTCAAGGGCTAAATATTCCCGCATTCCCCATTGTAACCCCTAACCTAAATTGACCACTAGGGCTACAGTCTAGGCCCTCAGAGAAGGATGTCTGACCAGTTATAACTCTACATTTCCCTACCGGACAATTTAGAAAATTTCCAAACAAAAAGGAGATGCAAGCTATCGGAGGCAGATTTTTCTAGAGATTTTCCCTCAGATGTTGACCAGGTGTTAATGGTCTTTTTACATGTAACTTCATGCTAGCTGACCCCTCAGTTTGTTCTGTCCCTATGATGAAGTGGGAACTCGTCCTCCAACGTTATCTTAATAAAGGTCTTTAGTTAAAACGGTGTCATTTGTATGGGCCATGACTGCAACTACCCATCGTGAAGTCCATATCATTACACACACACACATACACACACACATATATATATATATATATATATGCATGTATATGTATGTATATGTATGCATGTATGTATGTATATATGTATATATGTATATGTATGTATATATGTATATATATATGTATATATGTATATATATGTGTATATATATGTATATGTATATGTGTATATATATGTGTATATATATGTGTATATATATATGTATATATATGTATATATATATATGTATATGTATATATATATATGTATATGTATATATATATATGTATGTATATATATATATATATATATATATATATATATATATATATATATGTATATGTATATGTTTAACTGGTAATTTTGAATGGTTATAAATAGTTTTTCACTGCAGAAATTTCAAGCTAAGATTATCAAAATTTAAGATTCATTTCAGAAAATACTATCTATATAATTTTAAATACATTTAAAATACTTCAAATCCCTCACAATCTATAATGCAGAGTATCATTAAATGTACCTAATTTTAAGGCTTAGATACGGGTGATTTTCAGTACGGGAGATCATTTGGATCAGGTTTGATAACAGGGTGAATCGATTGGGTGAGTTGTACAATTCGGGATTTTTCTGATTTTCGTCTCGGGAACACGAATGTGAGCTACTTTTGCAAGATCTGCAGAGAGACAACTCATCCCTCTAAACGGACAATTCTGGATTTACCCTTTATTGAGAAGCTGGGTCAAATGCCCGGTAAAAATGTCAATTATCTTGGTTCACCTCGTATAAAGCATTAAAATCCACAGAACCATTTGTAACAAAACTTGTTTTAACTCTAAAAAGCTATCTTGTTTTTATAGAATATTGTTACTATTGTCATATATGTAAGATAACTTATTTTAAAAAAATATTTCAAAGCAAAGAAATGCAAGTAATAGACACGCTTTCATTCAAAAAATCGTTTGTTGTATTTTAAAGTTATTTTCAGCTTTTAACAGCTTAGTATTTTATTTACGAAACATCTCCCAGACTTAACGATAGCGTTCTAAGATTAAACTTATCAGTTTTATGGTTATTAGATTTTTATCTTCACATCAATTAAATATTCACTGAAAGAGAATGAAGTAAAATATTTATCCGATTTTCAGTTTATGAGTCTTTTTCTACGGTAAAAACTTCCATTAACTAAATTACTTAATTTGGATTCAAATGACACTTATAGATACATTTTTCTGGAAATTTGTAGAATAGCATCTGATTCTTCAATCTGTTTATACTTAGGAATTTTGTTTGATGTTTTAGGCATATTTGAGAATTCAATATTACTTCTGCAAACTCAGGTTCTATACTTCAAAACTAAAAAAAAGGGTTTGTTGTACTTTAAAGTTATTTTCAGATTTTAAGAGCTTAGTATTTTATTTACGAAACATCTCCCAGACTTAACGATAGCGTTATAAGATTAAACTTTTCAGTAAAACTTATCAGTTTTATGGTTATTAGATTGTTATCTTCACATCAATTAAATATACACTGAAAGAGAATGAAGTAAAATATCCGATTTTCCGTTTAGGAGTCTGAATATTTTTCTGGAAATTTGTAGAATAGCATCTGATTCTTCAACCTGTTTATACTTAGGAATTTGTTTGATGTTTTAGGCATATTTGAGAATTCTATATTACTTCCGTGAGCTCAGATTCTTTACTTCAAAAATTATAAAAAAGGTAAAAACTTCCATTACTTAAGTTACTTAATTTCGATTCAACTAGTACTTATAGATACATTTTTTCTGGAAATTTGCAGAATAGCATCTGATTCTTCAACCTGTTTATACTTAGGAATTTGATATTTTAGGCATATTTGAGAATTCAATATTACTTATGTGAGCTCAGATTCTTTACTTCAAAAATAATAAAAAAAGGTAAAAACTTCCATTACCTAAATTACTTAATTTGGATTCAAATGGTACTTATAGATACATTTTTTTCTGGAAATTTGTAGAAGAGCATCTGATTATTCAATCTCTTTACACTTAAAAATTTTGTTTGATATTTTAGGCATATTTGAGAATTCAATATTACTTCTGCGAGCTCAGGTTCTTTACTTCAAAACTAAAAACAAAAAAATTCTCAAAGAATTCACTAAATTTTTTTGTTCTCCAAATTCCCAATCCCGTGAATAAAGAAATCCTTTGTCCAGGGGACTTACTTGTATAAATCTTTTCTTCTTTTATAGGGAAAAAACGTTAAAAGCCGTGGATAAAAGTAAAGGATACCTAATGGAAAAAAAAAGTATTCTAAGAAATTGTATGTTTTTTTAAAGAAGAAATTTGATTTTAAATCCTGGAAAGGATTTTTTTAATCAAGCAGTGCTAGTAAAACAAATTTGCAAACACATATTTTAACTGAAAGCCCTTTCTCGAGTTAGTACTTATAGAGTAACTTTATAAGGCGGGCGTAATTAAAGGAGTTTTTACAATTTAATACTTTTAGAGTAATTTTATAAATTTTATTTAATGAAACATCACTTTATCTGGATGATTATCGTAAGGAAAAAATAATTTATGATAAAATAATTTTTCTTCATATTTGTATATAGAATCTAACGCTGTTGTGGCACTATGTTAAATTTCATTACAGACAAAATAAATTATTCACTCATTTACCATAATAAAAGAAATATATTAAAATGTAAAAATATGTCTACCTTGGTCTTCGTTTTCTACTTATTTGCAAAAAATTAAACCAAACGATGTTGAGTTAAAGATTAAGTATTTTGTGATTTACAGAAATTTAATTCATAAATCACATATTTCTAAGAAATTTCGAGTGATATTTTACTCGAATTCCTATAACTTCATAGATAGGATTCTAATCATCATGATAGTAGTTATTCCCTGAAGAATTTAATTAGAAATAGCATTCAGTTTACTAAACAGAAATATAAAAATCTATTTTGGAATTAGACTGCTTTGAGTATTACTGAATTTCATATTAATTTTTACCTTAATTAACTTGATAAAATTTGACTAAATTACTTAAAGTTTATGTTTCATATATATTCTCCATAGTTTTAAGTTGCGTTTAATCATAAAATTGACTCTTGGAACAAAAATTTAAGAAATTTCTAAAACATTATCTCCGAAGGCGGGCGAATACCGTAACTAAAGGAGTTCTTACAATTTAATACTTTTAGAGCAATTTTATAAATTTCCTTTAATGAAACATCACTTTATCTGGATGATTATCGTAAGGAAAAAATAATTTATGATAAAATAATTTTTCTTCATATTTGTATATAGAATCTAACGCTGTTGTGGCACTATGTTAAATTTCATCACAGACAAAATAAATTATTCACTCATTTACGATAATAAAAGAAATATATTAAAATGTAAAAAATATGTGTACCCTGGTCTTCGTTTTCTACTTATTTGCAAAAAATTATACCAAACGATGTTGAGCTAGTTAAAGATTAATTATTTTGTGATTTGTAGTAATTTAATCCATAAATCATATACTTCTAGGAAATTTCCAGTGATATTTTACTGGAATTCCTATAACTTCCTAGATATGATTCTAATCATCATGATAGCAGTTATTCCCTGAAGAATATAATTAGAAATAGCATCCAGTTTACTAAACAGGAATATAAAAATCTATTTTGGAATTAGACTGCTTCGAGTATTACCTAATTTCATATTAATTTTTACCTCAATTTACTTCATAAAATTTGACCAAATTGTTCTTTCATATATTCCCCATAGTTTTAAGTTGCCTTTAATCATAAAATTTGCTCTTGGAATAAAAATTTCAGAAATTTCCGAAACATTACCTCCAAAGGCGGGCAAATACCGTAACTAAAGGAGTTTTTACAATTTAATACTTTTAGAGCAATTTTATAAATTTCATTTAATGAAACATCACTTTATCTGGATGATTTTCGTAAGGGAAATGCAATTAATGATAAAATATTTTTTCTTCATATTTGTAACCTACATTCTAACACTGTAGTGGCATTAGACTAAATTTCATCAAAGACAAAATAAATTATTAACCCATTTGCCGTAAAGAAAGAAACATATTAAAATGTATAAAATATGTCTGGCTTGGTCTTCGTTTTCTACTCATTTGCCGAAAATCATTATGCTAAACGAATTCCAATGAATTATTGTCTTTAGATTAAGTTTATGAATTCTCAAGACGTGCACGAAACCTAAGTTAATAAACTTTATCTAAAGACCGAAACTGAATTTTTTCTATAGGTTTTGAGAATTAACGAATAATAAGAAAGAGGAAACGAAATTACGTCTGCAAACTATTTTATAATTACATATTAAGGGAGGAAGAATAAGAAATCACTTTAAGCAGCAATTTACCGAGGAACAGTATCGCAATTCTTAATTTGAAACTGATTATGAATTTAACTGATGATATTATTATGGTTTAGTTTAAGCATATCAGTTAATCATCTCTTAATACTTAAACCTTTTATATATTTTTCTTCTATTCATCTAAAAGTAGGGATGCTATAACGGACATTAAAATAAATATCCAAAGGCTGAAAGAGTTTGTTATAGGTAGTGCTAAATAATTTTCTACTTTCAAATAAAGTTATTTAATTTTAACACAATCTTCTGTTTTAAATATAAATCCGTTAGTACTTTATAATGAAACACTCTTTTGAATATTTTATAAAGTTTGCTCTTTTTTCAGATTTAGTATTTAAGTGTCATAATTAAAGTGTCATAACACACATATATTTAAATGAATGTGTGTGTGTTTTGATATTTATACGCAGAAATGAACTTAAAAAATGGATGGGAGGAATCGTCACAAATTCATGTTTAAAATATCACGAAAAAGTATTATAATAAAGCTAAAACACATTTGGCATCGTAAGAGCGTTAAAATAAAAAATAAAATAAAAAATAGGTATATCAACTTTCTACAAGCAATTTAGGTGAGATTCTCTGTTTAGTTATTTTATTTTGTCTATGTGGGACATAACTTCAAAGGGGGTGGATTTAACGGAGGCATCTTAGAGCTCGTGTTGTAAAAAGTAGACCGTTACACTCCCAAACCAAACCCAAACCCAAAACTCAACGGAGGCATGTGGTCTTGCGCCTTCTTTGAAACCGCCTATGTAAATATGTTTGTAATATTTTTGCGTGTGTATATATGTATGTAAGGAAAAAGTAAACTAAATTTGCAAACGAGTGTAGATATTTTGTATAAAACCCTGAAGACTGCGTCATAAGGAATGTAGTATATATCCGATAACTCGATATACTAAAGGTACCAAAGTAAACAAATAGCCAAAAGTCCGCATTACGGCCCTATTAAGCCCGCCAGAAAATTGTCAAGGGTTTTCAAATCTACGATCAGGAGTGAAAACTCTGTGTGTCCCTGCTTTTCCTCCTTTTAGCCCCTACTCTAAACTGACCACTAGAGCTATAGTTCACGGCCTCAGGCAAAGGGTGTAAACAATTAAGACTTTGTATAATCCTAGCGGCTAGTCAGGAAATTTCGAACAAAAAGTGGATGATGCAAGCGGCAGGAGACTGATTATCAGGGATTTGTTTTGGAGTTTAGATCGTTCGTTTTAGACGACCTCGCAAGTCGTCCCCATCCGTAAAATCATGTGAGAACCCAGCTGGTGGCAATTACGGCAATAAATATCCTTCATCACTGAAACAGTTTCTTGTTTTATCATATCGACAGGTAAAAAAGACAACTCCCAGTTTTTTTTGTGGGGGGGGGGAGGGGAGCGAGGCGTCCGTAAAGCGTCGAAATTTAAAGCCTCTTACTCTCCCTTTTTTAAAGGGTGATATACGAGGAATTGTTTTCCTTATTGTACCCTCTTCATTGTATAAGAAAAGAGTGTTTTATGATAACATACGGATGTGTTGAAGAAACGGTGTAATTATACTGCCCCTTTTAAGTTCATAGAAGTGCAAAATGCAACAAAAACGGGAGCCAAGCTACGAGTCCAAAATCCGGTGTTCGAAGTTAATAATTAGCATTGTCATTTAAAAATGTACTGTAGAAATAAAATATAAATGTCGCAATACTTCTATTGAGTAAAACATTTACCTTATTCACATTTCTCTCTTTAATTCCAGTCTATATTATACGTATATCGCTTGATTTCAATAAACAGTAAAAATATCTGCGTATGATGTATTTTCAGTTTTTTCATTAATATTTCTTTTAATAATGCTAGTCATACACATGTAAATAAGACACATATACATATATATCGTATACCAATTGTGTGTTTTGTGAGACTGTATATATGTGACACATAATTGGTAGGGTTTAGATTTAACGAATGATTTATTAATAATTAAATAATGAGCATAACTTTTAAATATCTAAAATATATATAATTTTATATTATAATGAATAATAATTTTATAATTATAGATTTAAATAATGTAATTAATGTAACTCATTTTGTGCTTGGGTTTTAGAAAAGTGGTTTAGTGTCCTAGTATAATATTTATGTACTAGTATTTGGCATATTGATGTTGTTCCTCGTATATTAACTCGTTTTATTTTTCCAATCCACGGAGAGTACTAGTGGTTAGCTTCACTAACTGTTATCTTATCTAGATCATCTTTACTTAGCGTTATAGCTTGAGATGTTGCTAATTTTTTTCATATAAGGACTTCACAGTACCAAGATGTGTTTATGGTATAGATCAATTCTTGCAGAAAGAGTCCTTTTGTTTAATAATCTTTCTGGTTACTGTTGATGAGACACAATATCATTAAAATTTTATTTTTTATTTTTATGTTTTTCTTTATTTTCAATTCTTATTATCAACTTCTAGTATGTATACACACATATATACGCACATATATAAATATATGAGTGTGTCTGTGTGCTTGTCTGTATGTGAGAATGATTAAAATTGACTAGCGAGCTAGTTAATTCATTTATTTAGAAAATTCATATTTGTCAGGTCGGATGAAACATTTTCACTGACACATACTCTGTGTTCACTTTTGAACGAGAATGAATGGGAGTGTTTTCGTGGCTGATTCTTTAAATTTTGTGAAAAACGTATGTAAAGATCATATGTAAAGATCTATTTTTCCTCTGTCAGTATTCATCTGTTTCTCATTCTAATTTATTAATGCAAATAATTAAGAAACAAAGACAACTATATAATAGTCATTCATTCACACACATATTTACTAAAGTAACTTCAGTTAGTTTGGGTTTGCTTATGCTTGCTATGGATTTCTCTGCAAGTTATGAGACTTCAATTTGACTTCATGTCCAACTAGAATTTTTTTACAATTAGGTGACGTTTAATAACTGTAACTGTAGCTGCTTGATGTTCATTTCTGCTTCGTGTAACAATTGCTTACCAGCATCGAAAACTGGGGTTCCTATGTGAGGTACTTGAGGAAGAATATTTCTTTAGTATTGCTGAAACCACTTTTCAATATGTTGGACACTTAAGTATTATTTTGTGGAACACTGGCATTTTCAGTGGAATTAAAAAATAATGTTCTAAGAGGAATTTTGTTCATAATAATAGTGAGATATGTTTTGATCTGTACGAAATAAAAGGCTAAAGTGGAAGGAAGAAATTTTTGTCAAAGCATAGACAAGATTAGTTACAAGATTTGTGAACGGTTACTGCATTGTACATTTCCCTGCTTTTCCCTTCAAGTCTTTACTGTAATACACTCGTCATGAAACTGAAAGTTTAAAGTATGTTTCTTAGAAAGCACACATTTTTTCTTTGTCATAAACTATCCAGTCCTTGAGCGTCTGTGCGAAAAGAAAACCTTTTCATATACCATAATTTCGGTAAGATAAGATGGGGCTTATATGTGTTTAAAGTTGAAATTTAGCTCCGTTGTATCTGCCAGGGTGGTGTACCTGAATAAATTTTATTTTTCCTGTTATCAGTTCAAAAATATATTTTTAGCTTAACGCTTTCTACGTGCGTCTATTGCACGATTTATTGGGTTTTCTTTCATACCTTGCGTACAGTATCAACCCGAAGTAGAGTGCCGTAGAGCAGAGCTGATGATACGATGAATTACCTTTCTTGCAGTCAATTATCACGTGTGAAGCATATACTGTAGGGTGGCTATGTATCCGAAATTATGGTACTACGTGCAGATGAAGATAAAAAAACTGCATTATTTTCTGTAGAAATTATGTTTTTCCTGTTAAAGCAACAGATCATCTTAGTTAAAATTTTTTCTGTAAAAAGTACAGTTTTTAACAGCTGTTCCAGCCGTTTTTACTGTAAAATCAAGACATGATCTTTATAGTGTAGATAAGCTGTTGCTTACAGGTGTTTCAAAGTTGATATTTAACGTCAACGGTGTATCTCAAATAATTTTATTATGCCTTTTTTGAGTCCAGAAACATTTTAACAAAATTATTTTTTTTTAATAAAAGGCATTTGAAAGGATTTTGGTTTTCATACTATGACATTAAACAACAGTACATAAAAAATACTGTGTTTAGAGAACAATGAAATATGTCCTTGATTACAACGTGTAGTGATTTGGCTTGTGCAAAAGAAGCTATTCTTGTGGTCAAAATATTTAGTGTCCGATGGCAAGTATAGGTTGTACAGGTTTCAAACCGTATTCTAGTTTCTATTCACCTTCACAACTCTTAGCGAACTCAATTTTAGTTAATACTCGACACTCTCTCTATGATTTCGAGCAATCCAACGTTCAAAGCCTACCCAATTACATTTCTCTCAAATGTTCGAAGATAGTTATTTGCTACAACCTTCAGAAGTCAGAAGTATTGACTTTTTTATATATTAATAAAGTCTCACTTTAGTGCAACAGTACAAGACTCTAGCTAAATTGGTTAATAGAATCGTAATGTTATTTGAATAAAGTGTCACTTTACCGCACTGTGATTATAAATACACTCATTGAAACTGGGTTGTATATATTCTGTTACAATCAGTACAGTTCATTATTATAACTCAAATTATTTTTGCTTAAAAATATTGAACATACTATATGTCATAAAGCACAAAATGAATCTATTGAATTTAATGTTCCTGTGCCTAACAAGATATCCTTCAATGAGAAATAATTTTATATTTATGGATAGTTAATTAGAGCCATGGATCACAAGAAATTTCAATATTTCATGTAGCAAATTAGTTATATTGATTGAAATGTAGTAGCTCTATCACAATATGTGTCTTTATTCCTTTCTCGGTGATCTTTGTTAATAAATTGAAACCGTCTAAATGTATAGTTTATATTTTTATCTTATTAATTCTTATATAATTCTACAAAATCATAAATTTATTCTTAAAATGTTTAACTTGTTTATGAAAATGCATAAATATTCTGAAATATGTTGGTTTAATATATAAAAAGTGAGACACGGTTAAAACACTTCATGTTTTATTTACTCAGTACTGAGATTTTAAAAACAGCAATTGGATTTTGTACACCAATCATACGGCATATTAACAAATATATAGAGCTATGTAACACATTGAGATAAAAACTACGCTTTCTTGACAATGGAAACAGGAATTACAAATAACGGTTTTCAATTTTAATTCGTGCAGAAAAATTAGAACAGGATTTTAATTTAGGGTAATGAAATATTATATCAGAACGTAATACATTCTTTTTCAAAAAATAAATGAAATACCTTAACATCATAAGTACAGTTAAACTACATAACGCAACAGCAATCTAACTTCAGGTAAATACAAGAAGCCTTTTTAACAGTGTTAAAATCTGTAAAGAATTATACATGATTTTAACTGTTGCAGAGTTGTCTTGATGTTTGTTTTTTTAATACTGCATAGTGCTCATGTAATGCGTGTATCAGATATATAATTCTTGAACAACACATTGCTCAAATGTACAGAGTATATTTACATAATGTTACAGAAACACAACAACGTCTACATATTTGCTGAAAAACATTGCAAAAAATAGTAACAATTATTAAAAAGTTTGATTGCAAAATGCTCGCTCTTTGATATTTGAAATGGTTGGTTTGTAATAAAAGTTTGGGTAAATGAATACAAACGGGCTCCCAGACATAAATAGAAGTTCTAATAGGAGAGTAATATTTTTATGGAAAATGTTGTAACAAGGGTAGGAAAGTTTTTTCTGGTATGCGTGTATATATATTAATATACATCTACATCTGTTTAAATAAAGAAAAAAATCACTCTTTTCCACAACGTTCCCTGAAATATAGCGTATTCATTCAACATTGAAAATATCTTTCAGGCTCCCTCTGTAATTACAGTATTAGCAAAAATACTTTGCTCATCGATTTTACGTATACTTTGAAGCAGCTGATAAAATTAGCAAAAAGATATCAATTTTTGAAGCGCTGTAATTTGACAATTTTAACGAGTTAAAACGCCTTACAGAAAGGTTATTTTTCAAAACATCACAAATATATTTTAAATAAAGGAAAATAACGAAATGTCTGGAAAAAATTAAGCATGCTTTATAGTAATTAAATGGGTCAACAATAATGTTTACTAAGGACTGTTATGCTGAGGAATGATTGTGATTTTAAAATACAATCTTTTTGCTTAGGTTTGAACATTTTGTAGTCATTCTTTTTTTAAACCTCTTATGAATTTTCACAAAGTATCTTTAAAGCGTTATGACAGCTTCATAACTGCACATTGTTTCCAATAAGTTTTTAATAATGGGGCAAATAATATATTTAATTGGATCTACAGATCTTTCGGTATTTTGAAGTTCAGTGGAAGTTCAGTTGATAGTTTTTCTTATTTTTTTAAAAATTTGTAAGTATTGCACATCAGATAAATTGGGAGTAATTGTTGTACATAATTCTCATTTTTTATAGAAAGATCAAAGGACTAGCGTGGTATGATTAGTATACTCGATAACACCGATTCTTAACACAAACAAAAATAGAAAATATATGATGACATATAAAAACACAAATATAAAAGAGAATCTTACAATAGATACAAATAATAAAAACAGTAAACCAAAAAGTACAAGATAAAATTCAATAAAGTATACCTACCAAAACAAATATATAGATAAAAATTAAAGTACAAAAACTGGAAATATTTTTTACACATAATATGTCACAGAACTTATTCAGGTAGAACTAATGAGATTTCTGTAATGTTTTTTGACATGATTCCAGTTTGGTACCAGTTAGAGATTCCCATAAAATTGTAAACAGGACTTACAGTATTACTTTATGGGAATTTCTTCAACATTCTTCAAATTCAATTTAATAAGCAAATAATGCTATTAAAACTCATTATCCGTTGTTTTAATATGCACAGCATATACATTTTAAATTAAAAGGAAAATGTCGGAAATCGAATAACTCAGTCATTGCTGCAATTCTGAGCTTATTTTCCTGCTTTCGGATCTTGTATAATTGATGTGACGAAATTTCCAACGAGGAATCATGCCTTTGTTAGTTTCAATCGAATTTTTTTTGTATCTTTTTAAAAATCTCTCGGGGCAATTGAAAGATTCTTAAAAAATAAAAATAAATAAAGAAAAATACCTAATGAAGAATTTGAAATTGTATTGAGTTGATTTATGATTGTCATTGATGTACTGAAATGAATATTAAAGCTTATTATGAGCTGTTCAACTGAATAATTTCATTATTTTTCTCTCACCTGAAGTATTTTCCAGCGGATCGGACATACAGTAGTATAAAGAAATAAATTTATTTTGATTTCTTAATATTATAGCTTTCAGTTTCGGTTGCTTTGCATTATTACATTATATTGACGGACAAGATGTGGCATGTTCGGTTTTATGGACGTAAGAACAAATCTTGCAGTTGATAAGTTGCGAGATCATTCTTTAACGAGGACGGGATGTGCTTTAGAAACTGAGTCAATTTGCGACTAAGGAAGAAAATATAATTACAATTAGAAACTTGATATGATTCAAGACAACCCGTGGTTCGTTGGATCGCTTTTCCTGTGTTCAGGAGGCCCTGCCAGAAATCGTTGTAAGCAGTTTATGAGATAGGAACAGAATCATATTGAAAATCATACGAATAATCATAATATTGAAAGCATTTCGAATAGACGCTATCTTTTGATATGACAGGGTCTGAAATTAATGACAAAGGTTTGGAAATAGAGGAGGGAAGTCGCATGAACTAAACAGTGGTTACTGAAAGTATTCCAAAGGTTGCACTAGGACCTGCAATAGGAAAGTCGTCTAAAACAGTAGATGAAGGAGTAGATGGAATTCTAAGTTTTCTTCGACCACTGGAATAACACGCTGATTTCTTTTTAGAAAGAACAGTATTAGCGAAACCGTCTCTTTTGCCTTGACTGGAATCATCCTCTTCTTCATTTTTGTCCAAAGCTTCAGTTAATTTAGCCGATTTCATAAGAATCTCTTTTCGTTGTTTTCGATCGCGAGCTCTTTCTAAATGACGTTTACGCTCCTCTCTTGTCCAGTACTTGCCAATTTTCAGCTCACTGGCTGCATCGTCATCTGTTGTGATGCCGCAGCGTTCTTCCATTATTTTTAATGCTCTTTCTTTCAAAATTTTATTTCGAACAGGTCTCCTTGTGATATACCTCGTTCCGTCAGGCCTTCTCTTGACTTTCCATTCCATTTTGGTTTCATCACTGGGTTCTTCAGTTGGGGTTATAACTGCAAATATATTTGCATAAATAAATTATTGAGGCAGTTAAATAGGCAGCTAATTATGATATACAGTTTTATTTTAGGGGTTCCTTCTTAAACGGTTAGTAATTGGTGGATTTCAGATAAGAAATAAATAGGTTTAAAATTGTTAGTTAAACTGCAAAATATTGTAAGATTTTTTGAGTTATTACAGATAATATCTAAAAATTATCTCATTTGTTATATATTTAAAATATATGAATATGTCATTAATGATTCTAGCAAGAAGAAAAAGGTAGGAAATCAACGGGAATACTTCTTACCTGGACTTTTCATAGAACCAATTGGAGGCTGTGCAGTGAGCAAAGACGTTGGAGGAAGAAATGGTGGATGTCCGGAATTCTTCTCAGGAGGTAGGTTATCCAACGATGATGATGGAGGGTATTTTGGATTCCATTGTTTGAGATTCAGAGGAGCGCAAGTAGGAATAGTACTTGCTTTTTTGTAATGTTTTTGGGCCAACGCTTGACGAAAGAGCTGTTGTTGAAGCCATATCGTATGTTGCAAATTTTCTTGGTTTGTATACATTGTGGCACAAGGATAAAAAGTAACATAATTCTTATTTCGTTCAACCTGTCTGTCAATGAAATCTCTTCCTGCAACACTGGCCGGTTTTACTGGCAGTTTATTAGGTTCAACAACGAAAGGATCACTGCTAGTCGTCCTATTCATAGGTCTTGAGGCACCATACCACTGGATTTGTTGCTGCGGCTGTGGATTAGCGTAATCGAAATTTGGAAGGTAGCGACTACTTTGTTCTGAAGTCCTCGAGAGGGATTTCTGGTGAACAAGCACTTGACAGTAGCGACAAGTATCACAACTAACAACACTAGCAACATCACTCTCGCATAACTGGGTACTTTTATCAACAAGTGTTGGAGGATTGGTAAAAGTTTTCAAAGTCTCTTGGTATTCAATAGATTTCGAATTATTGCAATCAGGAATTGGGGCAAGCTCAAGTGTTAAAGGGGCACCACGAACTGAACATTCCCCAGTATAATTTGCAAGAATGGAAGGTTCATTGCTTTGTTTTTTTGGTCTTGATTTACTTTCAAATGCTACACTTTTAACCCACTGAGCAACGCTTTCTTTTTTATGTTTTAATAAATTTTTATCTGTTGGAAGAGTAGGTAAAACTGGATCTGTTGTAGGAGTTGTTTGTTTAGCTTCGTTGTTAACACAATTTGTTACGGACATTGTACCAACGTGTTCCATAGTAGTTGTCCTTAAATCGCCAAAAGCTACGTATTGGTGACCTGCACGGCATCTAAACCACTGTTCTCTTATATGGCGACTCACTAGAGATTCACACTCGATCTGAATACTCTGCATTTCTTTGTTCAGAGCAGCCATTTCTTTGTCTAGGCTGGTATCTGACTGCACACGGGAAATTGATCTGAAATATTAAAATGTTAGAGTTAGTCATTAGAAATCTGAAGTTAGTGAAAGCAGCTTATGTTCCACTTGATGAAAAAGCTTTTAAATCACTGATTTATAAGTTTTACCATTCACAAAAGTTACTATAATAGGGAAAATTTGACTTCTGGTTTCACCCAAGATCAATGAAAATTTAAAAGAAAAATAATTTTTTATATCATTTGTGACAAAATAAAATTAAAAAGAAATTATGCACCTTCGTTTAGAATGTTTTAAGTCATAAAAATGTATTAATGTAAATTTTCTACATGTATCAAAATTGCTGTAATAATATATTTAAATTTAGGCAATATAAAATATTATTCAAAGCCCGTGTTAACTTTGCTTTCACTTTTATTTTTTTTTGCGTTATGGAAAAGAACTTCATTGATATGCATATGATAAAAGGAATTTTTCTATGTGAGAGGAATGCCGTTAAGTTTCAAGAGGTTTAAAGAGTTAATATTACAAATTTTATATAAAATTTCTCTCTTTAATACATGCACTAATGTTTATTGTTGCTTTCTAATGCTGGGAGATCTTGCCAATTCAGCATGACCTTATATAACTACACAGTCTTATTAACCATTTTATTTAATGAGTACCACACAGGCAGGTTGTGAACAAAAATCACTATGAAGAACAATACGAATGCATCTAAGTTTTACTAGGGATGTGAACTTAAATTCCCTGGTCCGAAGTATGAAATTATAATCCTTTTACAATATGGTTGACTTGTGAATTTAATATTTCTGAAAACAAATTTTAAAAGCTTAGTGTGAAAAACTAAGATCAAGTTTTGTTACACTAGGGAAAGTGTATTTAAACTGGTATCTGAGATTACGTTCACCTACGTTAGCATTGAGATTTTAACTCTCTGATATAGATACCGAAAGGAGAGCACTACCTCTTCAGCTATCGTTCCTCAATCCTCAAGCCGAACGATGGCCGAGTGGTTAGGGCGCTGATCTTAGGTGCCGGAATTCGTAGGTTCGAATCCCACTGCGGCATATTTCATAGCCTTTCATAATCGGCTTTAAGCAATTGGTCTCATTAGACCTATGAACAAACCAAGCCAAAATTCCACTCTTCTGAGAAATGGGTGAACAAAAACAAATCTCGAGCGTGCGGGGATACGAATAATAGCATTAAGAATTCTGTATGGTTTTTCCTAAAAATCCACTGAAAGCAAAACTTTTAAGTAAAAGGGTTTGGTGCAGAGGCAGCTTGTGTATAGGCCCTGCAGAATCGCAAAACTCCCAATAATTATCTATTTAAAATATACTTATTAATGCACTTATATATGCTTGAAATAATTGATATATTCATCACCAAACAAAAATACATCTTGCAGTTTGCATATGTCGGCGTTACTAGACAGAGAAAGCTTATCTGAAATTAATTAAGGTTTGTGGCACAGTGTTTATCACAGTGCTGTATTGTACGTACATTGATGCGTAAGCACTTTAGTCGAAATGAGATGAGCACAAAACGACACCGTGCGTCAAGCAGTTCTTTTCCTCAGTATGAAGCCTGTTCATAGTCTTTACCGTGTTTATTCTCCTTTTAAATGTTTGAACATTGAAATTATACAAATTTATAAATTTTAATAATTTTTGTTCCATTTATATCAGAGCATGAACAATCTTATTTCAATGTTAATCAGAATAAAGGCATTTTAAAGAAGCATTGTAAATCAGGATAAGCTAAATACACCTGCAGCGATTTCAACTGAGATAATACCGTACAGCCGTTTTACAGATATCAAAGAAAATGTTATTCAGTTGTTACAATATTATTCAAATGTTTCAATTAAACAAGAAAAACAGATTTTATTTTTTATTAATTTTTTTATTATAGCAATTGTTTGCATTACATTAGAAATCACATGGATTAAATTTATTTAGCTAGTAATTATTATGATATTAATGTACATTATTCAATATAAAGAAAAATATTAAAAAATAATTTTCCATTCACTAAAACTAGCCAGTGAGATAACGTACATTATTTAAAAATAACAGTTAATGTTCTGAAATAAAGGAAATATATATTAGGAAATAACAAAGACTGGCATTTTGCTTTGATGCTGACTTATATAATGCGGAGTATTAAAAATAAAAACAAACAAACCAAAAAAAAAAAACAAAAACAATGGGAAATGGATGTTTTATTGTTAGGTTTTATTCACGAAGTTTTGCGATAAATTAACTTTATTTTAATAGTTATCAAATTAGCTTTATTCAATTCTATTTTAAAATAATAACTTAAAACTGGTCACTCCTTTAGCTTTAGAAATTCATGAAATTTTCCAATATTTTCAATAAAATGCGAATATATTATACATCCTCTAACGCCGGCATTCAGCTCACTTCAAAAAACCAAACCCCACCTTTAAAATATTCTTAACACCAGGTAAATGTAATGAATGTAGTCTTTTAATTCAGCCAAAATAGTGTTTTAACTATATTAAAAATAACAGGAAATAAATGAGCTTAAATGCCAATTGTTTGTAACCGATCATAAATATTATAATATTCAAACGAGGGCTTAAACAGCTGGGGCATCATCTAGCCAGTGCAGCCTTTCTTGTATTTGCCAGATCAAATCTGCTCTTAAATTTAGCTTGAAACAGAATGAGAGTTCCCTTAAAAACCTGATTTGAAACGCCATTCGGCTGCTCACCATGAATGGGAATGTAATCATTTCTTTGATTTTCTGCTGCTTTTATTATTTAGAAGAGTCGTTCTTCTCTTGATCTTGACTGTTGAAAAGCTTTCCAAATAGTCAAAAATTCTCCTGCGTTATTTAAAAGATATTATTAGAATTCCTAAATTTACTAAGATTTAGAAATCATTTATCTAATTTTTATTCTCTCTTTATTTTGTTTTGCTCTTTTCTCAGCTAGGGGTCAGCCACTTGTCTGATCCTAATGTGTATTTTCTATCTTTTTTGGTTTTGTTCATAACCTTTTTTAAGGTATTAATTTTCCATCTCCGCCCTCAATCTGCTATTTTAGCCTCTAAGTTTTTTGCATTGATTGTGCAGCTCATTCGTAGCTGAAAAAAATATTATTAAAGAAACAACTGCCAGCGTTCAAACTCCTGTTTATGTTTAACTTACATTAGCTTTGCATTTATTGCTATGTTCTGGCATAAAGGAACTTGCCTTCTCTTATACATTAAACTATTAATCTAATATAAGAAGATATGATTATGAATTGATTACGTGCCGGAAGATTGAATAACACTTAAATTGAATTAGGAATTGGGAGCTATTCATAGTATAATTTTAATGTACATTACTTCTTTTTGGAATTAAAACACACACTACTTCTCTTTAGTTACTTCATTGTAGTGTGAGCTTAATTGCTGAATGCCAGCCCATACATGCTGTAGTGGTTTTTATAATACCTCTGATCACCTTTAAGCCTGGAGTCGCTTAATTTTGATCATTTGCAAAGTATATTGGCATAATAAACTTCAAGCTAAAGACATCAACAAACTTAGTAATGTGCTGCATGTATCAATACATTTATTTAAAACTGTGTTTTTCGTATTATTGAATAACCGAATAAACTGATACAACGTCTTTCTGAAGAATTATTTATTAATTTATATGAAATTATTTTTAGATTGACAATTATAGGAAAGAATTGTATTCGTAGTTATTAATGTTGAAGCAACAATCGCTTAAGTTAAATATACTTAATGAACATTCCTGATTAACAATTCGGGTTACCGGTGGGTCACCTAAGAATAACAAAATGTGGCTTCACATTTTATAGAATAAAGATGAAGATGGGCTTCCTCTGGAGTTTTGTATAGAAAGAGAAGTCACATTTGTTTCATCAGTGAGTAAAATCAAGTAATATTGATGCATTTCACCTGATCATATCCTCTTGGTTTGTAATTTTACCTTCTGAAATGATCCTGCTAGAAAACATTACTTCTATTTCTCTTTCAAGATTTCTCTTTCACTTATGTTTATCATAAAGAGTTATGAAAAAATTATTAGTGGGTTTACAATTTTTTTCCATATTAGAACAGATCTAGCAATAACGCCCGAGTAACTTTAAAATATTATTATAGACATGTATAATTATAAGACACTTAAGTATACTTTGAGAAATTATGATTAGAAGTAATTTCATTTGATGGAGATAATTATTTTTTGAAGACCTTGTACAAATAGATAGTTTTAGAGAACTATTTTAAATATAAAATTAATATAGTGTATATTAGGAAGCGTTTACAATAATCGTTTATTTATTTGAAGTGCTTGTTTGTACTTATTTATATTGTTTTTGTTTTTAAATATAATAAACCAATAGTTCACCTATATGCATTTGTTTACATATTTTATTCACGACTCTTGATTTATAACATTTCTTGAAAAAAAAAGTCTATTTTATATACTGTCAACTCACTTGGAATCATCTCGAGCTTTATCTTGTCCAGTATCTGTTGCTATATTTTCAGGACTGACATCTGCAAGACTTGTGGTGCTAGTACTAGCACACTTTTCAGTAACTTTATCTTCTTTATTGGGCATAGATGGGGAAGTACTTTCGCAATTAGGAACTGTATTTCTTGGAAGAATCAAACGGCTACCAATGAAACCCCATTCTTTGGAAGATTCGTTATTCATTGACTTCTTTTCGTTATCTGTTTTGCCATCTTGTGATAGCGGAGCATTCCTCCGTTGCCGTAACTGGAAGGAAAATAATATATTAGTACATATAAGAATAAACTCCCAAATTCTGTTTTGAAAAATTAAGTCCAGTTACATTCTGAATTACATAATTCAAGTATTTTTTGTTTCTGTTCTTTTGTTTTGTTTAGAATTGGTAGTAAAAATTGCTATTTATATATAATCAATAAGATGATAGAGAAATATTTAAAATTTTTACTTAGTGAAATGAACGTCTATATTAAATAGCAGTGCCTTGAGCCACTAGTTTACAATGCGTTCTATGCCTTCAATATTTTATATAATACAAAGTTTATATGAATATTTTTCTATTTTCCCATACTAAATTTTACAATCGTCAAGAATTTATTCCTTGTGATTAGGATTTAGGGCAACCACTTTAATAGTATATCCACTGCTCTATTTTTATTTCTATTTTAAATTTTTTTCACATGGCACTTTAAAAATACAACAAGTTAGATGGATAGCATGGGGTTTTCGCACAGAAATTGTACGCATGTAACTTTCTCGCAACGCAATCCGTAAAACCCCAATCAAACTTTTTAGTATTGTTATCATTCTTGTCGTATTGACATACCGCTACTGGAAAAAGTCACCTTGAATGCTTTTAGGATATTTTTTAAGACTATCAATATGATGCATCTGATTGTAAATACATAGATGACATTTCTGACTATACGCTGTAAGAAATATTCTTATGTCAATGTACACGAGAAAGTCGATGGAAGCGCACCCTGAATTTCTTAAATTTAGTTTTTAAGGGATTGTTGGACAGGACTGTAAGCAGAAGGGAGGAGAAGGTCGACAGTTTTGAGCCTCCCCCCCAAAAAAAAAAAAGTTCTGGAACTCCCTTATTGCATTTTAGTTTGAAATAAAAATGCATTTTTAGATAGAAAACATTTAATTTTTTATTCTACTTTTTTTAATTTTTTTCCCAAATTGAACATTTACTGAAACATATTACAAGGTTTTTACATCGAATTTCAAATATCTGTATAATATTAAATTTTGTATAATTTTTAAGGGACTTACAAATATTAAGTTTTAATATTATATTTTATATATATATTTTTACTAAGTTTTATATTTTTTAGATAAAAAAAGGAGGGAGATATTGGGAAGGTCTGAGTCCCATTTTAGACCCCTCCTCTAGCCATCGTAGCTAAATCCTGACTACGACCCTGTTATTGGAACAGCATATACCGGGCTGGCTGTAGCAGTTTTGCTATCCAGGACAAAAATGTAGAATGCCGCCTCTCCAAGATAAAAGTTACTATAAAATTTTGTCATAGGATGCGGACTTTTTTCAAAACACTTTATAAACATAAAATATATCTTTATTTTCCTCATAAAATATTTTTCGTGTTTATTCTTATTACCATGAATTGGCTAGACAAAACACTCAGTTTTGTAGGCACTTTTTACCCTTAACCTTTTCGATCTTAATGGAGATGCACGTCCCAGAGATTAGAGTTTATTCTATATTGGGTAGATAAAACCCGCTTTTACATAGGTTTTTACGTTTTCCTTAAACTGTACACCATATCTTACTCAACATGCACTGTAAAAGTAAAGTATTCGGTTCTTTTAATTTAATTTTTATTATTTATTCAGATACAGTGTAACATTATTATCCCAATATCCTAGACGATTGGTACAACAGTCCCAGTTGACAGCATGATTGGGATATATTGTTCCAAGTTATTTCCGGGAAACGGGTAAAGTTAAACTCCTAATATACTTCTTTTAGCATGTCTGCATTAAACCAATTTTTATCATTAATTTTTTATTAATAAAGAGTAGTTTTAAAAGAATTAAACGGTAAGAGCACAAATAAAACAGTAGAATCACTGTTTTTTCTTTTATAATATCTGAATGCTTACCAACTAATGCTTCATCGGTCGTTCAAGTATTTATTGCAACAAATCGTTATGCAATATATTCTTTCTTTATTTATTTTAATTTTATTTTTTTAAAGGTATTCTTATATGTTGCAAATTTTACTTGCAGTGTTTGAATTTTAATGAAAACTTAATTAAAATAATATCAAATATATATGTCCCAGTCTTCGAGGTTATAAAAATTATATTTTGCAAAATATTTTCATGATTTTGTTTTCTAATAAAATTTCTTTTTACAAATCTTAGACAAATTGCGCCTTTAAATGAATGATCTGCGGCCCTTACGTTGGAAACAGCATGTCGTTTACAAAAGAAATTGCTCAGAAGATAGCCTGAGTTTACAATGGTGGTGCCAATCTGTCTGGTTGGCTGACATTAAAATAAAAATGCTGACCTTCCTTCGTTCATGACCTTGAAAAATTCAAATTAATAACTTGTGGAGTATCCGGCTAAGAAAGCAGACAGTTGGGTGCCTGAAGAACCAAACAATACATAAGCCAGGAAAGTCAAGTCACGTGAGCGATAACAGAAAGAGTGACAATGAAAACGGCGCGATTTTTGTTTGTTGATGAAAAACAAAGTGCTATGATACAGAGAGGCGGTCGCATCAGACAGCGCCTTAATTGGGTGGCATAAGTAACGAAATCAAAACATTTAAGGAGCAGCATTTCGAAAACTGCCATCATACTTACTGCACTCTTTGGAGCTGCACTCTTCTGAGAGTTCGAAAAAATTTCAAAGATCAGTGAGTAACACGGTTTGGTTTGGAACTCTACGGTTAACTTTCTGAAACACACGGGCTAATTAGACCAGGACCTATTGACATTCTGTACTAGTCTTGATATAAAACAGATAGCAACCGTTTCAGTTCTGATTCGGTTTTCATATGAGATTTTTTAAAACAGAATCTTTCTCCTTGTTGGTGTGGGCTCAACTTGAGATCAGATTTGTACGCTGGGTAAAAACGTTTTACGGAAATATTTTCTCGTATGTACAAGCTTACTCTGAGCCTCACTAAAAGAAATGACGAGAAATATGTCTAACCTTGCGGTGAATAACATTAAGGGGTGTCAAGAATTTTAAACTGCTACATTATAGTATCAATATATTCGGATTTCGAGTTTCATTAACTTCATAATTGAAAAATAAAATTACAATTGACAAATATTTGTGCAGCTCTTTTAAGCATCTTCATTAGTGTTTTCACAAAATAAAGGGTTTTTTTTATAAGTAAAAAATATAGAATGTATTAATACAACTTAGTCAGAAATATTTTTATAAGATCATTTGTCATACGCAATGTAATTTAAGGTTTACTTATCATATAAACTTTAATATTAAGTTAAAAACGATCAGAAATTTGTAGCCTATAAAGTTATTAACTAAATTATTTCCGTGAATTCAACAGCTATTAAAAAACGAAATCGATATTGAAAAAATAAGCAACTTTTAATCAAATTTTAAACTTAAAATACATTACAAATATTATAATGTTTTTCTTATATAGAATCGTTTATTAGCTAACAGGCATATATGATAGTATGGAAAATTTAAAACAGATTTATTCATTAGATTTTTTTTAATCTTACGATAGTAGGAAAAATTAGTTTTGGAGAAAAAAGTCCATAAAGTTAAATAACCCATAAGTGTTACATATACTCCAACAACCCCCTCCCCCTAAAACTCAAAAGAAACTAGTTGTTGATATTTAAAGGTAATTGGTGAAACACTGAAGACTTATTTAATCGAGTGAATCAGTAAAGAGGAATTGTCTACAAATTAATTGAAATAAACCCTAAAACTTGTTATGCCGATGTGCACTGAAATATCAACAATGATTGGTGATAGTAGATGGTTTTCCTTATTAGAGCAAATACAGACAAAAACGGTGAAGTAAATTCATTGTATTATTTAAAATATTTTACAGTCAATGTTTTAAAAGTTATACCAGTTTCTTATGGAAAATATACTGATAAAGTTTAAATGCATGTTAGTCTTAGTGCACGTTATCTTAATTTCCACCGAAAATAAGACAGAGGAATTAACTATGTAACTTATAAAGAAATGCTTGTAACATAATCTGATGAATGTGAATTATATATTTGATTTACAGGAAAACATTAGGTATCCCACAACCATCCCTCTATGTTGGAATGTTTCTAAAAAACCACTAAAGAGGAGTGAAAGAGAACTGATGCAACATTATTAAGAAAGTGTCTTGAATATATGCTATATAACAGTTAGAACTATTCAATAGAGTTAGCTTATAGTGCACTATTAATTAAGCTATAACTTGTAATGCACTATTTGTAATGTAATGAAAGAATGTGCAACTATGTAATGAACTGTGTACTTATATAATGAAAGAATGTGCAACACAATAAATAGAAAACAGGGATTCGAACCGTAATTTTTTTGTTCCGGTTTTCGTTCCGTTCAACTAAAAAATTAATATCGGTTCAGTTCCGGTTTTCACTCCGCCAAAAATAACTGTTTTCATTTCAGTTCCAAATGAATAATTTCATTTTATGTATATTCTTATTTGTACTAAAAATGTAATTGTATCAAAGTTTAGAAGATTTTATTCTTTTTTTAATTGGTACACTATGTGAATTGATACAAACAGCAGGTACGATAAGAGCGGCGAGCATTGGCATTGTTATCCATTATCAAAATCGCATTTGACAACTAGGTTCATGATTACCCACATTCGTCGTTTGACTCTCACATCGTGCACTTGGCCTTGCAATAATTATGTAAAAAATATATTATTTATTTAACATATGAAAATTGCCTCTAATTATTAATATATCTTCTAACGTGGTTTCACTGAGATTACTTCTGTTGTCTCGGAGAATAAATTTCAAACCTGAAAACGCTCTTTCAACAAATATCAAAATAGGAAATCGAGAAGCAGTATACATGTAATGATAATTATAAAGTTGACGTTAAATTAGAAAATATTGATAAGTTGGTAACAGTAACAAAATGACTGAAAGATATATCGAACCGAAATAAACCGATATTTTTTTCGGTTCAGTTCCGGTTTTCGTTCCGACCAAAATAACGGTTTTTTTCGGTTTTCGGTTTTCGGTTCAGTTCCGGTTCGAAGCCCTGATAGAAAACTTTGGTCTCAAATGGGTTAAAATTAAATTTAATGCTTCACTTCTTTCTCTTAGATGTCTATTTATAGATTCTCCGATAAATAATATCCGATAAATAACAATAAGATAAGTTAAGTAAAATATAACAGATGGAATAACTAAGTACATTCGTATAAAAATGTTCTCCTATTGTACCTTGAGATAAACTATGTAACATAGATTTACTTATGCTGCATTAAATTTTGACAGTATAAAAAAAATTACCAGTGGAGAATTTACCAAAGGTTTATAAGATTAATCTAAATTTTGTATCAGAATCAACGAAGTGTTCTTATAATAATTGAAAATTCTAATGCAGATAAAATTAAATCAATTTTCAAAGTAGGAAACAAAATAAAAATCCACCTTACCATATAAATTTCTTTAGAGAAATCTTCAAGCCTTAAATTTTCATCATCATCGTCATCATCATCGTCATCACCCTGTAAAGAAAATATAAAAGATATCCCTCATAAAATATAATTAATTACAAGAACCTTGAATAAAAATTTAAAGAATTTAATTTCTGAACCCGCATGTCATTAATTTTATTTGAAGTACGGGTATATTTAATGATTAGAATAAAAATTTGAAACATGTGGAATTTATATGTTTTTGAAATATCATGGTTCATTTATAACAAAAGCATTGAATTTGTATCATATTCAACATAACGGTACGGAGTTTAAGATAAAAAAAAATACCTTAAACTCTCTAGTATTTCTAAATATAATACTACAAATTTATCCTTTAGTCAAAACCTTGACAAACGATTTCGATGATGTTCCTGCAAGAAAATTATTTACCTATATTTTAATACTTAAATTTTCCTCTAACGCTTGTATGTAAATTCGGGATTTCTATTATTCTGACACCTACTCGTTGAGTATCGGTTTATGGGAAAATGAAATTGCGATGCAGAAAGAACCTTCAATTAAATATAGTATCTGATTTGTTTTTGTATTATTTTTCAATAAGTTTTCTCTCGATTATTTTTCCTGAAAATTAACCCAACGTACGTGTACTATTGTAGGTTATCTTCCGAGTTGGTTATTTCCTAGATGGTGACACGAATCAAGTCTCAAACTTGAAAAGTACTCTTATTTATTAATAAACCTCAGTATTATAAAATCATTTGCTAAATACATTTTTCCTATATTAAGACACTGAAGAATGAATTTTTTTAATTCTCAAAAACAGAAAGATAAAAGTGAAATATTTATGAAAATTATCTTTAATATTTCAAATATATAGAATTTATTTATATGATTTCCTATGCCACATGCAGAGTTGAATGCTCTCAAATTGAAAGAAATGTATACTGAAAATATTGATAATATTGATATATACATTGATAATATTGATAATATTGATATGTACATCGATAATATTGATAATATTGATATGTATTTTCATTACGCACAAGAACATTTTGGATATTTATATTAAATATTATAAATAAAGAAATGGTATTCTGAAAAGGTTATATAGTTGTTATTATATTTTGAAAGTTTTGTCTAAGCTATAGATAACTGTAGCATTGAAACTAAAATAATTTCTATACAATGCAAAATTTTTATTACGTTATATTTCTATCAATGTATGCAACGATGCCTGTTATTTATTTCTTTGGCATTGACTGAAATAGGTGTCGGAAAAACTCATTTTTTAACAGAAAACTTATGAGATGACTATTGAAGTCGTGTTATAAAAGAAATAAATGATGGGATAAAAATGATAACTTTGTAAAAAATCCCAACTTTGCCGTATAATAAAATGCTGTTAGATATTGACTGATTAATATAGTTTTTAAATGTGACAGAAAAGACGAAAGAAACTGATACATATTCACCAGGAATCTGTCCAGATGAATAACATTTCCTACGAGCCAAATAAAATCTAGGGATTTCTGTGTCACTAAGATTTTTTTCCTGCATAATCCTTCCGTCATGCGGATTTATAGCATATGTTTATTCTGGGATTAAGTTACGTTATTATCTTCTAACAGAGCGGCATTGTGCAATTTCAAAAAAGGAATCAGGAACGATTCCCAGGACCTTTGAGTCACGACCTAGGGGGCCCGTAAAGAAAATTTGTGTTTACCAGAATAACAGTTTTTGCGCAAGAAGTTTTGGTTTCAGAGCTTCCTGGAATGATGAGCTTTTTTTCATTTCTCTTATAAATATCACATGCGAGATTTATCTTTATTTCTCCGTAAGTTTCATCAAAGGGTCTTTTAATTTAATACACATGGAAAAATATTGCTGTTTTTAACCACTTGTTTTAAAAAAGAAATGCATATTTAGCAATTAAAAAGACATTTTTTGTTTTAACCTTTTTCTGTCATCGTATTATAAATCTGCGACATACTCAAAACTTCATATCATGTACACGGTGAGCTTTAAAAAATACTTTTGTTGATTGTTACTAACCCTTAACACTGCGATTAACACAATTTATTCTTTGAATTTCTGTCAAAGGGCGATACAAAATATAATTTTCACGTCAATCTTTATTTTTATATAAATTATAATCGGGTTGCAGATTTGCAACACATCTAAATATTAAATTATGTACACTGCTTAAAAAGAAGTTTTGTTGATTGTTGCTATCTTATAACATTGCAATTAACAGAATTTAGTCGTATAATTTCTATCAAATTGTGATACTATGTTAAAATTTCATTTCAATGTTTATTTTTATATCAATTGCGATTGTGTAGCAGATCTCTAACATACCTAAAAGTTCATATCATTTTTACTATGAGCTCCCTCCTGAAATTCTGGAGTTTGCAGTTTAGCAAACTCCAGATATTATTTATTTATACATTATACATTATTATTATTATTCACACATACATTATTATTTATTATACATTTCCAAATATTATTTTTTTTAAACTGCATACCTGATAAGACCTAAAACTTCAAAATTTATATTTACTCTTCAATATAGTTTCTTCAAAAATTTTTATGCATTTATTGAAACACATTACACAAGAGTGTGCATGAGCTTCTATATATAACAAATATTATGTTTCATATAATTTTCAATGCAATTATTAATATTAAATTTTGCATAATTTTTTACTGAAATTTGTTTATTAGTTAAAAAAAACAGTGATCTATCTGGGTGTGTGGCTGTACAGTTTAAATCCCCTTCCGCAACTATATACTGTCTTCAGCCATAGTTTCTGAAGAACCCTTTACTACTTCTTTTATTAATATTTGACCATATAAGAAATCTCGTAGCTTTGCAAGCTGAACATATGACTAATTCATTTATAGAATTTCGCTAAATAAACAAGGTTTAATTTATAAATGTATAAAAAAAGCTAAAAATATATTTTTAAACGCTTGACCAAATGATAAAATTAATATAAAGAAAAAATGGAAGTAAATTTCTGTTTACGTGGAATACTTCTTATTACTAAATTAAATTTATAGTACTATTTTTATTTTAATTAATCATTTATAGTTGTTATGGTTAATTTCAGCGATAAAATCCCTTGCATTGAATGGAGATTAATGAATGAATTTAATTAAAATTTCCATCCGCATTAAGAAGCGTTGAAAGTTATTAAATATTTTATTCCCCTTTGGTGTAAGTACTAATTTTTATTAAACTACATCTACACATTCGAAATTAAAATTTAAATAAGTAAGGTATTTGAAAAGGATTTTAACGTTATTTCAAAAGCGTTATCAATAGATTTTTAAAATTGGAATGTATCCAAGTTTAGCGCCCCTGAACTAATTGAGTAACGTTTAAAACTTATTCAGAGTCCTAAGTTATCAGAGCGGAAAATACTCTCGACAAAACTTTCATTAAATTTCATGATTCATTTAAAATTATTTCATTTCTGTTGTCATATTGACAAATTCAGCACTTAAAGCAGTAAAAATTGCACATTTATTAAAAAAGTGTAAAATAATGAAGCGGACTTCATGAGTGGGATATCGGATGTTTTTTGACACTCTTACGCAGTTATTCATTCTAAAAAAAATAACTCAAGGAAAAGATAAATAAAAATACTTCGTTTTTCTAGTTAATTTTATCCGTTTAATTTATCAGTTTGCCAAACTAAAGATCCAGCTTCAAATATCTTAATTCGTTGCTTTATAATGTAATCAGAAGAGTTTTATTTCATTCCCCAGCTTAGATATTTGATCTCGGTCATAAGAAAAGTAAAAGAGAGTTCATTATTTTATGTTTAGTATGGCATTGATAAAAAACTTTCCTTTTTAATGAATGACTAATATATAACAGTAAGCTATTAATATTTTTCAGGATTAATACTTTTAAACAACTTCTTGGATACAATAGCGGTGGGTACGCAAGAGGTTAAAGAGAAATGCATGTTGGTGTGATATATCTAATAAACAGCCATACCACATTTATATCATATTAAGTGCATAAATTAATTTATAATTTAATTAACATGATTCTTAAGTCTTTAGCCCTGTATAAAGTACTTATTAGATACGATAGCGGTGGGTACGCAAGAGGTTAAAGAGAAATGCATTTTGGTGTTATATATCTAATAAACAGCCATACCACATTAATATAATATTAAGTGCATAAGTTAATTTATAATTTAATTAAATTGATTCTTTAGTCTTTAGTCCTGTATAAAGTACGTAGAAAAATATAGATTAATTAAAAGTAAGCGTTTTGCAACGTAATTGTTCCAAAACTTTATGGATAAAGTTAAAATAGAATAAAAATGTCATGATAAAATGTGAATTATTTAACTAAGACCTTTGATCAAACATTTTAAATTTGGCCCAAAATTTGTTAAAGCAGTCTGCGTAAGTTCGGTAAGAAGATAGTCAACTGTGAACGATATTTCGATTTTACGAAATTCGTCGTGAAGTACCAAGATTGCCACCAATAAGTTAAATCCAAAATTGAAAATAGATGGCAAGTAGTTTTCTTTAGATGTGGGTATTTTGTTTCGTGTAAGTGTTACCAAAACTCAATAATTTAAGTAGATCTGTGCTGCGTATGTAATGCTATTTTCATTTCTAACAATTTAGTTCCTTTGACGCTTCTTCAAGAACTGTTATTTCCCAAACTGATGATCCATCTGCAAGAATATCGGAAATAATTGGATTTGCTAAATATGCATGAACTTGACGAAAAACGACATTTTCCCACCGTTGAGGTATAAATAAGGTTTCTTCCGAGGACAGGTGGAATTAATAAATATCCAGTTCAAACGGGCATTTAATTTGTTATAAAATAAGCTGAGTGAATTTATAGTGAAAATACTTGCAAAAAGAATGGGTAAGTTGTTTCAAGGATAGGAAGCATAAAACATAACCCATGCAGCACATAATGTATTATATAAGTTGCAAATACTTATTATGTACAGTGATAGGTATTAGCAACGTATATGACTCATCGTGTGCTAGGGATTTGAAATACTGATAATAAACAAACATTTAAAGGTTATTTAGAAACGTAAATAAACAGAGCAGAAAATACTCTCAACAAAACTTTTAAATTTCATTATTAATTTCAAATTATTTCATTTCTAGTATCATGTTAATAAATTTACACCTCAGAGCAGTAGAAGTTATACTATATTAAATAAGTGTAAAAAAACAAAGCTGACTCCGTAAGTGGGTTTCAATGTTTTTTGTAGTAACTGATTTAAGAATAAGCCAAGAAAACGATACCAAATAAAAACACTTTATTTCTATATTTAATTTTATTCTCTTATTTTATCAGTTCACCAAATCAAAAATACAGCGTCAGATATCTTAATTCGTTGCTTTAGGAATTTCCAGATTGAAATTATCATAGACTCATTTCATTTCCTCCAGTTTAGACATTTGATTCCAGTCATAAGAAATTAATAACAAGTAAAAGAGAGTTCATTATTTAAATTCCGCATTTCATTGATAAAATATCTATTTTAATGAATACGCAGTGACTAATGTTTAATAATAACAGTTATTAATAATATTCAGGAATATTGCTTTTAAAAATTTTACTGGGCATAAGTATGGTTCCGAAGTGTAGTGTTAAAACTTTACAGAAACTTTTAATTTTACTTTTTTGCATTCTTCATACTCTTTTGCTATTTTCATTCTTTTTGTAACTAGCACTTTTAACTTTCGTTTAGGATTAAAAAATTAAATAATAAACATCCATTTACTGTTAGATGAAGAGCAGGAAGATATTTAGTTGATTATAAAATAAGCTGAAATAATATAATTGCATTTGTAGTAATTGAAACGGGAACGAGCAAGTTATTTTAAGGATGGTAAAAATAAAACGAAAGGTATAGACATAATCATAAATGTATAAAGCATTTTTATATTCTTTAATTATGCATTTTTTAGTAAATTTGTCATGCTATTTTGTTGTATTTTATAAACGATTAAACACGTGAGAAATGATGCAAAATATTAAATAAAATATTTCTTCTGTCCTTCGTTGAGGAAGCCTCAAGAAACAATTAATTGGTAATAAAATAAGCTGAAAAAGAATGATATCACGTTTGAAGTAATTGTAAAGAGAATAAGCCAGCTATTTCAAGGACTGTTAACATAAAACGTGAAGGACATATTTATACTGTAACTTTGATTTATCGTAAGTTTTTAGTAAACTTTAGGTCTTAGGTTATTTTAGTTAGGTTAGTAAACTTTAGGTTATTTTTTTATATTTCTTAAGTGATTAAGCCCGGGAGAAGTGATACAGAATATTGATTTATAAAATCTTGCTCTCCGTTAGTAAGTTGAGATATGCAATTAGTTTATTATAAAATAAGACTGGAAGACTGAAATTGCGTTTGAAGTAATCATAAAAAGAACGAGCTTGAGGTACTTAAAATTTTATGTTTTAATTAGACATTTTTCAATAAAAATAAGTGCTGTTATTTTTTGCATAATATATACATTTTTTACATAAAAATAAGTCTTGCTATTATTTCCTAAATTATCAAACGCGGGAAAAATCATATATTAATTGACGAATATCATGTTATTCATTAGAAGCTCATGCATACATTTAGTTGGTTGTTAAGTGTACTAGAATAATTAACTCGTTTGAAATAACTATAAAAAGAAAAGTACGTTATTAAAAGGAAGGAAAAAATTTAAGCGCAGATATATTAATGTACAGGCAGGCAAACTTTCCCTTTATTAGTAGTACTTTCTTAAAAAGTAAAAGTAGGTCTTATTGTTTCTTTAATACTTCATAAATGATTGAAAATATGACAGGTGATTCAGGGTGTTAATAAATGTCCAGTTCTCCATTACAAGAAGCTCAAGCACATAAAAATTTGTTCATAAAATATTCTATAGGAATGAAACGTATTTTATTTGGTTTGGTTTGAAGCGCTATGGTCTACTTCTTGGCTAGACTAGGTTACTGAGAACTTAACTTATTGCTTAAAACAGATTCCAAACTGTTAAGAATATTCATGCCTGCAACGAAATTCGAGCCCACAGTCTACAGTTCCGAAAGCCAGAAATCGTGTTTGAAGTAATAGTAAAAATAACGAGAAGTTTATTTCAAGAAGTTTCAAATATGTTTAAGTATAAATGGGCAAAGTTTCAGTGTATTTAATTGTATGCTTTTCAGTGAAACGAGATGATGTTAAATTATATCATAGCTCAGAAATGATAAAACACGGGAGAAGTGATACACGAAATATTAGTTTAATACAAACACAGTATTTTAATTTACTTTTAAGACGTTTATGTTAGAATACTGAAAATTTATCCTCCACATAATTTTGTATGCAAGTCGAATAAATGCCCCCAAGACACTGATTAGTGCCGCAGACAAAGGGGTGAAGAGGTAGAGGCCAGTCGAGGTTTTTTAATTTTTCTTTTAAATTTTCTGAATAGCTACTTGGATACAAATTTCTTTAAAGTTGGTTTTTCATTTCCTCTTGTTACTCTTTAATCATTGTTAATCATTCCTCATTAAACTTTTTCCAAATTTTTGTTCATCGATAAAAGAAAGCGATTGTTCTTCAGCAGAAGTGTTTGTACCGCCTGATGACTAGTGACGTCTGGATCTGGCAATTACCCCTAAAGGTTGAGTATTGGCCAAATCGCTTCTTAGCCACCGTGACATACCCGACTGTTTATATACCGTTTATATTCTTCGATACCAATTTCACATTCAGGGAATGGCCTTGACACCTTGATGGGATAAGAAGTGAAGGTAGACACAGTTCATTCTTTAACGTAGAGTCTTGCACTTTGCTTCTCTGTGTGCTTTCAATTCATTTGTGTCAGGAGCCATGAGTGGCAAAAAGAGCACTACCGAAAGATATTTTAGTTAACAACAAATTGTGGTGGGTGAAAAAAATTTGCAGCAAAGATCATAAAAAATATTTACGGAAGTGGTACATGTGGTTCCACTTTATCAAGCGAATTTTATTAACGCTATTGGCAAAACTTTAAGACAACTGCTCCAAGTGTTCCCTTATAAGTAAACATATATTTTTTTTACCAGAACAACGTGGAAAACTACCGCAAAGAAAGTACTTTATTTTTGTTTTTATCTTTGAGCACAAAAATACTTTAAATCGCGTGATCCCGTGATCTGAAAGTTCCCCCCCCCTCACTAGGCAAAGATTCTGGCTGCGACTGCGTCACAGACATTGATGATTTCGTGAAATGAGATTTTTTTTCTTCTAACGTATTCCTTTGATATATATATAACAACAAATGCATTTTCAAGTGATAAATTCTTTTGTGTGACTTTTATTCTGTAATTATTTAATACTTATATCATCTCTGAATGACATCGTCTATTTCATTGAATGTTGAATCACTCGAAAAGGGATGAATTTGTAAACGTAAATCCTTCGTTTGGCAGCCGGAATACGGTATTAGATTATCCACGAGGCTTTTTCTTAGAAGAAATATATTAGGGAAAAGTTCCGAGCATACATCAGTTTCAGTAGTCTTTGAACTTCGAATATTGCTGCTATCTACAAATGCCGCTATGAAAATATATTGTTCTATGCCGCCAGGAATATAGATTTAGTCAAATCTACATTCTCTTGCGAAATTCCCATAAAAAGCGACTACAATGTCTGTTACAAGAATGCCCCGAAAATCTTTTCAATTCATTTAAAGGGATTTTTCAATAGGGAAAGAAATGTAGTACCTGTATTCTTGGTCTTGAAAGGAGAAGAGTTATTTCTGGCTCTCTGCTCGAGAAAAGAGCGACAGCTTGCTCTCGATTATGGACGTCGATGCCATTGACCTGCATGGAAAAATAAGAAACAAATAGATTACCTCAAATGCTTTTGAATTCAGCTGAATTGTCTTGAAGTACATACATTTATCTCAAAATAGTGTTTATTGTTAGACATTGTAAATAAGTATAAGAGTAACGAGGCATTATCGCTTTGTATCTCAGTAACTCCGATTCGAAAAATATTTACTCATATATTAGATGGCATCATTTCAAGTATGTAAATTTTTAAAAAAATTTTATGACATAAATAATAAAGATTTGTTGTCATAAAAGTGTACTTACAACAAACGAAAAATTACATATTTCATATAAATATTCTAAATTTTCTTTAACAAAAAATGTTCTCCCATACTGAATTTAAACCTACCTTTGTGAAATCATTACCTCTAGATATCTGAAGTCTTTTAAAATTTAACTAATTCAAAGCTAGTATTTCTGAAATAATCATGTGAAACAGATCTATTGATAAACGATACATTGGTATGAATGTAAACTTAGCATTGCCATTTATTGGGGATTATACGAATAAATTGTATTGATTACGGTATTGTAGGAAAGCAACAATCAATAAAACCATGTATTAAAGATTACTGAGGGAATGATATTGACTTTTTGGGTATGTTTCATGTCTGCAACATACACAAAAATTAAAGTAATTTTCATAAAAGAACTCAATAATCAACAAAACATTAAAAAAAACTATTTTGTTGATCGTTGCGATCTTGCAATACTGTAATTAACACAATTTGCTCGAAATCCGATACTAAATTTAATTGTACCAAAGATTCATTCATTGTTTGACCAGATGCACATGATTATTTCTGATATAAACTTTGGATTTGTTAAATAAATAAAAAAAAAGCTAGAGAAGCCAAAAACAGGTTTTCCTCAAATAATGTTTTAAATTATTTAAAATTTTCTTTTATATTATTTGATAATTTTCGTGCAAAAGAATTTGAAATATTTTAAAGAAATATGCATTTTTTTTTTCTGTTTGTAGAAAATACACATTTTTTGCCAATAAATTTTCATTTTTATATTTTAAGATTTTAAAATAATTTTATCCCGTTTACAATCATATAGTCTTACATTTGGCGTTATATATATATATTTCTATATATATTTTTTAAAATTCGGGGTAATTGAGGTACAAAGGATTAAGGATAATTAAAGTTACAGTTTATATTTGTTATCTTTTTCTACGATGAGAAAACTTTCTCGAAACTTAAAACTCAAAACTTGTTTATGATGATAAGAAATTCTGAAGCATTAGGTGCTGAATCATGCTATAATAAATAGATCTTGTCATATCCCTCAGATTCTTTTACCAACTTCAAATTCTTTCCTAAGCTAATTAGATTCAACTGTTTTTTGTAATTACAACCAATCAGTTCGACTTAAAAGGTTTTAACTTATTTTAAAGGGCAAGGTATTGGAACAAACACCTTGAAATTCTTTTGAAACGGTAGCCATTTCGTTGATAAAATGATATTTATTTCTCTAATGATTCCCACAAAGATTTAATGAAGTTTCCTTCTGTTAAATTTCTTTTTAATACTTAGTCGAAAAACTGCTTTAAGTTTAGTGGCAAATTTCTCAGTCCTTTGATTAAAATACGAAATGATAAATAAATAAAAGCTACTCTTTTGTCTATGGTGCTGCTGATTTCTTATAACATTACAATTTTAGAATTTCCTCCAAATATAGTGTAAAATTGTGACTTGTATCTATTAATTCATCTGAAGTTAAAGTATGCTTATCTAATCAATGCAACTGCATGTAAGTTAAGGATACGTTTAAAGATTGTAAAAATCTATTAGATTTTAAAGATATCCATAATATTTACATTAATTGATGAATTGACTAAATTATAGAATTTAAATTCAGAAAATAACACTGTAAACATTAAATTTTGTTTATAAATTTAGGTAATTGACCTTTCCCTTATCCTGCATTATTTCCCTGGCTAACGATAACAACTATTGAAAAACGCATTTTATCTCAATTTCCATACATTGTGATAACAGCCACTGATTTCAGTTTAGCTAAGCCTATAAGTAACTACTTGAGTACAGGATGTTGCGGACAGTCAGCTAATTGAACTGTATTTGCTATGCACTCAGTTATCTAGTGCGCAGGACGTCTGGGAGACTACTGATAAACACCAGATGTTTCTGATCAACCGTAACCGGCCCGACTTACACCACTTATCGCATTACTAGCACACCCCTTAAGCCTTCTGTGGATCACTAAAGTTAATTCAAGCACATCAAAAAGCATTTAGAGATATTAGGTTATTATGTATATTTGAGCATATGTATCTCCTCATACTTTGTTTTCGTGTCAGCGATAGCTATAAGTATATTTACAAATACAGCGTTAAATTGTTTTCAGTAAATAGTTTAGAAAAGAAAACAAAGGATCGGTAGGTTAACCTCAAACGTAATTAAAAGAGCTTAAATAATGGGTCGGCTTGGGATTCTTCCAGATTAAAGAATCTGCCTACTATATCTCTTCTTTATTACATTAACAGGAAAACAGATATAAGAATAAGTTCATTTAAAGCATGAATTACGAACTTCTTTCTCTTGCTTTTAAATACTGTTTTTGAATGAACGGAATAAAAGAAATTTGAAAAACATTAATTTGTTGTGGAGGGAACTTTTTTTTTTATCTTTGTCATACACATTTTCTTTTCTGTATTTATTTAATTAATTTTAAAATAAATAAAACTGAAGAAGTTTTCTAATTTGCTGGATGATTTTATCATGTTGGTCTTAAAATATTTATTTGAAATTACTCAAGTATCAAAACTTACAGCATTTTGAATATCGCTGTTATGAAATCAGTTAAAGAGTGAGTTGAAACAAAGTTGAGATTTACCTTATAATATTGCAAAAGAATTATATTTTTACCTTGATTACAAAGTGTCAGGACACACGTTCCTCTTTTTAAATAATTTTATAATTATAAGTTAATTTATATTTGCTATAATAATCACTATATTTTAAATTTGTGTTACATTTTCTGAAAAAGTTAGTATTTCTTTTCTATTAAACTTAAAATACTGCAGGGCTGTTGTTTATTAAAGAATATAGAAATGTTATGAAGTATATATAAATACAATATTTTTTAAATGAATAAAAGTTAAGAATCGACTTTAAAGAAATTTGTTTAAGGTATTTGACAATCAGAAAGTTTAAATTAATTGTTTCCCTTTTTTATTTGCATTATGCGAATAAAAAAAGAAAACTACTACTATTACTACCGCTAATAATAATTACAATAACAACAATATAAATAAAATTCGTATAACAAATTCATGGTTACATTGGTTATGAGTATTTAGAAGCATTTTGAGAAATATCTATTAGAAAGAAAACTTGAGAAAGAGAACTGTAGTGAAAATAAGTTTACTAATAATGTTTCTAAAATGCGTATTAATTCGATTGATTAAAACTCATTGTTAAAAAATTTTTCGAAATTATTTTTTTATTATATCACATACATTTCTTCTTCACAATTTTATACTTTTTTTGCAATGCATAATGGATAATTTGCTAAATAATATATTTATGCATTAGTACATATTTATTGGTTACAAAATCCAAATTTTAACAAAACTTCATAAATGATCTGTAGGGGACTGATGAGTGTTCCTCTAGCCTGATTAATAATTTGCCCGAAACTAGTTGCCATCCTTTTATTTTTATTAGGGATAATAAGAAGTTGTTTACTTCACCCAGGCGTGTTCCTTAAGAAGCATGCAAGTTATCAGAGAAACAAGTTGTTAGATGAATAAATAGAGCCTCAGAGGAAATACAGCACGAAATAAAATGAAGAGAAATTGCTACATCAGAGACAGCATAGCGAAGGATGTAATAAAAATGCAGAGAAAATGCGCAAACGGCACATATTTGTAAAATGCATGAAAAGTAATGGAATTTAGAAATTCAGATCTTGGGAAAAGAAATTTTATAGCAGTCACAGAATAAAAGATCAAAATGATTTATTAAACAGCAGTTAAGAAAGGTTTCGGAATTTCACGAAAAAATAAATCAAAATTACATTCAAAACTATTAGGGAAGTTTTTATTTTACTGACTTTTTCATCCTGAATAATTTTTTTCAGTTTAGACCGAGAGAAAACTGTTAACAGTGAAAATGAGTAAATTAAGTTGTATAAACAATAATCTGAGAAATTGATGCCATAAGTATGGAATTTTGATACTCCCTGATATTACTTGTGGTATTTTGAATTCGCAATTTTAAAATTAATAAAGCATTTGTGGTAGTGTGAAACAATTCCTACTTACCATAATAATATGAATATGTTATTGATGGCCTTAAATGCATAACATGAAATAAAAATAATTCCTACCAGAAAAAAAGGAACATGATCTTGTCTTCAAATCTTCACAACTGAACATAAACAAGGAAGACTTTCCAGGAAATATGTACTGATTATTTAAATTTATAGAAGCACTACCTACTTCTCATTTGTAGTTTAAAAGCAATGCTCTCCATCCCAAGGAAGTTTACTTTTAACAATTTTTAACTTTATGTACACGCTATTCCATAGTTAAAAACTTTGATGCACGTAGTAAACGAAAATACAATAAATGTGACTTTAACCCTGATTACTAATATTGCAATTAATTGCTTCTGCAGTGGTGTACACAGACTTCTTCAATGGGTGGGATTCTAGATACGGCGAATTTATAAATAAATTTTTGTTAGTAAAGACTTTCCAGGAAATATGTACTAATTACTTAGATTTATAGAAGCACCACTTACTTCTCATTTGTAGTTTAAAACCAATGCTCTCCATCCCAAGGAAGTTTTCTTTTAACAATTTTTAAGCTTATGTACACCCTACTCCATAGTTAAAAACTTTGATGTACGTCGTAAACGAAAATACAATAAATGTGACTTTAACCCTGATCACTAACACTGCCATTAACTGCTTCTGCAGTGGCGTACACATACCTCCTCTATGAGTGGCATTATAGATAAGGCGAATTTATAAATAAATTTTTGTTAGTAAAATTTATCATTTTTTTCCCAATCATTTTTTTCCATCATTTTTTTCAAATTATAATATAATAAAAATAGTATTATAAGTTGACTAAAATTCAAAAGAAATTTCAAAATATAATGCAAGGGCATAAGCTGAGGCTTTTATGTCCAAAAATTTAAAAATATGGACTTTATTTCGGTCTATGGGAGGGGCTTGGAACCCCATACCCCCCATTGTGCACGCCACTAATTCTCTGTTTTGGATTAAATTTATCAAATAATTTTTAACTTCAATATATCCCTACAGAGTTAGGGTATTTAAATTTAAGCTAAAAAATGACACGTAACACAAACATGTTATGCTTCTACCTATTACACAATTTAATTTAACTCGTACTGCAAGTTTATCTAAATTTTGTAATCAACTTTTCGCTAATCTTCCGACCTCTAATTGAGGTGAAATTATATATACCAATGTACTTTGGATGACAACACATGCATCAATAATGAAATTACATTATTATAAATAAATTATTCATTATAACAATCATCAATTTTCTAACATTAACTATCCCCTGTTTTTAAATGCATTTAAGCTTCGGTGGCTTGACAGTAAAATGCTTGCCCTTAAAGTTTGTAGTCCAAATTCAATTCCAGGTGGGAGTTATTTATTTATTTCTTTTAATTAGAGATGAGCAAGTCTTTACCCCAACAAGTGTCAAATGTATTTGAAACCGTTTGCCATTTTAGCACCGGTATATTCATTTTACATATTATGGTTTTTTGTAAAAGAATTTTGTTAAAATTAAAACGTTATAACATGTTTCATTTTGTTGATAAATTCTGGCAAAATCTATATTAAAAATAAAATGGAACTATTTATTCTAGTATGTTTGGAGGAAGGCGATATCTTGTACCCGAGGGGAAATCCAATATTAATTTCCATCTTTTAAAAAAAATCAAATGAATTGTATTAATAAGAAAATAATTGAATTGCTAAAATTTACTGTTATTTATGAATGAAATTTAATATAGAACACGGACGTTTCCTCAAATGTTTTAATAGTGTGGTGATTGATACATTCATGCAGGGCCGTAACTAGGGTGAGGCAAGGGTGGCCTTTGCCACTGGCGAATCAGTCATAGGAGCTCCGCACCGTGATGAAAATGGGGTCCGAAAAAGGACTATTCGCCCCGAGTGAAAAAAAGAGAAAATGTTAAAAAATATTTTTTTATTATAAAATCCTATCTCATTTATAAAAACCAACGTGTTTGAAAATTATCTTTTAAAGCACTTTTTTATTTTCTAAAATGCTTCTAGAGACTAAATTTGTATTGATTCTTACAAAATGTTTACCAAACACTCCTAATATGCCTTAATATAAATCCAGATATTCGCTTTAAATTTTGTATTTATTAAAGTTATTAAAATAAATTTAAATTTAGAAATTTGTCTTTTTTTTTTAAAGAAAATTCAATGCACAAATAAAAAATATTCCATTCAATTAAAATATTAAGTTTATCAGCAAAATAACACTATCAGAGTGTTCCAAAATACTTTTAAGTATTAATAAGGTAAAAATAGAAGAAAAATTAAAACTTAATGTAATAGGATAATTTTAAGAATTAACAAAATATTTTGAGAGTTAATTCTGAATCTATGATATAGAAAAAAAAACATGTTTATATATTTTCTCACTATATTTGGGGGTTGCGGCGCAGACTAGTTTTTTGCCAGTTACGGCCCTGCATTCATGTATCCAAGGTAAAATGACTAATAATTAATATCCAAGGCAAAAGACTGACTGATGAAAACTAGAGAAAAACATTTGGTATGGTAGCATATTAAATTTTTGTTAAAATAAAGTAACAAAACAATGAAGTTTTGGTGAAAGGGTTTCTGCTGAAGAGAAGACATTAAGCCCAGATCTGCTACTTTTTATACGCTGATATATTTTTGCAGATTTTAATTTCTCAGAGTAACAAACGTATGACTCATTGCTTAAGAAACATTCTTTCATTGGGTTCTCAATTCCTATGGTTTGGTGGATTTATTTATGAGTGAGTACACACAAGATTGTGCAAATGCATACACTAATGTATATCCTAGCAAAATATGAATAAAACGTCTAAGCTAATTACTTGAGTAAAAAGTCTAAAACGAAAAAAACAACCCAATTCATTCTAAAATTTTAACATAAAACGATGAATAAAAATCTATTTCAAATATTTACCGACATAAATATTAATGAGAGTTTCGTTGAAAACTACAGCTTCTTTTATTATATCCTTAAACCTACTTATCCACTTTTAATTTATGGAGGAACCATTAAGATGAAAAGAGGCTATTCAAATTAAGGAGGAAGAGAAAAAAGTCTTCTAATCACATCATAACAAAAATGTTAAATTTATTTGATGGGGAGTCTGATGTTCCTAACGCTGAATTGTATCTTATCAGATAATGCAATTTCCCACATGTGTATTTTCTACAAATCCGTGTAAAGACATATTTTAAATCTTGATTTCAGGGCATAAAGTAGTAAGGTAATTTCATTTAAAGTTTCGGATCATTATAGTAAAATAATGAAATGTTTAGATAAGCTATTTTTTTTTGCTAATTTTGTAATTTCAAAGTATTGCTTTAAAAATATATATGATAGGATTTACATACAAAATGAGAATTAAAATAAGATTTTAAGGTATTAAATACTATTATCGTGAATTAAAATAACTGACACTAAATTGTAGGAATGTTAATTAAATTGTTTCTATTAAACAACAAAGTACTGCGTCGTGTTCAACGGATAAACTCACAGAACGCATTTTTTAAATTTAAATAGACAATTGAGGCTAAAATTATAATGAAAATTTTACGCATATATATTTCGCTGATTCTTAAGATTAATATTTATTTGTATTCATATGTAAATTTTTAGAAAATGCAGCAGCAATTTAATTAAATATTTCCTACATATTGATGTTTAATAACGTATTTTAAACAATGAAAAATTATTAAAGAATCTTATAATAAGAATGTAAAGAAACACAACAATAAATAGCATTTTAAAAACTATATCTAATCAAAAGTTACTGTTTTTAGTTTAACTTTCTTTTGTTATAGTTTTCCTTAGCATAAGTCATCTTTTTATTTTTCTATCCGGATTAGGGAAAAAATGCAAAATATTTCATAAATACATCATGAAAGGTAATTTAAAATTAATTGTATTAAAATATTATAACAATGATATAATTTTTTAGAGTATTAGAACTTTCTTATAAAAACGTTTGAAAGACTTATTATTTTTCAGAAGGAGTCAATTTGAACTGAAGGAAGAAAATTCATATTAAAAGAAAGAAGTAGAATGATGCAATTAAGTCATGCTACCTCACAGATATTTTAATATTTAAAACTTTAGTCAGTGTTGAAGATAATATTCGTATCATTATACGTCTTTGTTAAGATAATTTCGGGAATACATTTTCCCTTAGCATAGGTCATCTTTTTATTTTTCTATCCGGATTAGGGAAAAAATGCAAAATATTTCATAAATACATCATGAAAGGTAATTTAAAATTAATTGTATTAAAATATTATAACAATGATATAATTTTTTAGAGTATTAGAACTTTCTTATAAAAACGTTTGAAAGACTTATTATTTTTCAGAAGGAGTCAATTTGAACTGAAGGAAGAAAATTCATATTAAAAGAAAGAAGTAGAATGATGCAATTAAGTCATGCTACCTCACAGATATTTTAATATTTAAAACTTTAGTCAGTGTTGAAGATAATATTCGTATCATTATACGTCTTTGTTAAGATAATTTCGGGAATACATTTTCCCTTAGCATAGGTCATCTTTTTATTTTTCTATCCGGATTAGGAGAAAAATGCAAAATATTTCATAAATACATCATGAAAGGTAATTTAAAATTAATTGTATTAAAATATTATAACAATGATATAATTTTTTAGAGTATCAGAACTTTCTTATAAAAACGTTTGAAAGACTTATTATTTTACAGAAGGAGTTAAATTGAACTGTGGGAAGAAAATTCATATTAAAAGAAAAAAGTAGAATAATGCAATTAAGTCATGCTACCTGGTAGATATTTTAGTATTTAAAACTTTAATCAGTATTTAAGATAATATTCCTATCATTATACGCCTTTGTTAAGATAATTTCAGGAATACATTTTCCCCTATCATAGGTCACCTTTTTATTTTTCTGTCCGAATTAGGGAAAAAATGCAAAATATTTTATAAATCATAAAAGGTAATTTAAAATTAATTGTATTAAAATATCATAACAAGGATATAACTTCTTAGAGTATCATAACTTTCTTATAAAAACGTTTGAAAGACTTATTGTTTTTTAGAAGCAGTCAATTTGAACAGAAGGAAGAAAATTCATATTGAAAGAAAGAAGTAGAATGATGCAATTAAGTCATGCTACCTCACAGATTTTTTTAATATTTAAAACTTTAATCAGTGTTTAAGATGATATTCCTATTATTATACGTCTTTGTTAAGATAATTTGAGGAAGACATTTTTTAAACGAGTCAGTTAAGTTATTTTACTTGTAAAGAAATTAAGGGTGTAGCTGAGTTGAGGTAATTAAAAACTTTGATGAGAGCATACAAAAAATTATTGCATATTTTTTATAGGATACATTATTCGTTTAATTTTCCCTTCAAATTATTTTCATACTAAGTGTTAAATTAATCGATTTAATCAAATCAATCGTTTTTGTTTTATACCTCAGTACTAAAATGCATAAAAATTGGTAGGAAGCGTATTACCATCGACTTTTTTCAAACTAATGACTTTTATTATTAACACCACTATTTAATAAAAATGGTAAATGCGATGCTCAATCAGTAAATATTATTTCAAAAATTGTCCCTATCTTAAATTATTCTTTCTAAGTCTACTGAAAACAAATAAAAATCACTGACTAATTTAGAAAATACAAGCACAGCCTAGTTTAAGAACGACAGAAATATTGTTCAAATATATAACAATTCTAACATGGAATG
>CM063502.1:107992690-108007690 GCA_032207245.1 Pardosa pseudoannulata
TAGAAACAAGGCCAATTTTATGGATACGTAGAAAAACATTTATAGCTGTTTTGAAACTACGAGAGTACTTGTTCGTTACTAATGTAACATGTAGAACACTATCTTTCGGTTCCAGAGTTTGTGGGTTTAAGTTCTACCCCTAGTTTGGATGTGAGTAGACTTTTAAATCAGTTTTAAACACTATGTCCTAGTCAAATTAACCCTCGTATTGAAAAAAAAGTTGATAACATTGCTCTAAAGAAATCGAATCTTACTGTGTAAAGGGAAGATAGCTTTTTAGAAAAATTGAAGAGCAATTGAAACGACGAGGCGAAGAGATAATTTATTTTATAGTCTGATGTTTTATTTGACTCACACAATTTAACACTGCCTCCTTTGAAGGATGTGAAGCGTTTCCGATGTCACTCTGGAGCATCTCCTCAAGTATGATCTTCCTCAGAAGAGGAATTATATATTTTTTTTTGATCCCGTACTTTCTCCACGTCTGCCGACATCTCATCGAGATGTTATTCAGACCTAAAACATATATTTTGCATGTTCTTTGGGTATACATCCGAGAGGGTAGGAAGCTGCTCTTCTGTACTATAGTTCGTGGATTTGTATCCCACAGTTGGCATGGATCTTCATAGACATTCGGAATCGGCTTAAGCAATAGGTTCCGATTTTATTAGATATCATGTGGTCATCCCTAAAAAAATGTAGACTAGCGCTTTAAGCAAAATTGAACACTGAATACACAATAGACGTCTACAATTTACTGTATAAAGTTAAACTTTTTTTATTACGAATTGAGGAAGATGTAAATTGTAGCTTTACACCTAATTAATCTAGAGTTTACTGATTAAAATGTATTTTAAATGCCTCTAGTATCTATAGCAACACTGGTACCAAGAAAATCTGGTTGCATGTGATAGCACTCATCAATTAGGTCAATTATCTCTGGGTATACGAGGAGACGTTTGATTTATCTACAGTTTGCTGTGTAATGCTAAACCTTTTCTATTAACCATTGAATAAGGTGTTTATATCTTTAAATCTAATTAGACTAGGACTTACTGGTTAAAACCGATTTTAAATGGCTACAGTATCTATAGCAACAATATCTGGTTTTGAATGATAGAACTCATCGATGAGGGGATCAAATAGTCAGCGTGCTCTGAATATACAAAGAGACGCTTAAAGCGTCCACAGTTTACTGTATAATGTTAAACCCTTTCTGTTACGCATTTAGGAAGGTGTGATTTGTAGCTAAAGTTTAATGCTTAAAATTGATTTTAAACGTCTACAAGTAGTACCCAGAAAATTTGGTTTCGAATGATAGCACTCGTCAGTTTAATCACAATCTGGCTATAATGAAGAAGAAATCGTTTTATAGCTACAAAACAGCTTCATGCTTCTACATATTTACATTGTTCATTATCAAAGAATTTTTGATCTGTTGGAATTACTTTAATAAGTGCTAAAAATTATTTTTTTTGTATTGAGTTATACGGATTAACTGTTTGAAACGCTGTTGTAATCCAGAAGTTTTACATTCTATGATGATTTCAGTTCCCTGCTTTATTAAATAATCTATTCGTTGTTGTTCTTCTTAAGTTACTTACAAAAGTTTTAATTAGTTTAAAATTAATGTTTCATATAAAATTGCGAGAAAAATAGTTATGTTCAGACCCTTACCTCACTAACAAATATATTGGTTTCCGGATCATCAGGAGAAGCATAGCACAGAGTGAGACCAAGCTTTTCTTCACAATGGCTGCGGCGAAGAGTCACTTCCTATAAGAAAAGTACATTATGTTGTAAAATATATTTTATTAAATAAACTCAAGTAGAAATAAAAAGACAATAGTCTACTGGTGAAATTCTAATATATATATATATATATATATATATATATATATATATAATATATATATATATATATATATATATATATATATATATATATAGGGTCAGTTCTAGGCTGTATAAACTTAAAATAACTGATCAAACTTTTGGAAGCTTTTGTAATAACCATGAAGAAATGAAATCTATGCCTATCCCATTCATAACTTTGGCAACTGTTTTAATATGCAACATATTAATAAAGCCCTATGGTGGACTTAAAGAGAAGAACTTTTGAAAATAATGCAGTTATATACTATACACACATTAAAATCGTTCTATAATGATACTGCAGGAGCTTAGAACGTCTATCGTTATAAGACGTTTGGTCTTTTCTGCTCCAAAGTTTAAATACGCAGACCGAGTACACCTTGGTTTACATTTTTACTAATTTAACTTTATTTAATTAAGTAAAGATGTAAATATTTATAACACACTTACTAATCTTTTTGGAATCTTACATTGGGTAAGTAAGAAAAAGAGACATAGAAGAAATGGTAGGGGGAGGGCTAACCCCTTCTTCCTAACGGAGAAGTTTACTATATTACATTTTAACATTCAAATAGAACTACGTTTTCAAATAGAAAAAATTTTAAAACTATTTTATGCACCAAATTGTTTTATACATATATCGAAACATGTTACACACGACTAAGCATGGTCATTTATATATATATATATATAAACACATATATATATATATACACACACACACATATATATATATATATATATATATATATATATATATATATATATATATATATATATATATATATATAAATATATATATATATATATATGTATATATGTATATATATATATATATATATATGTATATATATATACATATATGTATATATATATATATATATATATATATATATATATATATATATATATATATATATATATATATATATATATATATATATATATATATATATATAAATAAATAAATATATATATATATATATATATATATATATATATATATATATATATATATGTAATCCAGGAATTATAAAACTGCTGGACAAGGAGAAGCCTAATCAGCTAGCAGTACTAATGATGCAGTTGGCCCACAATGAAGAGACCAGCACAAGTCTAATTAAAATTTTATTTTAGAACTTTTAAAAAAGGACATTTTTACTAAGTCAACAACAGACAAGAAAAAGACACAGAAATCAGTTTGCTCGAACAGAGGTGTACCCAAGAGCGAAGGCAGATAGAATTTTCCCAAGGGACAAGAAACTTAGTCAAAGAATTTAGGTGTTAAGATCAGGAGAAACGCCTAGCCATTTACCGGCGACAGCTGGAGAACGTGTTGAATGGACAGAAAATTGACATCTACTGGACAGAAAGCTTTGGGAAATGTATTGAAGAATTTTAAGTCTAGGAAACTGTTTTGGTTAAAATATTTTGATGCTGGGAAAAAGATTTTAAGGAATTAGAATGGGAGAGATGAGGTTTTTAAGGAAATATTAAAGTGAAATAATTTTGATATATTACACACACACACATATATATATAATATTAAATGATTTTTAATAGAATTATTAATATTTTATATTAATTAATTATTTAAATTATTTTAGCTAACAATATAAAATATCGGGGTTTGAAACTCATTCTATTCCATCCTCCCCTTTCCTCTCCGAAACTAAACCACAGCTAAGGCCTTGCTTTATAGACAAGTTTATCATTATAGTTAGCACTATTATATACAAGTTTTACTGCATAAATATATATGTTATTATTAAAGTTATTACATAGATTGGTATTTACTATAATTTATTGAATATTAAATTACTAATAAATTTTTATATTTGTTAAGCCTACAGTTGTTTAAATATACATGAAGTCGATACATAAAATGGAAACAGGGATTTTTTAAATCTATATTAGGGAACTTGGAAAAATTTAGGAAGAATCAGTAAAAAATTAAAACGCATAAAAAATTTAAAAAATGAACAAAACTAAAAAAAATTAAATTAAAAAAATCTGAATTTTTATTTTTTTAAATTTTAATCCATCTAGTTTTATTTCAATGTATATGTGTACATCTTTCATAACTGTAAGTTAATAAATTATAAAACCGATTTATAACATCTTCCTTTATATAAACTAATAAAATTTGGGAGAATATATATTGTATAAAAACTTATTCTTCTATACAAATGCATTATGTCATTATGAAAAAGTTTTGCAAGAGTCTGTAGTTGTCAGTGATGTCAGAGTTTTCTGAAGTAGCAATTTTCCTCTTCTCTTTGATGCATAAATGACATCATTTAATAAACTTTTCGCTGTCCACGTGGAACCCTGATGTTAAGAGTGGGCTCTTTCGCTAAGTTTATAATGAGCAAAAATTGCGTTATGATAGCTTCTAATTGTTTCTTAACGTCGAATTCATTGGGATTTTATATTCCGTGTTCTTTCAGCCTCCATTAGTCCATATATTAACTCATTAAATCCTATGATTGTTGCTTAAAAAGAAGTGTTCAGAAAAGTTTTATTTTGCAATTAAATGGATAACAAATTAGTTTGTTTTCGTGTTTAAGGCTAATTATGGTAGCGAGGAAAGTAAATTGCATTACTTAAGTATCACGACTGTAATTAATGAAAAGTCCCGCTGTTTATCCCCAGAGATAAATAATGAAACCATTACAACTATACATCATTGTCAAATCTACAGTTATAACTTCGGAAATGATATTAAAAGAATTGTATTTTCTAATCCGAGGTGTCAATTTAAAAATGATAAACTAGGAAAGTATTTAGATTTTTCCATTTTGTTTCTCGGAATGTATTTTTTTAAATTAGAGTAAATCAATATTGGATCAATACTCTTTATTATAGATAAATGGTAGAAGTATTTACGCTGTGGGCATAACACTCTTATTTTATTTGCAATAAGGTTCAAATATTAAATAAGTGAAATTGTAACGAGTAATATGCTTTGCGAAAATTAAACTACAAATTGTTACAATATAAAAATTCTGATACAATGTAGCTTAATTTTTTAACAGAAATATTAAAAATAAATACTATTGCTTACTATTATTAATTCTAACTTGCATTTTTTTTTGCGTTTTAAGCTATTATACTAACATATAAAATAGTTCAAGTATATGTTAGAGATAATTAAGTTTTATATTCTTACGTAATACTCAGCGTAATATTTTTATATACTAAAAAGTAAAAAGTATTAGAATGAAAGAGCTCTAAAATTTTCTCTAGGATATACCATGCTTATGAGACTTATAAAGTTCTAAAGTAAAACATTTCATTAGTAAATTACAGTGAAAGAGATGGAATAGATATAAATCAATCTTCTATAAACATTCTCAGGTATGAACATTGTTTTATATATGGCTTTCCACTTTGTACTATCGATTGAACTGTAGCAAAAGTCCTCTGTAGTGTTATAACTTTATGTTTAATCAACAAAACTAAGACATTAAGTTTTAAATATAAATGTAATAAAATATAATTTAAAATATCCTTAATAAATTATAGGTATAAATACAATTTGAAATCCATTTATTTGAAAACATGGGGTTTTATCAAATTTTAATCATGACACTGATATGCAACAAAATTTTGGAGGACCTTTTTTAAAGATCTATGCTAGTACTTAAAGTGTCTATTGAGAAAACACGTTATCTAATTTTTAAATTGGATTTTTCTCCCAAATATGACATGATGGGATTAAAATATTCAATAAAGTATTAAAGTGTTCCTCATTCTTCAATTCTGAGTTTTACGTTGTTAGAATTTATGTAAATTTCTCACGATTATCGTGAACAGATACCACCAAAATATTAAAAACTTACGAATATTGGTTGACGTATTTGGATTCTAAGGTTAGTTAGTGTAACTAATCAAATCAGGAAATTCTTTTTTTGTAGAGGAGAGAGATAAAGAATATATCCCAGGATTATGTTCCGTATTTTAAAATGAAATTATTAATTATGTCTATTATTCATTGAATTAAATTTAACTCATACTTTAGGTTGGAGTACGAAAAAACATTGTCTAACTGAATTATTCTATTTAAGCATCTGTTATGCCTGTATCTCGGATGTTCTTTCTTGAAATTATATTAAAACATATTCCTCGTTTGGATTTCAGAATGTAATTGCCTCGCGACTAGCTATAACTGTCAAAGAGCTATAATTCTCTCCCGATTCTAAAATCGATAAATCATCAAAAATTACCAGTTTGGTAATGTAAAAAAGGATAATAGTTGGGTAATTCTTTGAGGTTAAAAGAATAAAGATTATTTACGATCTGGTATCACGAATAATTTAGAGTGCATATAAAGTGCAATGCTCAAGGATGTTCTTAGTTTTAATGAAAGACTAAAAATATACCTATATCTCTCTATCTTTGTAAAACTTCTATACTTAACCTATTTAATTTTTCGAGTATCTATCTTCGCATGTGTAGAGCACAGATTTACTGTTACAGAATTTTCCATGTGATTAGGCTGCACTACAACCTCCAATTACCATACTGGAATTCGGATAAGGGATTCCGCGACTAATTATTTACTGTACTCAGTTATTTTGATAAATTACTCTGAGGATGTGATAACGCCCTATTCTGAAAAGGCTTAACAGAACTAAATATATCACACTGATAAGAACTGATATAGAATACAGATAAACAATATACTAAAGGCTTCAGATACATAGGAATTTTAACTCAGGTGTTATTTTCCTTAACAACAAAGTACCAAAATAATTTTACTTTTCAATAATGATTACAATTTAGAATATATATATATATATATATATATATATATATATATATATATATATATATATATATATATATATATATATAGAGAGAGAGAGAGAGAGAGAGAGAGATATAGATATATAGATAAATATATAATACATATATATACACACATACACACACACACATATATATATATATGTATATATATATACATACTACATACATATATATATATATATATATATATATATATATACAGACATACTACATACATACATACATATATGCATAAACACATACACATATAAAAGTGTGTATGTGTGTATGCAAGTATATATATATATATATGTATGTATGTATATATGTGTTTACCTTGAAGAACTAAAATAATTTATAACACTAAAGAACCATAACTTGTGATCCCAAGGTTTTGAATCTTCAGTGTATAAGATTTAGAGGAGTTTTTTTAAATTTAAAATAACTTTTTCATTGGTTTTCAAAAACTTTATTTTAGCGTTTTGTGTGAGAGACTCCCTCTTTTTCCCAGCTACTTGGACAGATTGTCTAAAATACGGCTCAATATAATGCCAATATATTTTTAAATTTTCGTAATATATATTTGAACTTTTGTTTTAATACGTTACACACTAGAATTAGCTATAAATTTACATAACAAAAAACACATTCGATTTCATATATAAGAACTTCTTTATTGTAATCCTTTTGTCCATAACTATTTCATTTAGGTATCCTTTGTTCTCATAATTTGCCACGACAAGCGTAGATGTAATCAGCCCGAGTTCCCACTCAGAACTGTCTGTTTTGGCGTTGCTATCTAAGCAATATTCCTACGTCTACTTCCGCGTCGGCTTTTTTGCTCTGTATAGTTCCGCTTGAAGGTGTGCCTTTCTCCTATTACGTTATCGTTAATGAGTTCCAAGTATTTTTAATTATAATTCGCTTAAATCTTAACCCCCATTTTTAAAAACCTGACACACACACACACACACACATATATATAATATATATGCATATATATTATATACACACACACACACACATATATATATATATATATATATATATATATACATATGTATATGTATATATATATATATATATGTATACATATGTATATATATATATTCGTATGTATATAATATATATATATATATATTATAATATATATATATATATATATATATATATATATATAATATGTATAATATATTTATATATATGCTGCAGAGTATCTAAAATTAAACTAATGTATGTCCTACAATAGAAAACTTCTCGTTCAATTAGGGATTTGTCAACATAAAATGCATTTTGAGCCATTTTTTATTTGATCATTACTGACTGAAAAGAAACGTAAAGAAGAACATTGCAAAAACCTACTAAATAATTTATTATTAAAAGCAAAAAAATGTATTCCAAAAAATAAAAATTATTGAATTGAATACAAATGTCTTTTTTTTTTCGGAGCTTTTAATGTCTCTTAATGTCTATCTCCATTTATCTCGAAGAATAAACCGTTGAATTCTATCACAAATATTCTTGAATTCTATTAAATAAATGTTCTACACAGCATTAAGGTGAATAATGAGGAAAGAATGTAAATGATGAATAACATATGCTCTGTAGGTTGCGCTAACGACCTAGCATGGAAACTAAGCAAAGCTTTGGGTATCGTCAAAGAAAAAAAAACTTTGCGTGTGATGGCAACAAAAGTTTAAATCACCCGCGAATATGACAGTTTGATATATTTTGCTTTGTGTAGAGGTAGAGTGTTTTCATGCAATCCTTCATAGATCTCAATGTGATTTATGATAGCGAGATGTAGAATATATTTCAATCCAGTTATATCGTGAATGTAATATTTTAGGGAGAATGACAGAAATGAAATACTCCAAATTTTGTTGCGATTGTAATACTTCCTATCCGTTATATATAATACAACCATTAATCTTAAATTTCCGCGAGAGAAGTCTTCATGAAAATGGTTCACTATGTTAAATAAGTCGTTGACTAAAAGCATTTACTTCATTTCAAGCCATAGAGACATCTAAATGGAAGTAGAATCATACTGCTATTTCTTATCGTTGAGTAAGAAATAGCTAGCAAAAATTCCTTTCAGAAAAGTGGTATGACGCGGATAAGAGTCTTCAGAAAAGAGCAAAAGATTATCTATGTTTCTTCGGTCATTGTGACTTGAACGGAAAGATTTCCTCCAGTAATTAACTTCGTGGTAATAAACAAACAAACAAACCTGAACTGAAAATCATTTTGCTACAAGAATTTGAAAACTTACTTCAGTTATGCTTTAGCGGAATATTTTCCAGTTGTTTCTTTGAAGTCTTAATTGGAAATGGAATTTTTCGCTTCAACAGATAAGCATTGTTTACAGTTTCAAGAATGCAAAAGGATAAAAAGTAATCACTTTTAACTTTTTTTTTACTAGCAGCAATTCTTAAAAATGTGCTACTAAATGACAAAATCTCCGCATTCTACGTACTAAAGGTCGTTAATTGGAGATGAGTAAAATATTATTTAAACGATAATCAAAAAGTAAAGGCGTTTTAATTTGATTTTATTTCAGACTAATAAGTCCATTAAGTGTACGGGATTATTAATGTTTTTTCTACATATCTGAAAAATATAGTAGAAGAGAAAATTTTGTACTGTCCTTTATGTTTTCTACAATAAATACATGTTAATTATTGTTAATGAATTTTTTTCTAATCGCAACTTCAAAAGTCTAGTACCAGTAGTCAAAGACTAATCGAAACATTGCATACCGAATGAATTATAAAATAGTAATCTTTAAGTGGTTCAAGTATAGTTCGTAATCACAAGTTATAAATAAACTTCATGTAGTAACTGAAGGGGATTTAAATCTCAAAAATTACTCAGATGCCTATGATGAATAAATAACTTCATGCTTTAAGAGTAGAAAAAAGTGAAGTAATTTCAAATTTAGTAACTGATACGGAACAACCTTAGGAGCTCATAATGTAAACTGAGCTACAAATAAAGGCTACAGTCAGTTTCTCTTAACACGAGGGATAACTAAACTATACTAGACCTTCTGTTTGAATCCGATTTCAAAAGGCTGCAAAAAATCCATGCCTACAGTGGGTTTGAAACCCACAGACTCCGGTACAAGAAGGCTGCTCCACTTGAACATCATTTAGTCAAAATTTTCAGGAAATTTAACGATATTAACAGAAAAGTTAAATTACTTTACTATAAAAAAGAACAAACACAGAATAAAAATTATTAACTACCCTTTTGGTAATTTCAAATAAGTTATCCTGCAGTTACTATGTTAAATTTACGGTTTGTTTAGTCTCTCAGTTTTAAAAGTTTATTTTTATCGTACATCTATAAACGTCATCGTATCTATATATCCTTGTTCGCAAATGTTGTGGACGATGATACATCATTTTTTGACACTAACAGAACAATATTTAGGGATACATGAAAAAAGTAAATGGTGTAATACCTCATCATAGAATATAAAAATTAATTTTTTTTTCTTCCTGGGCACACAATTTTTCTCCATTTGAGTTCCCTGAACTGGGTGATACCAGCCAAGAGTTAATGAGTGTAAGATGACTTACCTCATACTCTAGTTCACAAGCGACTTCGTCGTCGTCCTCGTCGTGCCCAAAGGCCTCTTCGAGCGTCTCGTAGTGATGCTCGACGTCCTCTTCGTTGCCGAACAAGATGCCCGTGGACTGCATGAGGTTGTTTTGGCTGAAGGGGAACAAGCCGATGGAGGGCGATTCCCAACCTCCGGTCCACTCGGTCTGTGTGTAGCTGTCGCAGTAGATAAACGAAGAGGAAGGGGACGTGGCCGAATCGGCTTCCATGCCGACCTTGGGTGCCGAGGGGACAGCCGACCGGGACGTCGGACGCTGCGTTATCTCCTTTGTGGGACGGAACGCCTCCAGAACCTCTTCGCGTTTCGACTTCACCAGCTCACGACCGCTCACCTGAAACACAGAAAAAATTATTATATAAAAGCAGTGAATACACATTTATTTCTTAACCCTTTATTTACCATGATCATGAATCGACTCGAAGTCCGGATAAACCAGTCTACTGTCACAAATATTAGGATTGGCATTTGGCCTCAAATTTGTGAAATATTCTTTTTATTAGGAAAAAATTGCAATTCCAAAATCATTCCAAAATCTTTCAAAATTGTCATCATTTTATAAAATCCCATCTCTTTTCTTTATTTATCATGTCTATGAGCCTCTCTAAGGCCGGATAATCCAAACCACAGCGACACATATTTGGGGAGGCATTTCGGTTAGAATTTGTAAAATGCTCTTTTTATTATTAAAAACAATGGTATAAAAATATTTTACAAAAAAAAAAAAATTTTATAGCTTGAAAGCCTGGGACATGATTACTATACATAATCTTTTTAAAATTAGATTTGAATGAAATGCCAAAAAAATTTTTTTATCATGGGGGGGGGGGAAAGGGGACATTTTACATTTTTGCCCGGAGAGGCAACACTGCTAGAACCTTCTCTGTCGTTTCATAAAGAAGAAAATATTACATCAGCCTTGTAATATTTTTCATTTTTTTTCCTACATACTTCTATAGTGGATATTATTAAATACATACAAAAGTTTCAAATTTTTAACTTAAATGCAAAGGAATAAATATTAAAATGAAATAACAGGTTCCTTTAAGATTAAATGCATAGAATTATGGTGTGAGACAATATTGGTGGGATTTCAAAGTCAAAAATTAGAATGTTAAGATAAAGGAAAAATGATTGTAAATTTAAGTGACAATGAAGATACAATATACAGAAGAAAATATTTACTCATTCAAGAAGTTTTAAAATTATTCTTATTTGTTAATTTTTCAAAGGGTCGTGTCTACACATTTTGCAATATATAACGGGAAATAATAATATATTTAAGTGACGAGGAAGAAGAACACAAAAGAAAATACTTATTTACTCAAAAAATTTCCAAAATTATAAGTTATTAAAGTTAATGTCACACATAAATTCTTACGAAAATAAGACGGTGGCTTAATTAGTCACTAAACATTCATCAGCAGAATAAAAACATTCGTAAAAGACAACGCAATGTGGACCGATATCACAATATTTTCCCGCTTACAATAGTTGCCAGAAGCTCAAATTTTAAACAATATATAGACGATCGGAAACCAAGGATTTTGCTCTGAATAATTATTTTATGATGGTCCGTCTTTTCATTGGCTACCCATTTTTAAACACATAACGATAAATGATAGTAATTTTAAGTGATAAAACAAATAATATACAAAAGAAAATATTATTCCCTCTAGAAGTTTTTTAAAGATTTATTATTATTATTATTTTATAAAGACAAGGATTTTTAGTACCTACACATCTTTTAATCACGTGGTTCAAGAAATTAAGGATAAAAGCTCGGTTTCATTGTTGACATTGTAAGAAAATTGAATTTAATTGAACATTTATAAACAAAATGCGCAAGAAATCCTTCCTTAGCTCTAAAATGAAGTATATATGTTCTATAGATCAATAATACCATCTCTGAATCAAAATTATGCAAGAATAAATTAGCAGTTATAATCAGAGATGAAAAGCATTGAAACTGCGATGCCCGCACCACATAAGGGCAAATCACGCAGCACACAAATAGCATTGCTTGTATGAGGTACGGGCAAAACTATGTGGTTAATAGATAATGGCAATGATAGCACCGGAACAGGTTATCAAATTTTCATGGTAAACCATCCGATATGTTTAGTCACCACATTTCCTATTTCTTATGTTGCAATTAAATAACGCTTTTTGCGATAGCAGGTTTAGTAGCAGTATATATAAGGAAAAGTCCGGTTTTCCTATGCATTTACTACTCTAGAAAGGTATAATCATATTGTAAAGAATTCTCAGTATATTAAGGTCATACATTTGTGCATTAGAAAATTTAGTATTTCTGTTACAATAAAATGTAGAGATATTTATACTTAAATCTATCAAAATTTAAATAACATTTAATCTATCCAATTGAGACTGTATAATACATTAATAAGATGAATATTTTACCTTTTATAAAACTGATACTTAAACTATTACACATCTAACAATTTCACCAATTTTAATCACTCCTAAAGATTATCGTACAGATATTTTCAGCAATATAAAAAAAATCATCTATCTGTCATATTAATCTTGTTTGTTATTTTCATTGTAATACCTTTATTAATATTTACAGTTGTAACTAAGAATTTAAAATGGTCAACACTTTCAAAAACATAAATATTTATTTTTAAGGGTAGCGTGTCTTGTCATCTGTTTGAAACTACCATAAACTTAATTTTTCTTCATTTACTGTCAAGCCTACACTTTTGACTGCTGCTAGAGAGCTTTAAAATCTATTAAGTTAATCTGTAAACTATTGTTGCTATTAAGTTAGTTAACAAACCTCATTTCTTCCAAAAAATGTAATCCTTTTAAAGAGGAATTCCTACTTTTTAACTAAAAAAATGTATTATTAACATTTCTAAAGAATATTTCAAAGTTTAGTTTTAAAGTTTGGAACTCTTTTGTGATACGGCGGCCTTGAGTAAGGTTCCGATTTGTTCATTACGTGCTAAAGCAATGGTCTAGTTACTAAATCGTCTAACACTATAAAATCATTAAGTACGACTCCTTTTGTTTGCATTTGGAAATATGCTTCATATTAAAGCAAAACAAAGCATTCGTAAGAAATACTCCAGTAAAATCCAATTGACTTGTAAAAAAATTTCTAAAGAGTTAAAAAATGTTTTAGAAACAAAGAGGAGTGGTTAGAGGTTATCAAAACTTTTTGGTGAGTTTTATTAATTATATCAACATATTATTCTTATGGTAATAGGTAAAACAGTTTGTTCTTTAAATTTTATAAAAATGTAATCTAACCGTCGAGAATATTTATGCGTTTGCGCTTCATTTATGGAATTATTACATATACCATGTTACTAAACCATAAAATATTTTTAAGTAGACATAGTACCTTTCTAGATTTATAATTAAAATTAAAACAATTTTTTTATTTATCCTCAAATTAAAATTCCTTTCAGAATGAATTTCTTACAAGTGCTTTGATAACACTCTTAGTTAAAAAATATTTAGTTTTGTCATTTCAAGTAATATATTTTTAACACTAAACATACCATATAACGGGTCAAATGACCCATAAGGTTTATGTAAAAAATGCGATGGGAAATGAATTAAAAATTCTTATTCTTTATGTTTGCAATACATAAAAATTGACAATATACAATTTTGTTGAATTATAATAAAGTTTATTTGTCTATTTCCTTCCAATTTTCATATTTCATACATTTATAATCAGAAAAAATAAAGTCCGGTCATTTGACCGGCTATGGTAGAAATAGGTATGTATTAAGTGTTGGTATGTTTAGTGTTAAATAGGATAAACGTTGTACATCAAATGAAAAAAATGAAGGTCACTTACCCACAAGATAACTTTTGAAATATGTGTATTAAAAACTAAAATTTATATCAAATTGAGGATAAATTTTCTCTTGATTCTGTAATGTATAACTTTAAAAGTAAATCAAAAAACTATTAAGAAACTGAAAATAAAAAAATTCCTTTATCATGCTTTAGAATAAAATATATCGCCTATATTATTACAGTTGAGGATTAGAAAATAAAAAAGATAATTGGCTTATTTATGAAATAAAAAAATTCGTTTATAATTTATTAATTTCAAAAGTTATTTTGCTAGAGAGCGTATTTATACAATGAACTTCGTTTAATGTGATCAGTTTGAGACACCGGGATTTTGATAACAATAAACGATACACAAAATTAGATAAATTTACTCCCCCCCTTTAATTCACATGTACTAAATTTCAAAACAAAATGAAAACACACACCTTATATTTAGGTAATGTATGTTATCCTTTAAAACATAAGAATTGTATACATAACTAAAAAATTGATCAATTGTTGAAAGTCTAAAATTTTTCTTAGAAGCTCATTGATAAATTGATCGTAATCATAATCAACCTGTCATAACGATTTAAAATTTCGATCTTTTGTTTTAATGTTAAATCATTTTGCTTTCTGGCTTCCATATCGACAAGCTGCATGTAAGGGAGCAAATTAAGTGACTTAAAAGTTGTAGGTCTAGTCAGTTGTGCTACTGAAGATCCATTTTGGTTTTTAAGCATATTCGTCGCTCATTCATAAAAAATAGTACGTTTAAAAATCTTTAGAATCATAATTAGGATTATAATTTGTAAGAGACTCAGTGACATATGTAAGAAGTAATTTCAAATTAAGGGACTTAAAAGTTGTAGGTATAGTCAGTT
>CM063502.1:108012690-108080190 GCA_032207245.1 Pardosa pseudoannulata
GATAATGAGCATTCAAACAATCCTATTAATAAAATTTTATCAGAAAAAGAAACGAAATAATTCATAGAAAATAAGTTAAGCCACGGAGAATTTTTCATTAGCATTATTCCTTTTTTAAAAGGTATTTTCTAATATGATTCTTTTCTTCCAAATAGATTTCTTTCACAATTGGATTAAGGTCTTTAAAATTTATTTTTGAATACTTTAAAAACTACAATAGAGTAAATAAAAAAATTCCCATTCTGTATCAGTTAAAATATGTTGCGCATTAAAAAAACGGCGTTTAAAGATTTTAAATGAACAACAATGTCCGAGTTTTACAAGTGTAATCAAGTATGAATGACTACATTCTTTTCGAAGAGTCCTTAACAAAACCACGATAAACCCATGAATTTACTATTCAAAAAATTAAATAAGACTCAGGTGGATAGAAATCTTTGAAGCACAAAATAAAATTCTATGCCTTTTGCCCCGTGAATATCACTTTATTCTTTACAAAGAACGAAGGTAAAAAAGGTTTTATTTATCGATTGGTATATATTTTCCATCAGCAAAGCAAAATATTTTGCTTCTTCAAAGTACTTTTTCCGGTTCAAGTTATCGATTAGATTTTGACCCCATTCTTTATATAATCCATATTTGCCTCATTTCGTCAATAATTCAGAGCCACGGATATCAAATTGTGAATTTTTTTTACTGTGGTTTTGACAGATTTCAGAGAGACTTTGGAAAAATCTTTTTAAATCCGGTTAGAGAATACAATGAAATTGCATAGGCTTATAGTCACTTTCCATCCTATTTAATCAAACCTAATTTTTTTTGGTTTGGTTTACATTACCGGTAAAGAAAAAAATAATGGTATTGATAATGTAATTATAATTTTTGTTCTCTGAGAGATGTATATTGAGTCACGCAAACATATGCATTTCACTTTAGACGATAAACTGTAAAACTGTACTGGCGTGTTTTTTCTGTTTAGCATTAAAGTATACAAGATATTTTGAAAAATTATGTCTTTAGTTAAATGATAAGTAAACATGTAAACTAATTATGCAGTTATGCGTAATTTGTTCATGGTACATTTAATTTAACATGTCTGGTTCAAATGTTTCAAATTTGTAACATTTACCAAGCTTAATTAATATCTGATTGTATAAAAGTTTGTGGTCGAAAGTTCATAAAAATGTGCAATTTTGCAACGATTATCTACAATTTGACGAGTAGTTTTTATAAACAATGTTTAGAAAGGAATAACCTTTAGAAGTATTAAATTTATAATAACCAAAATCGCTTTGCACTGAATAATTATTTACTTAAAAGACTTTTATTACCCTATGGGGATATTAAAATATTTTTCTATTCAGACATGAAGCCAAAGAGAATATAATAAAATGCTCGTTATTTAAACAAAATCCTATATTTAAGGCAGAATTTAGGAATATTAACCGATGATTGCTAGAGCTAATAAACAATGAAATAGATTTTGCTGTTACAGGTTAATTAGAAAATTATATTCTTTTATTATGATCACAGTTGTAATTTAATTATAATATTTTATAATAATAATATTTTTCAGGTGAGCTTAAAATTCATTACATGAAATTTCTTTTAATAAACTGCTATAGATTATTTTTGTCTTTGAGTGTTATTAATTTGATGAAGAAAAGATAAAATTTTGACGAAGCAATGCCGAGTGGTCCAAAGTCGTACCTTTCCTCAAGGAATATTCTTTCCCCAGAAAAGTCTTTGATCGTTGTTGCAATGATCAGGGAAGTAGACATGGGATTTTAAATGATTCTCCTCAAACGTTACACAAATGGGATATCACAACCCGTACAAGATCTTTTGGGAAGCCGCCCTCCACCGCTATCTAATGTCTCAATGTGGATCTCCCATGTGGTGCTCTCGGATCGTAGATCATCTAGAGCCTAGAGAATGAGGGCTTACGGTTCCCTCCTGCTTCTATTGAAGAAAACTACATTTTTGAAATATAAGATTTTGTACCGGAAAACTACTGCCAGAATATAAACACAATTGACAAAACATCTAAAAAATCTTTCCCAGCGTTTAGTTGTTTATTTCAATTTAGAAAACTTTAAAAGCAAATTTTTGGTAGTTAGGAATATCAGTGCAAGGGGGAGAAAGCTTTATTGAAAGTAAAGCCCTTGTCAATGATTATATTGTAAGCATATGTTGTATTAAAAAAAAACTCTTAAAGTAATTTTACTTACTATTATTTATAGAGTGTTTAATAATAGTTCAAAGTCACCAATCGGCTCATTTAAATTAATAATTATTCTAATAAAAACAAATTAGTGCTTTCGGTAATGATTTTTGTCATGTCAGTTCGTGTGTTGTAATGCAATGCTTGATCTGTGCAACACGATATATCACCCCAGAAGAATGACTGATATGTGACACTTCTCAATAATTCACATTAAATGTTTTTAAATTTATTAGTATCAGTTTTTCAAAATTTAAACCATGTCATCAATACTAACGGTCATTTCCTGATATCAAAGATATTGATAAGTAAGAATTTTTGTACTTTAAAGTGGAATGAATACAACTAAATTTTTAAAAATTTAGTCTTTATGACTTTTGAAATGTTTAATCTAAATATTTGTCCTATTGATTGTTTTACTCAAGGAAATAAAATAATCATACTTTAATATAAAAATGTTTTATTATTATTTATTTTTTGATAAATTGAGATGTTAAATTTATCCTCCCTTGAGTCTGCGACAGAACTTCGCTAATCCACTTTCGTAGATCATCATAGGCAAACAAGTTCTAATATACACTGGTATAACAAACTATACCCGTAATGACTTGTACTCTTTCCTAAATAAATCTATGTTAGCCTTAGCTAATTCCATAAAATCTTTCATATCTATTTATGTTATGCCGTCTCCTTTTGGATATTGCTCAAGACGGAGATTGATCTTTATGAGTTATGAGTGGATAAATGCAAGACAGCTCTGATATACGTGAATAACATTAGAATAATGAACTAAAGGTCAAGACGTTTTCTTCTCATTAACTCTCTGTGGAGTTTATAGAGTTATTACTTCATATCTTCCCCGAGCAGAAAATGTTGATATCAAATACTGATAACAACAAAATGATTTTACCTTTTGTGAATTACGTGTTTAAATTTCGAATGTAGTTGTCTCACATTCTAAATTTTGTACATTAACAAAAATTTTACACATTGTCTGGGAAAACAGAATTTTATAAAGAAACATCTAAAGATATCTAGAGCTTTCAGCTTTTAAATGTACTCTTTTGATTCAAAGGTATCCTACATTAAAATGAAGCTCTAAGTCAACAAACAGCTGATGAAACTTTGTATGGCAAGATGGAATGAAATAATACTTTTTATTCTTACGATATGCCTAAAGATGGTTTTAAAAATCTCTTATTGTAATGATATTTTATGATTTTTATTAATTTTAATTCATATGTTGGTATATATAAAACTAGATAAAACCTATAAAGCTAGAACGTTTTTTGAGAAAAATGATAGTCGCTATTACATTAAGGCAATAAGCTGCAATACATATAGCAAGCATAAAAGGGTATGGAGGTTTAGTACTCCAAAAATATAAATGGATGAATGAAAATGAGTTACTTTTTTATGAAAGAATAACTTGGTATATAAGTGTCTAAACTTTATTTTCAATGTAGCATCCTTTATTTCTGGTATAAAAGAGGTATTTCTAGAAATAAGTTGGAGGAAATTAAATATTTTTAGTGATATAAAAAGACTCATGAAATTGGGTATATAAAAGATTTATAAAAATCACTTCAAAACGAGGACAAACCTAAACTCAAAACAATATTACTGCTAAAAAATAAGTCCGTTTGATATTATTAGTTGCTTTGGTACATGCTTTTGTGCAGCTTGAAACAATGATTTTTACACGAGAATGTCCATTAAAAATGTTTTACAGTCCAGATAATTAGCTAATCTTAGAGCTATTATTTTTAAAATTCAACTTCTGAAAAAGTTTTCCTGGTTTAATACTCTTTCATCAAATGTTATTTTTAAGGTCTTTCTTGTCCATCTCTTCCTTTGTTTCTAATCAGAATGAATTTTTTTTTCAGTATATAGCTATAGATCCTTATACATACATATATATATATATATATATATATATATTATATATATATATATATATATATATATACATATATATATACATATGTGTATATATATATATATAATATATATATATATATATACATATATATATATATATATACATATGTGTATATATATATATATAATATATATATATATATATATATACATATATATATATATACATATTATATATATATATATATATATATATACGTATATATATATATATATATATATATATATATATATACGTATATATATATATATATATATATATGTAATATTTTTATAAAACTCCTTCACAAGGAGAAAGTTTACAGCTATAAGTAATGAGAATATTTCATATAAGAGAACTAGAATCTAATTTTAAAACTTTATTTCAGAGCAGCAACATAAATCTGTTCTGGACGATACATAATAAAAAGTAAGAGTTAAATCGTTAGACACAAACTCAAGAGCATTTACAACAAGAATTTTAAAACAAAACACGAACACATGTTGCCAACACCTGCGAAAGCTGCATAGACAGAAAGTTTACAGTTTTATGACAGAAAGGAATGTTAAGTGGAAAATACTTCATTGACCAAACCATTTAGATGCTGATAATATCTAGATTTAAAATAGGAGAGAGGAGGTTTTTGAAGAAATATTAGTTAACATTTTGATATATTACATATATATATATGTACATACACTTGTTCTTTTAGATTGTAAGATTTACACCATTCTCAATCAAAATAAGGTTTATAAAGGATATAAATCTATTATGGGATAACTAGAATCATCAGAAATGAATAAATAAATGAGATTCCGTTTTGAAAACGATATAAAAAGTAATTATTATTTTTTAGCTTATCCTGTTACTAAAACCTCAAATTTACTATAATTTTTTGTTGCTCATTCGACACCAATGATCAAAGCCGCCTTAACAAACAAGGAAATAGAGTTCGGATTACCTTTAATAATGACCAAAATCAATATGAACATTATTTGAGTACCCTTTTCATATAAAGTTTAACAAAGAAGCGCACTTAAAGTAATTTGTCCAATGTACATTTATTCAGAGTTTCTCATAACACGCATTTATACTTTGCTTGACTGACCGTTGCTATGGGTTTTCTAAAAACATTTCAGGTTTCTTTGAATAGCTGAATAAAGGCTTACCGAAGTTAATGCCATTAATGGGAGATTTCTTCTACAGTAATGAATCTTAGGGGAAAAAAAGAGAAGAGGAAACTTACTGGTTTTCGAAGAGCTTTACTGAGATTTATCAAACTATTTCTTTCTACAAAGTTTTTCTTCCTTATTAAATCTCAGATACTAATGATTGGTATATATATATATATATATATATATATATATATATATATATATATATATATATATATATATATATATGTATATATATATATATATATATATATATATATATATATATATATATATATATATATATATATATATATATATATATATATATATATATATATATATATATATATATATATATATATATACATAAATTATACATTTTAAGTATATATATGTACTACCCACATGGGAGTATATTGTATATATATAAAAAATATATATTATATATATATATTCTTCATTTTATACAAGTATATATGTATTTCTGTGATTTTATTGTGTTATATATATATATATTATAAATTTTATATATATACATCAGAATATATATATATATATTTTTACGGTTAAATGTTGATACGTATATATATAAAAGAAATATATATGTATATAAAAAAATATATAAATATATATATATATATATAAAATATATATAGAAATCCAGTGCCCTTTCTTATATATATATATATATTTATATATAATATACATAAAAATATCTATCCAAGGAAATGTGTATTATGTTTAAAAAAACTAATTTATATTTGGATTTCCATTATACAAGTACTTCATCTAGACTTGTAAGCAATATTTTTATAATTTTAGCTGTTAGAAGGTGATCAAATATTTCATCCCCTACGGTTTGTTGATAACGTTAATAAAAAGAAATATAGAAAATGTAAAAAAAGTTGTTTTGATAAATAGAATACCATTAATGAAATATAAAAGCTAGAAATCCAGTGCCCTTTCTTTATTATAGTTTTTCATTTAATCAAATTAAAAGGAAATCTATCCAAGGAAATGTGTATTATGTTTAAAATGCATTTATATTTGGATTTCCATTAAATGACTTCATCTAGACTTTAAGCAATATTTGTAATTAGCTGTTAGAAGATCAAATATTTCATCCCCTATGAAACGGTATTTATAGAAACGTAAATAGAATTAGCGCTTGTAGGAGTGTATTTGCTGGCATACGAGTTTGTGCATGAGTGAGTAGCTTTAAATGTAATTGACATGGCTTCATAAATGTCACAGTTAAAGTTGTCAGCCAACGTGCAAACAACTTTTTGAAATAGTTCTGGCAGAAAGTAAAATAACATGTAGAGTTTGATTAAGTTCAGAGAGAAATTATTGTACTGGTTTCCATTAGTTGGAGTAGATTTGAAATGCATTTAGAATTATTTATCTTACCTAGTATTCGGAATTGTCGGTGCAGAAAGTCTTAGCTCTGTAATGTACTATCAGATGGTGGTTTATTTAACACTAGAGAAAGCTGAAGGTGACTAAATAAGACGAATTCTAATGTGCTTTTAATAGAAAAGAAAAATGATTGTTCTTTCTATGGTTCTTTTACATATCTACTTCTAATTTTCATTGTATACCTCTGAGGTAAACTTACGTAAAAATTTATTATTTATAAAAACACTGTAACGAGTTTGATGCAGCAGATATCCCAATACATTATAACACGCACATTATATATAAAAAACTTATATATATATATATATATCTTAACATATATATATATATATATATATATATATATATATATATATATATATATATATATATATATATATATATATATATATATATATATATATATATATATATATATATATATATATATATATATATATATATATATATGTGTGTGTGTGTGTATGTGTGTGTGTGTGTGTGTAGTGGATATATATTTATAATACAATAACTATTTATTAATTTTATTCAAGTATCAACATCTGAATATTATTTTCTTAAAGCAACATCGTTTCAATTTAGTAAGTAAAGAAGAAGGTGATAATTATAATCTTTATGATTTATTAATCAACTACTTAGGAAGAAATATATTAAATACAAAATGTTTAACAAATGAAATATCATTCAAGAGTTACTAATGATAGATATATAGTATATTTCATTATTACAGAAGTATTTGAATTCATTAAAATAAAATGAAATTTATTTAAGTAAAAGGTGCATTATGCTTAAAAGGCCTTCATATTTGGATTTCCATTAAAAGACTGCTTCTAGGCTTTAAGCAATATTTGCAATTAGCTGTTAGAAGATCAAATATTTTAGACCCTATGAAACAGTATTTATGGAAACGTAAATAGAATTAGAGCTTTTATGAGTATATTTTGCTGGCATAGGGGTTTGTGCATGAGTGAGTGGATTTAAATGTAATTGACATGGCTTCATAAATGTCGCAATTAAAGTTGTCAGCAAACACGGTAACAAGTTTTTGAAATAATTCTGGCAGAAAGTAAAATAACACATACAGTTTGATTAAGTTTAAAGAGAAATGGGATGTACTGTTTTCCATTAGTCGGAATAGATTTAAAGCACATTCGGAATTATTTATTTTACCTAGTGTTTGGAATTGTCGGAGCAGAAAGTCGTAATTATGTAATGCGCTATCAGAGGATGGTTCATTTAACACTAGAGAAATTCTGAAGATGGTTAACTGAGACGAATACTTACGCATTTTTTAGGGAGAAAAGTGATTCCGTTTTTTTTATAATTCCATTAGATAGATGCTTTTAATTTTTATTTTATATCTCTGTGATGAACATACTTTAAAAATTTATTGTTGTTAAAAGACTGTATTGAGTTAAATCCCAATATGTTATAACAGTCAGGTTTATGGAATTAAGAGGACATTTCTGGTCACTGGTATTTTCAATTTAAAGCAGTTAGAAGGCAAAATATATATAACAAAACTTAAGAATAAAACATAATTAAGCGACATAATAATTCAAAATTATAATTTTAATTATTAAAAAATAAAAAATAATTTAATGAGCTTGATTTATAAACGTCCTTTCTCCTGATTCTCAGTTTAGACTTAATATCATTTTAGTCAAAGAAGACTAGTTAGTCGTTAGAAAGATACAAGCATCTGAATTTTGGATATTTTAAGCTGCTACTGTTCTTTTAATGAATTATATAAAATATATTTTATTTATATACATCATATTTTATTTTCGGAACTCAAATGGGTCACTTCACTTATCGAACTTGATGATACATAGATTATTAAGTTGTCAACATGTGTAACTCATACACACATATTTGGCCAATATGTGTAGTTTATACAGTAGAGCCTCGATTATCCGAGCTAGATGGGACAGTTAGTACCTAGGATATCGGAAATCTCGGTTAATAGAAACCTTGTATAAAAACCTTCCTTACGAATTTAACAAACTTTTAAAGTAAAAAACAATAGAACGTTCTTTAAATGATAAAAATAAACATATATGAACTTATGTTTCATAGCTAAAAAGATTTAAAAAGGAAATCAACTCTAGTAGTAAATTTTAAATGTAAAATGGACTTTTTAAAACTATACTTAGTTAAATATTGAAAGACGCATTTTCCAAAATAACAAAAATCTCAAGAAAATACTGTATTTTTAAAATTTAATATACATTAATATGCTAAATTTACATTCTTTTAACAAAGTTTGTTACCTTTCGTTGCGAAAGTTCAGAATTTCTATCATGGGCAGCCCTATCTCCCCAATTTTTGAGCAACGGGAGATCCATCGGTGTAGCATCGTTTTTTTGCTCCAAATATTTTAGGGCAGTTGTCAATTCTTGAACACTTTCACTATGACTTATAGTCGTAGAATCCTTAAAGTCCTCATCTTCATTTCTACTTAATTAATGTCGGTTGAAGGATTAACGGCTTGTATGATTTCTTTGTCATTGAGAATTTCAAAATTTGGATGTTGATTTTCAACGTCCAGCCACCCTCAAAAGTCCTCTTCCAAAACTTCCTCACATCCTTCAATTCCATTGATCCCAAGAAGTTCCCTGTAGGTGTATTTTCCGTCTGTTGTTCAACCGCCCTGTTCCCCTTTTCAACAATTATTTTGTTTAGCCCTCGTGTTGCAAAAAGTAGACCATAGCACTTCAAAACCGAAACCATAAACCAAATCAACAATTATTTTGTTGAATGATTTACGAATTGTAGCTAGATTCACTAATTGCCATGCCTGGGCAATCATGTTGTGGGGAAGAAATGCCTGTAACACGGACAATGAACTAAAATGTGTATCATTTTTCCCAAGCTCATTTTGGAAAGGAGAAAAAGAAAATTAGACTTCGTTATTGACTCGGTTAACAGAAACCTCGGTTAATCGAAGCTCGGTTAATGGAGGTTCTACTGTATATGCAAATGAATATGCACAGTCATATAAAATATAGATATATAAGTAAGAAAAAATTATAATATGAGGGAAAAATACATTTTGCACAGGAATTTTGTGCTCGGAACTCAAATAGAGGGAAATTGAAAAAATAAAAAATAAAAAGATATATGATGTCATCAGCATTACCATTGAAAGCAGTTATTTGCTATAATTCCGAAGTAAATTTGTTAGAAGTCAACTCGGGGCTGTGTACCAAGAGCTTAGGCATACTCCAGTCGCATCCTAAATTCTAAAATAGCAAAGAAAAATTCTAGTTCTCAGATGTAAGAACTAGCAAGGGGAAAGACTGATTCTTTTTCCCTCTCCTTCATGTATTATTTATCACCTCAGAAAATCCCCTTTTCCGACATGAAATATAAATATCCCTTCAGCAGAATGAATGAAAAATACGCGAAAGATATTTTTTCATTTCCTGACTTTTTTGGAATAGAGGTAACAAGAAACTTAACGAATTTGAAAAGGATTTTCCAAATATGAGTTACCATAAAGGAATTCCCGTATATCCTTCATCGAAAGAAATTTAAAGTGGAATAAAATTGAAATTTATCATAATCAGTGTCATCAGTGGATTTGAATTTATCCTGGGACTTAGCTCTTTCTCGTTAAATGCATGGATTATTTAGAATTTTTTAGTATAAATAGAAATTTTGAAGATATTTATCAGACAGCGTATCTGGCCGAGTGATCTTTAATTATCTCTTCATAATCTTTCTTGAGGTGTTATCTCGGGGTGGGCAATATCCGATTGTATTTATCTAAAAATGATTGAAGCAGGCTATTTTTAAAAATAATAATTTATATTTTTTCTAGTGATTGTAAAAAAAAAAAAAAAATTAGATATTTAATGGAAAAATAAATTTATTGAACTTTTAAAACTTATTCTGTTAGAAAAATTAAAGGCCAAACACGATAATGTTTTAATGGTTTAAACTTTGCAAAGAGATGTAGACATGCTTCAAAAATCTATCATAAAAACCTGTAAGAATAAAGTACAATGTGCATAGTAAAGTCCTTAAAGTTTTTTTTCCTGCAATCGTTCTTCGCAAGCATAAATTTCTAGTTACAAAAATGTTATAAATAAAATGAACATCTTTTTTAGGTATTTTTAAATTAGAAAAAAAAAATCAATTTCCCGGAACCAGAAAATCTAAATTTTTATACGTTTCTCCGTTCTCTATCATTATGCCTAGTAAAAATTAAAGTTTGTCATAAGAACTGTAACATAAAAAGTTCATCTTTTCTGTGAAAAATATTGACATAGATATTTAATTATAAAATTTCAAGATTTTTTCTCCTTCATACAAGGATTAGTCAATAGATTAATAACAGTAACTCAAGGTTTAAACGAGATTGCAACGTTCCTTTCACGATAAAAGGTGTTGGGAGGATTCCCTGATTATAAATGAGGTTGTATCCATTGTAAAATGGATATACGCTGTATTTTTAGCAAAATAAGCTCTTAACCCATCCTCCTTTTGTGGTAAAAGGGACGTTGCAATCTGATTTTAACCTCGAATTTACTGTAATTCATCTGTTTACGACCCCCAAAAGAAGGATAAAATACTTTAAATATCTGTAAAATTTAAATTTAAATATTTTGGACAATTTTTGTCTCAGAGACTTGTAACATTTAGTGCTACAGATCTTAGGATAATTTTCTATTTTTACTAAATTTAATGTTAGAGAACGGTATAGCATATAAAAATTTTAATTTTGTAATTTTGTCAAAATTGACTATTTAAATTTAAAAATGCTATAAAATAAACATTTTTTAAAAATTAGAAGTATATGCATATGACCTAGGGCATTTTAAGGAGCTATGCACTCTGTATAAGCATGACTGAAGCATGATGTCTTTGAAATATTTCAAAGATTATAGAAAATAATAATTGGTAAGTGGTGGAAAATAAACTTTTTACTGTAATACTTATGCTACAGTTTTAAAAAGTCTTTTAAAGGGGGGAGGGGTCTGAGATGAAATTTAGATGAACAAAAGAGCTGCTTTTTAAAAATATACTAATACATTTTAACTTTTTTCTATTAGTATATTTCATTCTCTACTTTATGTTTCATTTAAAGAGACCACATTAAAAGCAATATGATAGATATTTGAGTTCAGAATATTGACTGTATAAGTGACTAACTTTTGATATTAACATTTTTTCATATGTTTCATTTACAGAGACCACATTAAAAGCAATATGACAGATATTTGAGTTCAGAATATTGACTGTATAAGAGACTAACTTTTGATATTAACATTTTTTCATATGACGATGAACATGATCAAAGAAAACAACTGTAAGAAAGTACAAGTATGTATTTTTCCTCAAGAGTTATTTTACTGAATTAATTCTCTACAGCCGTCAAAATTTTGCTGCGGGATAGGTTGCCGGCCCTAAGACAGAGGCGTTGGAAAGGAAATGAGCAAGATAAATCAGTTATAGATGTGAAAAAACCCATTGAGAATTTCTTCAAGAATGGTAGGTATCGAGAATCATCACTCACGATATTGATCCTCTTCGATCTCTAAACTCGATGTCTGTCTAGTCTGCAGCACTTAATGATATCTTATGACTCATCACAGTTTTTGGGATTCCGAGATGTGATATTCAGGTAGATATTTCCACAGATACTACAGCATAAACATTTTAAGCCCATAATAAGTGGAGTATTCCTCCACATTTTACCTGCCTAAAAATAAGACCTGAAATGTGAGGTTGACTCTTTTATAACATGACAAGAAAGGCAATAAACTGCATCTTAACTATCTTTTCATGTATTAAAAATTCTCTCAGTACTAAGATGTATATAAAAAAACAAATACCATTGATTACTTAATATATATTTATCTTTTCAAAGGGAGGAAAATACTTCCTTTTTTTTACCCTCTGTCCAGGTTTGAGACGGAAAATGAGTACGTCTTGTCTTTGTAATATCACTGAACATACTTAATTTCAAATTGCAAAAACTTGAGTATCAGATAACAAAGGAAAAAAATGTTTGTTTTTTTGCTATTCAAAATCGCATTTTACAAACCTATGCTTTTAACAACAAAGGGACATTGAGTGAATCTATATGAGGTACATATACGGGTTCAATAGTCAGAAGGATAAGATTGAACTATTCTCCTAACGGTAAAGCATATGTGCATTGATGTCGACCTCAATTTCCCGAAAAGTGGTATGTTTTAATATGATCCAGACAGAAAACTGTAAAGAGATAACTGTAAGGAATATTATAGTTTTATATTATAGGTGAGACATATATAATTTATATATAGATAAACATCAGACATTATGGGAGGACGGAGATAGATAGTCGGTGTTCTTAAATTAGAAGTACTCTGGGCAGTATAACATTAGTGTCTCGTAAGCTCTTTAGCAACAAAAGAGTTAATTTAACTTACTAGTTAAAACTGATTCCGAAAAGTTTTGAGAATCCCTTCCAGTAGTTACATGCTAACCCACGGACACAGGTGCTGCAATGCAATGCCTGATGCTTGCAACCATCCGGCTGTATGCTTAAAACTTTCAAATTATATACATGTAATTTATTTTTAGTATTACATGACGAAAATAGTCTACTTTTATTGACTTCACAATATATATATATATATATATATATATATATATATATATATATATATATATATATATATATATATATATATATATATATATATATATGTGTGTGTGTGTGTGTGTGTGTGTGTGTGTGTGTGTGTGTAACGGTACAAATTACTTTTCACCAATCATACTCGAAAATAGGCCACATATTTTAGTTGTCAAGAGTTGCCTGTCAACGCATTTTTACTGCATTCATGTCAGGAGAGTTAACTCACTGGAGCACTAAGAGCAGCCAAAAATACTTAATAAAAATTATTCTTTTTCATTTCAACTCGGGAAAGTGACAGATACGTCTGATACAGGCAAGGGGCAACCAGGCATCTGTTGATTTGTAAAATGGTCGTCTTGAAAAAGGGGAAATCACTTGGGCACTTTTTCATTAGAAAGAATGGCCGCGATTATACTGCCGCGACTCTTTCGGTAGAAGAATCGCCGTTTAAAACAACGTCGATTCTACTGTGACCCATTAAAATAATCGTGGCCGAAAAAGTGCATACAACGGAATAAAGATAGCAATGATCCTATTTTTTCGTGAGAGAATTTGCAACTGGCTGGTAAAAGGAGTAAAAAGGCCGCAAATAGCAATCACTAATTAAATTTTTGTTTTGAGAAGTGTGGAAAGAATGTTATTTCAAAAATCATGTCCTTGATTGTCATTTTGGCTGGAATTAGAAAGAAACTGAGGATTTTGAGTAGGATTAAGGGAAGATAAGATTAGAAAAAAGGGAACGTGAATTGGGAAAATTTTAAAGAACTTTAATGAGCAATAATTTTTGATATTATATATACATAGATATATTAAAGATCTTGTATCATAAACGTAATTATTGTATGTTAACCCTATTTTTATAGCTAAGGATACGAATAAGAATTAATAAATAGAAAAAACTCTTAATTTAATTGTTTATGTAGTATTTTTAGTCTTTTTTTGGCAGTATTTTTACTTGTATCATTAACTGCAAAAAGCTTATTTTTAAACAAATTTAGCACATACAAATTTACAAATTTATCAGAAAAAGTAAGGAAAAGAACTGTTTTATTGGAAATATTCAAAAAGGTGGTGTAATAAAGAGTTAATTGATTATCAAATAAATATGTTTGCAATTGGAATCACTCAAAGTATATAAAAATGTTAACTTTTTTACAGATGCAGTTTTTTCGAAGTTTTCCAGTGTTAAAGAACTGAATTCATTTATTTTCAGTTATGAAAAGAAAGCACTAGTTTTATTCATGAATATTAAAATGTGGCAAAATATTCCCAACCATGAAAATAATTTCGCAGTAATTAATATTTTGAGCTTCTTTGTGGGGTTGCTTTTTACGGTGATTTTTGATTTTCGTATCGGGACTTTATTCGCCGATAACTTTTTATATTTTTTGTTTTTTTGTCATAAAATCCTGTTTTTTTTTTTTTGTTTTTTGTTTTTTTACTTTTGTTTTTACTGCAGTAACTTTTACTTTTTTTTTTTTTTTTTTTTTTTTTTTTTTTTTGCTAAATTGAGTGAATTGCATTTTATGTATGTTTTTATGGTATTTTATGTATGGTTGTTTCATCATGTATGGAACAGAGTTACAGGCGGAATCTAAAACTTTTTCATTCGAGTAAATTAGCTTCTATCGAAGTGATTTATATAAACCATTGGTAGATGTAGAAGGTATCAAATCTAATAAATGTCCCTCCAAAAAGCTTTAACTAAATTCTGTTGCTTTAAGAGTTACAAGTATTTAATCAATAACTTTTTTATTGGAATAAAGTATGATTTATTTCATACATTTTTCAGGATAATGTTAACTTTTTACGTTTTAAAATTGTTGCATAAATATCATCTCTGCCTGGTAACAATGAACGTAAAATTGTAATAATGCGAATCCCGCTATTGGATAACAAGAAGCTTAAAAAACGGGTAGAAATTAGCCTTCGTGGAAAAAGTTACCGTGCCGAACCAAAACGTGTGTTAATTTTACCGCTAGTATACTGAGAGAAAACATCCAACTTTTTTTTACGTTTTTCTTTAGTTTCAAAGAAATTATATTTTATAATGTACTGTCTTGAAATTAATATTTAGTTTTTTTGAATATAAATATTGAAGCTTATATATATATATATATATTATAATATTTTTCTATATTTTGAAAATGCCAATTGTCTGAACTTTTATACGTTTTTACCGTTATTTAAAAATGAAATTAAAACTTTTCATTTTTACCTTATATATATACCTAATTAAATATAAATTTATGTAAAAATTATATATATTTGTTGTTTTTTTTTTATACCTTTTTTGATTTAATAAAAAACAAAGCTTTTTTTTTTACTTCTGAGTTTTACACTGATTTAAAAAAACATACACAACAAACACACACACAACACCTCAACACAACACACACACACACACAACACAACACACACACACAAACACAATTATATATTATATTAGTTGTGCACCTCACTTTGAATTGATAACTACAAAGAAAAAAAAAGACTTTGTTTTTTTCACGTTTCTGATCGTATTAGTCAGAGAATTTAAAGTTTTTCATTTATGCCTCACTGTCTTAACTTATATACCACACACACACACACACACACACACACACACTATATATATATATATATATATATATTTTTTTGGCCCTCACTTTGCATCATGATAATACAATAGAAAGTGTTTCAGTGATATAATGATTATTAAAATTTATAAACTAAAACGTTTACAATATATAACACACACACACACACACACACACACACACATATATATATATATATATATATATATATATAAATATATTATAATATTATATAAAATTAAAAAATTTTATAGCATGTAAATGTTATTATAAAATAAAAAAAACAAAAAAAAACACAAAAAAGAGAAACATAAACATAATAAAAAACACACACACACACACACACACATACAAATATATATATATATAATATATAAACTTATTCAATGTACACAAAACAATTTTTACAAACAAAAAGTTTAATAACATGACCAATATCAGCAAAATATAACACTCTGTCTTCAAAAACCAGCTCATTGCTGATGAAGAAAAAAGTGAGAAGGAAAGGAATTTAAGTGGAAAAATTAATTACAAAATTTATGATAAAATATTTAAAATTATGGAAAATAAGAAATAAAAAAAAATTTTTTATATATATATATATATTATATATATATATATATATATATATATATATATATATATATATTATATATAATATATAATATATATATAGATTTATTTTATAAAATTTAAAGGAGAAATAAATGATATAAAACAAAATTTTTCATATTTAAAAAAAAATTAATTTAAAAATTATTTTAGAAAATTTTAAATAAAGTTAAAAAATAATCTTTAATATAAAGAGACAATTTTTTTAAAAAAAAGTAAGCATGATTAAATTACAAAAATAAAATTTAAATAAATATTATAGAATTTTTTTTATAGAAAAAGTTAATAAAATATTAAAATATTATGTCATAGAGAATTAAAAGGAGGAATTTTTTAATTTAAATTTATTTTAATTAATTATTTTATATTTTTATTATTCTTTTAATATTTTTGTATAATGATACTATAAAATATAATACAGATACAAAGTTTTATTAATTATCTAACAACAAAAATTATTTTTTCTTTTATTTTAATGTAAATATTTAAATGTCTAAATTTTAAAAAGAATTTGGAATTAAAATTCTAAAATAGGTAGAGACCAAAATATAATTTACTAAGATCAATAAATATATTCTTATAATTAAAATTTATTAATTATAATTAATATTTTATGTTTAGTTATATTTTAAAGTGACTAGTAAATTTAATAGAATTCACAATAATGGAAAATCCCATTTTTTATGTAAGGAAAATTCACAGATAAACAAGTTTTAATCTAATTTTTATAAAATATATAATTTGCATATAGTTTTTGAATATTACATAATGGTCATAATATAAATTATACTTATAAAATCACTTAATTATACATAAAGATTAATTTTTCCTTTTATTTTATGTAATAAGCTAGAGAAAGTTAAAAAAAACATATTGTGGAATTAGAATTCCCATTAGGTAGTCTATCTATAGTATGAAATTTCCAGATAATATATTCTTATTTTACAAATTATATTAAGAAGTACAATATTGCACTTAATACCATATTTGTAATAGAAAATTTCGATTGATTTCCAGAATAGTAGAATCGATTAAAAAAAGAGCTTAATTTTTATTTGCAAATTTATAATTAAAAGCACTCTATTTAAAAATGAGATTTTTCCTTTTAATTGTAAAAAGAAAATTTCATTAAAATAAATAGAACTTATTTCGATAAAACTATTGCATACATCTTATAAACAGTAAAAATTTTACATTATTATTTTTTGCTGTAGAATTTAGGTATTTGAAATGTAAATTTAAGAAAAAGGTACTTAAAATGAGAATACGAATAATTCTGTAAAAATAAAATATCTAAAATTAAAAGAAAAATATTTCTCTGAGTTTTAATTCGTATATTACTATCAGCATTAATATATTTCAATTGATGTAAAACATCAACTAATTATCATAATTAAATTTTCCTTTTATCGTAAATATCTAGAGAAATTTAAAAAAAACAATATGTTGTATTAAGTTAGAACTATCGACATTTATGTCCTATTTTTTTACGATTAAAATGTTAGATAATAATTATGCTTATAAAATCCTTTGTATTTAAATACTTAAATGCATAATAAATTTAATGTAAAAGCTCATTGATTTCCAAATAAAAACATTATAAAGCTGTAGAGCTTAATTTTATGTCGCATTGCAAATATTTAATTAAAAAACACTAATCCATTAAATGAATTTACTTGTGTATATTAAAATAACCCAATTAAAAATCAAAGATGATATAGTTTCGATATAAGACTTCCATTTGGACATACAACTTCGTATTTCTACTATATTTTCGTTTATTTACAAACACTATGTCTTCTGCATTATTTGAAAGACATTTATGAAACTTTTCACTAAAAATGGCATGAACGAAATAATTAAAAAAGATCATTATTTATTTGTAATTAAATTTGTGAAATCTTTCTCTTAAACCGATCTACATATATTTATTTAACTGAGCCTCAAGTGGTAGATTTCCAGTAATTCCAATTAAATATAAAATTAAAGACGCCGATTATTAATGAACAAATATATCTTTCTAAACTATAAAAATATAAATAGTAAAGCATTGTTTAATGTTAGTATTTTGTTTAAATTCAAATTGAAAATTTATATAAGGTATGTTTATTGTCCTCTCATAATACTTCTTATAAAATGTAAAAAAATATAAAAGATTTTATATAAAATATGTCATTGTTTATCTGATTATATACAAACATCAAGCATTATTTTTATCTATTTAGGACAGGAAATTTAAATGTAAAAACTTTTATATTTTTATTATCATTAATTTAAAATTTACGTAAATATTAGTACCCAAATTCCAATAAATCAAAGATGAATTATTTCTCAAAGTTTTAAGTCTGTTTTATCTTATTATCATAGCAGAATCCTTTGTTTATCAAAAGGTAATTCTTCATTTCACGAAAGTTTTGCTAAATTAAATCGAATAAATGAGACCACACTATATCTTATTTTCTTTTGATTAATTTCTTTCATTAGGAAATCTCGTTTTAAACCTGAAAAATAATGAGTCGCAATTTATTTAACTGAGCCTCAAGTGGTGATTTCTCAAAGTCATCAGCATTTTCAAAAGCGAAACAGAACTGACTAACGCACTTTATCTACGTTTAATGAAGCAACCATATCACTATTTCTATTAACAGATAAAATAAAATTCAAAGACTTAACTTCAAAAATACACCGTAATTTATTTAATATGCGTGTTTCTAGTTTAGGATAACATTCTCAGTAAGGCTTCCTTTTATATTGTCACTAACAAGTTTAATAGACTTCTTCCCTTTATAACTAGGTCTTGAAATAAAGATATCATATATTAATTTTCAAAAGAATGCGGATTTTGGGCAGCTTTTGAAACTATTTTTATCTTTTAGGACGAAATTTAAAGTTTAAATGAGTCTTTCTGCTTGAGGGTCTTAGTTTTATTCATTATAACGAGCTTATAATGAATGTTAGCTCCAAAAATTAATTACAGAGGGGAAAATTAATGAGCGCAGAGCAATTAATATGAGAGATGTGGTTCTTTCTTGAGCTCAGAAACTGAATAAATATTGTACGGGGAGAGTCTTTTAAAATACCTTCCAGAATTTTGAAGCAAAGTTTGATTTTGCTATTTCTATTAGAAATAAATTTATTTCTCTTTCTTAAGTATATAAAATTAGTAATATAAAAATGATTAAAATATTGATAGCACATTTATTTCACAAAAGTTTACGTTTAACATAAATTATTCCTTGATTATGTAATGAAAGCAACCCAATTAAGCTATACCATTATAAAAAAATAAACAAGAGGGATGCCAGTTTTTAAGTCATTTTTATATTTTCTTCGCAGGGAATAAATCTTAATATCATAACAAATTAACTTGCTAAGCAATTTTGAATAGTTTTAGAATGAAATACATGGTTTTAAAATATAAAAGATAGTTTAAAAATATAATGATACAATTAATGAATTTAGATAGGTACAGCATTCTGTATTTAAAATCATTTACTAAGTAAATAATTATCTTTGATTCTATGCTGAAAATAACCCAATTAAAGTTATACTATTCTTTAAAAAAATAAGAGGTTTGTTAGTTTTAAGTCACTTTATTTATTTATAGGGGAAAAATCTGAACAGCATGATAAACTTGCAAAGCAATCTCAGATAGTTTAAAAATTAAATAGCTTCAAAATGAAATATAGCCCTCGTGTGCAAAACAGTAGACCGTAGCGCTCCAAACCAAACCAAACCAATCAAAATGAAATATATATTTCCAAAAATATAATTTTCCAATTAATGAATTTAGATAGAGTCAGCATTCCATATTTATAAAAACGTTTACTTCGAAGTAAATAATTATCTGATTCTATGCTGAAAATAACCCAATAAAGTTATACTATTCTATTAAAAATAAAGGTTTGTTAGTTAAGTCACTTTATTTTTTTCATCGCAGGGGAGAATATTAATATTATAACAAATCAACTTTTCCTTCAATCTGAGATAGTTTAAAAAATAAATAGATAGTTTCAAAATATAATATATTGTTTCAAAATATAATAGTACAATTAATGAATTTATATAGAGACAGCATTCCGTATTTATAAAACGCTTACCTCGAAGTAAATAATTATTTGATTCTGTGCTGAAAATAACCCATTAAAGTTATACTATTAAATTAAATATAAAGGTTTGTTAGTTTTTAACTCACTTTATTTTTTTTTCATTGCAGGGGAGAATATTAATATTATAACAAATCATCAACTTGTCCTTCAATATCGGATAGTTTAAAAATTAAATAGATAATTTCAAAATATTATAGTACAATTAATGAATTTAGATAGCCAACTTTTAAGTCATTTTATCCTTTATTTGTAGGGGAAAAATCTTAATAGCATGATAAATAAACTTGCTAAGCCATCTCAGGTAGTTTAAAAATTAAATAGATAGTTTCAAAAGGAAATATATATTTCCAAAATATAATATCATAATTAATGAATTTAGATAGCGACAGCATTCCGTATTTATAAAAACGTTTACTTCGAAGTAAATAATTATTTGATTCTATGCTGAAAATAACCCATTAAAGTTATACTATTCTATTAAAACTAAAGGTTTGTTAGTTTTTAAGTAACTTTATTTTTTTCATCACAGGTGGGAATATTAATATTATAACAAATCAACTTGTCCTTCAGTCTCAGATAGTTTAAAAATTAAATAGATAGTTTCAAAATATAATATATTATTTCAAAATGTAATAGTACAATCAATGAATTTAGATAGCCAGCTTTTAAGTCACTTTATCCTTTATTTGTAGGGGAAAAATCTTAATAGCATGATAAATAAACTTTCTAAGCCATTTCAAATAGTTTAAAAATTAAATAGATAGCTTCAAAATGAAATATATATTTCCGAAATAGAATATCACAATTAATGAATTTAGATAAAGACAACATTCTATATTTATAAAAAATTTTACTTCTAAGTAAATAATTATTTGATTCTATGCTGAAAATAACCCAATAAAGATATACTATTCTATTAAAAATAATGTTTTGTTAGTTTTTAAGTCACTTTATTTTTTTCATCGCAGGGGAGAATATTACTATTATAACACATGAACTTGCCCTTCAATATCAGATAGTTTCAAAATATAATATATTGTTTCGAAATATAATAGTACAACTAATAAATTTAGATAGCCAGCTTTTAAGTCATTTTATCCTTTATTTGTACGGGGAAAATCTTAGTAGCATGATAAATAAACTTGCTAAGCCATCTCAAACAGTTTAAAAATTAAACAGATAGCTTCAAAATGAAATATATATTTCCAAAATATAATATCACAATTAATGAATTTAGATAGAGACAGCATTCCATATTTATAAAAAGGTTTACTTCAAAGTAAATAATTAATGGATTCTATGCTGAAAATAATCCAATAAAGTTATTATTATTCTATTAAAAATAAAGGTTTGTTAGTTTTTAAGTTACGTTATTTTTTCATCGCAGGTGAGAATATTAATATTATAACAAATCAACTTGCCCTTCAATCTCAGATAATTTAAAAATTAAATAGATAGTTTCAAAATGTAATATATATTTCCAAAATATAATATCACAATTAATGAATTTAGATAGAGACAGCATTCCGTATTTATAAAAACATTTACTTCGAAGTAAATAGTTATTTGATTCTATGCTGAAAATAAACCATTAAAGTTATACTATTCTATTACAAATAAAGGTTAGTTAGTTTTTAAGTCACTTTATTTTTTTCATTGCAGGGGAGAATATTAATATTATAACAAATCAACTTGCCCTTTAGTCTCAGATACTTTAAAAATCAAGTAGATAGTTTCAAAATATAATATATTGTTTTAAAATATAATAGTACAATTAATGAATTTAGATAGGAACAGCATTCCGTATTTAAAATCATTTACTTCTAAGTAAAGTATTCTTTGGCTCTCTATTGAAAATAAGCCAACTAAGCTGTACTATTCTAAGAAAAATAAACAAAGAGTTTTGCCAGTTTTTAAGTCATTTTATCCTTTATCTGCAAGGGAAAAACCTTAATAGCATGATAAACTTACTAAGAAATCTCAGATAGTTTAAAAATTAAATAGATAGCTTCAAAATGTAATATATATTTCCAAAATATAATATGACAATTAGTGAATTTAGATAGATACAGCATTCCGTATTTATAAAAACGTTTACTTAGAAGTAAATAATTATTTCTTTCTATGCTGAAAATAACCCAATAAAGTTATACTATTCTATTAAAAATAAAGGTTTGTTAGTTTATAAGCCACTTTTTTTTTCATCGCAGGGGAAAATATTAATATTATAACAAATTAACTTGCCTTTCAATCTCAGATAGTTTGAAAATATAATATATTGTTTCAAAATATAATAGTACAATTAATGAATTTAGATAGCCAGCTTTTAAGTCATTTTATCCTTTATTTGTAGGGGAAAATCTTAATAGCATGATAAATAAACTTTCTAAGCCATCTCAAGTAGTTTAAAATTAAATATATAGCTTCAAAATGAAATATATATTTCCAAAATATAATATCACAATTAATGAATTTAGATAAAGACAACATTCCGTATTTATAAAAACGTTTACTTTGAAGTAAATAGTTATTTGAATTTATGCTGAAAATAACCCAATAAAGTTATTACTATTCTATTAAAATTAAGGTTTGTTAGTTTTTAAGTTACGTTATTTTTTCATCGCAGATGAGAATATTAATATTATAGCAAATCAACTTGCCCTTCAATCTCAGATAGTTTAAAAATTAAATAGATAGTTTCAAAATATAATATATTGTTTTAAAATATAATAGTACAATTAATGAATTTAGATAGCAACACTATTCCGCATTTAAAAACATTTACTTGAAAGAGCTGAGAGGAAAAAGCTCCTTAGTGAGTTTTGCCTGCGATAGTAGTTTTACTGCGATTGTTCCCTTTCGTCGGTAAAGACAATTTATTTCAAGATTCATCACGAGAGAGCAAAATTTTGGAATTCAATTAGAGGATTAATTAAATATTGGATTTAAAATTATTTGCTTTATCTTTATAATTGCTTTTAAAGTTCCAATAGGAATATAAAATTTTACTTAACTTTCGCATTTCTTAAAGACTAAGACCTTTAGCTTTATTTCTTGTCTGAAATGCTAATTACATAAAATAAGTGGGTTTAAGAAAAGTCGTAGGTAATGTAATTATCATCATAAGGAAATTTTATCAATGATTTGGACAGATGATTACATCAAAAAATAGTAATTTGTAGAGGAAATTCTTCCTTCGGAGAAAACCAAGGAGATTTATCTAAGTATTTATTTAAATGAAGTATTTTGCTCTTCAACTTGCTAATTAGTTTTGAGGAGATAGAATTTTTAAGCATCTAGAGCCATGTTCTGCAAGGATTAAACATAATTATCAATTAAAAATTTACGTATCTAAAGACTAACGATCTCACGGAGACTGGCTAAAATGGATATTCTCCCATTTCTTTCTAATTTATGTCAGTAAAAACTTCTATTTAATTAACAGTCTTAGTGTACAGACTCCTTCATTGCATAGCAAATAAATTTTCAATAAAGAATACCAACAAGCATTCACGTATGCACGATTTACTTAAATAACGATGCTTTAAGAATAAAACATGTACTAAAAATAAAATAAACTTCCATCCATCTGTTTAAATATTAACACAGTTTTAATAATTTAGATTTGAATGTTTGTTGGTATGTGATGCAATAACGAAGCTAAAATAGTGTCTTATTTTAAGAAGGTAATTTTACAATAAAACTTTTACCCTTTCTATAGTAAACCAAGACTTTTGGATCAATAATTCTTAGTCATTATCTAGAAATATAAATACATCTAATAATTTTGGTTTCCGAGTGGGCAAATGCCTAGTACATTGCTGTATGTTGACTATGCCTTTTGGACATGATCAATGTTATAAGTGCATAAAAATAGTTTTAAAGTTTTTATAAGATGAATATGAAAACAAAATATTGTATATTTCTTATAAATACCATAAGAAACCAACGGAAAACGATCCATAACTCTTTTGACTTATTTTAAATAAACCAAATGAAGATTTAAAACTGTTCTGAAAAGTGTATTAGTGTGTTACATGTACAATGAACGGTAATAAAAGTTAATTTCCCATAAAGGGCAAACAGTTAAAATAACAATAAAAAATAAAGAGTAACAGCATCGAAAAGTTTACATAAGTTTTATAAGCACCTTACATAAATAAAAGTCAATGTATTTTCCTTTCACAATAAAAGGTTTTTTCTACAACCTCGGTTTTCCATTCTTAATGATCCATCGAAAAACGCCCCCTTTCCAAAGAAACAAAATGGAAAAGTGAAAATGTGGGAATTGAAGAAGATAGTTCAAAGTAAATTCCTCCCTAAGGACGAAGGGAAAAAACAATTTGGAATAACATCCAATCAAAAGAGTAAGAACCTAGAAACAACAATCAATAGCTCGAGAGACTAGATCAAAACGCTATGAATCAAATGCAATATATGTATTACCTTGGTAAGCGAGAGATGCTCTAGTACCCCAAGTAACATCTATTTCAATAGTCTTACGGTGACCTCAATGGGCCTCAATGGGAACATTACGATTCCTGCAATTTCCATCCATTTTCATTCATGGATTATCGAAGAAAAGTCTGTTTTCCTCACCTCCTACGAAGGTATAATTTAGAGATCTCCAAGGAATTGTTTACACTGGCGTGTTTATCGGTGTGACATGCATCATAGGGTATGTTGGGGTTTCTATTGATCTGGACGAGAATAGTCTGTAAATCACAAAATATGACAGAGAAACAAAAGTTTTCACCCCACATGCTCAGTTAAAAAAATCCCAATTAACAGCGCTGCAACGTTGTTACATACATTTTCAGAACCCGTACGCCATGCATGAAATTGTAATTTTCTCAACATATATCTAACCTTATTCTCTTTTCTAATTATTTATTATTTGGGAGCATAAGTTTGTTTGAAAATTAAAGATAAATTATAAGTTGGGGAAAAAAGGACCGTAAATATATTCCCCACTTAAAAATTTTAGGAAACCGCTTTTCAGATAAAAGTAACTTTTAAACTTGCATGCTCTCTAGGGGTGCTATTAATCAAGAAATTTAAGAGGCTTATTTCCTGCAGCTATTTCGATGTGATTTAGAGATAAAAATTTATACGAAATACTCAACCAACCAAAATCGATAAAAGAGGTTTTCAGAGTGTGTAAACAATAAAATTTGCTAAACTATAACTGAGATTTTTATTTTAAATAAGCACATAAAAACTTGGCAATATAACTAATTAAGATTTTTATACCTGTAATCTTAACAGTAAATAAAATTTGAATACCAGATTGCGAGTTTTCTGAAAGCACAGACTATAAAAACTAATTTTTTTGTGTTAACTAATATGGCATAAATATATCCTGATATTTATCGATATTGTTTATCTTCATAAAGATTTAATATTTTGAACACATTTTTCTTATAATCTTTGATTCTACTATTTTAATTACTGCCGACTTTCATAGCCTTGATATATCATACACTCTTGCTGGATAATTCAACTTCCCAAAGAATGGCCATCAATATGTATAGTAAATACACTATTTATAACTAAAGCGATAAAAAGCATCTTCCACGAGCCGCGGTAGCTCAGTCGGCAAAGGTAAAACTCTCGTAACTGGAGAGTTGCGGGTTGGAAACCCGAGCCGGCTTAAGATCATCCGTGTTCGTTAAAGGTGACTGGAGCACTTAAAATATGTTCGTGGTCATAATGTGCTCCAAGTTCTCAATCAATACCTCTGGAGATGGCAGGCCAAGTCTATGGATCTTCTTCTTGGTCCCTGCTTCAAAATTACGAGGACCCACTTGAGCATAAGTCGTACTTTCACCTTTGTGATGCATGTTAAAAACGAAAGTCGCACCCCTTTGCCTTAATACGAGTAGCCTCCGGCTCAATCGTGCTTGGTTTGACCAAGTGGCATAAAACAACAACAACAAGAATCTTCCTCTCAGAGTAGGAAGGCAATACAATTCAAAGAAATGTTCCGCAGACTATAATACTATTGCCATTAAATTATATTGTTTAGTATTTATTCACCCACTTCCCGAGAACCACTCCGTTAACTCGACACCGAGTAAAAAATCGTCAGGCACAAAACTGCCAAACAAAATGAGAAAAAACCACTCTAAACTACTTTTACTAACTGTTCCAATAAGTGTTGTTCAACCCTCGTATAGCAATAAAAATACACTGTATCGGTTCAAAGCAAACCAAACTAATAAGTGTTGCATTTGGGGAAAGTAGTTTTTCTAAAATAAATATAACCAAGAACTATTTGCCTCAACCAAATCTTTAAAAAAATTGTCAGATCTCTTTGTATTACGTTATATTAGGAATTGAGAATAAATTCAGTAACAATTTAGAAGTTTTTGAATTAGAAAATTTTCTGAATTAGACGTTTTTTAAGAAAAATGTCGTCTAAATTATACCTCTGTTAATTGCTTTTTTAAATGAAGTACTTGAGTAATGAAATGCTTTTATAAGTATTTATGCCAATTACTGAGTTAACCCTTGATTTGTGGAATTTCGCTAAAGCATGTAAAAATGACTATATACTACAATTTTCCCTTCAGAATACTAACATAATAGTTTAAAAAGGTGTTAATTTTTAGCTTTTTAAAAGAGCGTTTCAAAGGAAAAGTTCTATTCTCCTATATGTTTTGTCTAGTTTGGCAAATTTCTCCTCTTCAAGAATAAATGCGTAAAAATAACGTGAAAAAAGGTAACATTTGTTAATGATTGTGGTTCTGACTTCAATACTGTCGACGTACTTCCTTTGGAATATGCACATTGATCATTACTCGAGAATTAAGGCTTCCTGATTTTTCTTTTAAACAAAAATCTGTTTGCCTTTCTCCTGGTAATTTTTTATAGAATGTTACTCAACTGCAATATGGCATTGTGGACTTTCGTATATGCATAACTGACGTTTACATTTTCTACTAAGCCACATCCATGATGGTAATACTTATTACTATAATTCGTTAATCATATGATAGAGCATCTATTTCCTAAACAACCAACCAACATGTAGCATATTTACATCGTAACAGCAGAAGAACTTTTTACCAACTCCAATGTTGAATAATTTCAATTGCATAAAATCTACTTCTGCATAAAAGTGAATAATCATTCCGTTTTGAGATTCTTTTAAATCGCCAATTTTATTTCTGACATCAACGAGGAATATATTTGTGGAATGTCTGCATTTTACACTTCGCATACCCTTTAAACTGGCACACATGCTTTGTTGCATTGGCTAATGTTTAATGTAACAAGAGGCCAAAGAAATGTGACTCTACCCGATATAAAATAATGCAATCCCTCTACTTAACACCTCAATCCATCATCAAAAGAATCCCCAAAACAACGATTGATTATGTGAAGGCAGGGAACTTTCAGAAGAAGGAGAAACAACACAACTACATCAGGTCTCAATTTAATTTATCGTAGCTTAGACAGCAAAAGTACTTTAAAGTGGTTATAGTAAGCGAAAGAATTCTATATTTTCGGAGGCACGATTACAGCACTCATTGGTGTGTGATGGGCCATTAGTCAGGCATAATATATATATATATATATATATATATATACACATATTTATATATGTATATAGATAGATATATATATATATATATATATATATGTATATATATATATGTATATATATATATATAATATATATATATATATATATATATATATACACATATTTATATATGTATATAGATAGATATTTAGTTAGTTAGTATATTTATGCATGATCCGCTATAGCTCAGTCCTCAAAGGGAGTTATCTCGTGACTGAAAGGTTGTGGGTTCGGGGCTTGAGTCGGCCTAAGATCCGTTAAGGATGACTGTGGCACCAAAATATGTTCGTGATCCCAATGTCTTTCTAGTTCTCAAGCTATACCTCTAGGGGTGATAGCACAAGTCTGGGGGCCTTCTGCTTGGTCCCTGTTAATAGGTAATGTTACTCGTTACCTTAGCATTCCTTAATCTACGCGTGCGCTTCGGGTAATTCTAAATGAGTAACATTTAATTAACCATGTTGGGCATAAAGACATAACCTCTATTGCTAGCTGCCTTAGAAAACAATATTCATGTATATGAAGATGGTTAGATATTGAACAATCTTATATGGAATTTTAGTTAATCATATCGATGCATACCAAAATGTACCTGTCCCTCGATAATGGCCTGTATAAAGCTATCTTAGATTGCCGATTAACAAAATATATTTTTCAACGAAGATATAAACCCATAAAAATGGTATAAAATATTTTATATAAGGTTTAAGAGAACACGAGTGTAGTATGACGTTGCCTTAATCTTGAACATAAGACATTATAAAGTAGGTCATTTGAACAGGAAAATGTGTCTATAATTAGACGGGCACCGGTGCTATCTATAACAGAATTCATCTACACCCAGAACAAATAATAAGATTAAAGAATTATTAAAGGCAATTCAGTCCACCAGTAATCCCAAACAATGATAAAGGGAAGAGTGGAATGATTTATATACACATATAATACTTACAATTATATACAATTGGACCGCTATTTAACGAATTTATCGGGACTGAAGTATTTTTTGTTAAATAGGGGTTGTTCGTAATATCGGGGTCCAAATCCAGAAATAAAAAAAAAATCGTGTATTTACCTTATGGAAAAGTCCTAATAAGTAACTACACAAATATATTCATAAAGAGAAACCGTGTACTTTTTACTCAGTAGCTTAAATATGTACAGTGAATAATTACACATACTAATTAATTTGGAATTTGAAAGTACTGATGAAGAGATGTTTAGCTATTATACTGATTCTTGACTCGAAAAGGTTCTTTTTCGACTTCATGATGAGAAGAAAATACAGTGACATTTACATTATGTTGCCTGATGTCCGTTTTCACAGCCTTCAAACCCTTTAAAGCATTAAAAAAGTAACCATTTTGTTAGGTGTTTGATTATAGATTTCTGTGTCAGAATCGCTATTCACTGGTTCCGATAACTCAAAAATTTCACTGTCTCCAGTTGCACAAATAGATAGTCCGTCATTACATATAACATAATCGTTAAAGTGTATCGCTGGAGCAACTTCTTCTGAAGAAAAAAAAATATCGTAAGTAAAAAAAAAGAAAAAAAATCGGCACTTTAAATAATTCGTTAATTCGTGGCTTATTATTCATTAAATAGAGAGTTTTGCCTTTATTTTTGTTAACTTTCATTAAAAATTTGTTAAAAAGAAGTTTGTTAAATCGAAATCCGATTGTATTTTTCCATTACATGTAATTAAATTCTTATTATAAGAGAGTCACATTCTGTTAAACTTTCTCAAATGTATTTCAGGTTTTAGTTTTCTTCGGCAACCGTATTCATACTTATTATCAGTTAAAACTTAATTTCAAGGTCAACAGAGCAAAATTCATAATTTACTTTAGCTATGTCATTCATTATAACTTTTTAACAAAGAACTATTTTGGACAGGTAGAAAATGTGAGGAATAATTAATCATTAGTTAAAATTCCATGCACTCCTCTGAATAGATCTTTTGACCTTCTTCGCAGCGTAAGCAATTTGCTTTCTTACAGCAGACATTCAGTGATAAACTCACCATTCATAAAATTCTAACGTCAAAAACTGAAGTAGATATCACAAATACTGCATTTACTTTTAGAATAGTTTAGAATTCTGGATTTCGAATTTGCTTTTAGGTTTGGCTAAAAAATATACTAAAATGTATAGCTTGAATTTTTAAAAATAAATGGGAGTAATGTTTAGGTTAGAATTTGGATTACAAATTAAGTAGATTTAGGTAGAGCATAGTTTCTCAAACTGAGCTCTACAAATCAGTTCACAGTGTTTCGGAAAGGTAGAATATTTAACACGTTGACGGACACTTGCGTTTATAGCCGTCAAAGCGAAGTTCACTATGTGGCATGACGGCAATAGCCGTCCAAAACGAAACGGTCGTTTTTAGACACTACGGCTATAGCGGCACAAATGTGCATTTACCGGCGTACAAGTAGAAGCCTAGTGTCATGTTTTGGAAACAATTTTTTAGGTTGAATTTCGTTTTCCACCTGTTACACAACTTGCAGCTTCAGTATGCACGTGGCTGTGAAGGGAGTAGTGGAATCGTGTTTTCTTTATTTATTTTTTCTGTCATTTATTTAGTTTTGTTTGATTATGAACAAACATTTCGTCTAAAACTCCCAAAAATACTTTGTTGCACACAAAAATTACTTATTCGAGTCATTAAACCTATCATTTAAGTTTCTGAATTTTTGCTGTTATAGCCACCATCGTCCCATTACTTAGTATCTAGAGTCCGCTGGACAGTTATAGCCGCCACCTACTTAAAGGGCTGAATTAATCAAAATTAAGTTTATTTAAGCAGAAAGAGCAAAACTATACTTCTAATATTCTAAAAATTACAAAAACATATAGTGTTAATTTTCGAACGTCACTTATTCCGATTGTCCGTCAATGTATTAAACTGTGTCTTTAAAAAATATTTTAACGTCTAACCCTTGCCTGTGACGTCCGAACTCAGTTCGGGCAACGCAAATGCGCCAATTTTGGAATGCCCGACCTGAGTTCGGGCAAGAGAAAAAACGGTATTTCAATTCCGTGAAGCCCGAAATCGGTTCGTCCAATGCATAATATTTAATTTGCCATTTTCCCAATAGATAGAGATACTTTCCCGCGAAAAGTTCGGCAGTTTCGTGCCATTTGTCGCTATTTCTCGGATACTGTAAAGGATTTGTGAAATTCAAAGGAATCTGAGGGACATGGAATTCATGACAGTTAGTATATAATATTATTGTGTTAGTTTATTATATTTATACAGAAAATTATGTCATTTGATTTATTTTGCTGTAATTTGAGCAAAAATTACTGTAATCCATTAACATTTCCCATGTATATGAAAATATTAAAAATAGTAATTATTTCATTTTAAATTAAAAAAAAAATAATTTATAGCAAACATTTTGATAATAATAACGAACAAAATCAAAGAAAAAATTTTGTTTTCCATGTTTTCCATGTTTTTCATGTTTTTCTGAAATATATTCCACATGCAAGGGGTTATGATTAAAAATATTTTTTATTTAAGAAAATGGATTAAAACAGTTTAGTATTATGATCATTTGCGGTCTCTGTGAGAAAGAAATAATTAAATATAAATTATTTGTTACCTATAAGGTGAAACATTTGGCTCTGTAAAATGCCAGCCAGCACTTAATTGTGAGTTACTCGTCCTCAAAACAAATTAATGTCAAAAGGCAACAGCAGGCTACGTGAAACCGAATTGTTAAATTAATAAATTAACAAATTACGGATCTCCAGCATTTTCCCTAAATTTATTTCTAACTTTTTCACGGATGTGTTTTCTTTATCCAACAGGAAATATTGCGGAAAAAGCTTAACGGTAAAATCTAATGTGTAAGCTTAGATGAAAAATTTACCTTGTACAGTCAATACTATTTTCTCGGTATATTTTCTAAAAATAGCATTCAGCTGAGAGATTAAATTTAGTGTTTTGCGTTAAATTTTCAAATTCGTAGCTGCTCTACGATTGAAAATTTTAAAATCTGGGATGTAGACTATAGAAATGTTATATTTCAATGTAAAAATAACATTTTGAAATTCAGTTTTGAAACTAGATTTCTCTCTTTTATTTAAAACAGAAAGAACAGAAAAAAAAATTCAATCGAAAAGTTAATTAGTAGTATGATAACTGCAATAGATTGAATCTATTTTTAAATTATCATTTTCATATATTTTCAAAGTGGATTGAATCTTCTGAAATTTTCTGATCTTCATTTGAATCGAAATTTATGCCTTCACATTTTTTTTTATCGATTGAAGTTTAAAAATATATTGTGGAGATACGTAAATTAAACCCCAGTTTAGGTTTATATTGCTCTCAATGTAAAGTCTGTTGTTTTATTTGGAGGAAATCTTAAAAATATATTTGCACGTAAAGATAATGTGCAGATAATAAAGTTATGGAAATGTGAGACTTCTTGATAAAGTAAAAGGCAGATAAATAAATGAAAAAAATGTATTTGCTTATTTGAATCAAGTAATTTCCAAAAAAAAAAATTATTATTTGGTGAAAGTAAGACATGAATTATTTCTAAATAATATTTTTGAAACCTCACATAATTTACAACTTTACAAAACAATATTATATGATGTGAAGTGAAAACAAACATTTGCTACAGATTTATTTAAAACCACTTTTGTAAAATAACTTCATCAACTGCTCGTACTAAGAGTTTATCATCATTTATAATAGAAACAAGTTTTATTTTTTAAATGCTTTATCCTGATTTTATATATAAACAGACACTGATATATATTAGAAATTTAAATAACACCTTGTTTATAAATTTCCAAGTAAGGAAGACATCTAAATGTCAGACAAATTTGTTGTTCTCGATGTGTCTTCTATTTATAGGTTTACTATATATATATATATATATATATATATATATATATATATATATATATATATATATATATATATATATATATATATATATATATATATATATATATATATATATATATATATATATATATATATATATATATATATATATATATATATATATATATATATATATATATATATATATATATATATATATATATATATATATATATATATATATATATATATATATATATATATATATATATATATATATATATATACATACATATATATATATATATATATGTATATATATATATATATACATATATACATATGTATATACATTATATATACATATGTACACACACACACATATATATATATATATATATATATACATATATATATATATAAATACATATATATTATATACACATACATACACACACACACACATATATATATATATATATACATATATATATATATGTATACATATACATATACATATATAGATAAATATACAAAATTGTTTTTCTGCTTTTATTTTAACACTTATTTTGTGAATTCGAAGTCCAAATTTTTTCATAAAAGGAATAAAATTTTGACTGTACTAGTTTTTTGGGTTTTCGACATAAATATTGGGTGAAAAAGTTAACACTTAAATGTTTGCTATTAACAAAATACTTAGTTTTTTATTAATAACTATAATTCAATGATTATTCCTTTATATAGAAACTGTTATACGGTATTGGACAGGTATTTAAGAAATCAAATTACTTTTTGCAGTTTTATGAATCAGGTCTATCAAATAATCCGAACAAAAATCCTCTGAAAATCTCCTACCAACATTTTTTGTCCCCGTCTTTATTCATTTTGTCTTTTCTATTCCAATAAAATAACCTAACGGAAAGTAAAGCTCAATGAGACGAAATAATGAAGGCTCGCGGTAATACTTTTCATTGATATAGTCCAGTATTTCCTTTATACAACTTTTATTCATCTCCACCACCTACTTCACGTAGATTCATGGCACGTCCAAACATTGCGTGACCTGCTAATAAACCACAAATATCGCAAGATTATTCACTGAACTGCAACGGCAATAAGAGATAACTCGCTTATCCATTGTGACGCGTCACAGAAAATAGCTAACAGATGATGATCTTAGCGGATAACATCTGCACCATCGGCGCCACGCCTGGAGGAAAACGATTAGCGTATTTAATGACCATGGGCGCTCTGTTTTAAATAAGTTCTTCTAAATTGCCAATTGTGTACTAGATTTCCTCTTGCTCTACTTAATCGTCATTCTTTATTAGCTTGTGAAATTATGAGCATTAGTTAGAAGCTTAAAAATGAAATTGTGAAAATTTAAAAAGGAAAAGATGGAGATTTTAGCAGCTTTATTTATCAGTTTAAAAGAAAGTTGAGAAGGAATTGTTAAAGAAAGAAAATTATTTTCAAGAGATTACGTTATTTAAGAATTTAGATTTATTTAAATTTCTCGAAGTTTGTTATATTATCTTACTCTTCTCGAAAGCAAGATATTTATCAAAAGAAAAGAAAGATTGGAATGGTTTTAAAGAATATCGAAATTATCTTAATTTATTGATATTTTTCTTTGATGATATAGTTACCGAACGTTTATTTTAAATTGTATAATAATGTTTATTTTATTACACTAATGGGAAATATCATTTATTATTTTTAACGTGATGATACATGAAATGAAACATTGTAGTTTAACATAAAAGTAAAATTTAACATAAATATAAAAATATATACATAAAAGTAAAAATTAAACATAAATAAAATTCTAAAATGCAAATATCGCAAATCTAAGAAATGTTTTAAAATATGAACTCTAATAAGATGCTGTAATTTACAGCTATAGTGAATGGGATATATAAAAGATGTTTCGAAATAAAATATTTTATTGATTTATTTTCCTGATATATATACATATATATAAGGAAATATATATAAAATAAATCTATAATATTTCGTTTATAAATTTTGAACACTGAACGGAATATATAAATAGAAATGCAATTTCTTTGTAGATCTAAGTTGTAAGAGAAAAATGAAATCTACAAATTTCTGTTTCGATTTCTAAAACCTAAAAAAGATTTGAGAAGAAAATTGGTTTCCTGCCCTGAAATAACTGAAAAAAAATTTAATGAATTCTTCTATTCTACAAATGTTTAGGCACCTTGAAAACAATTTTGTTTCAGCCAGAAACTTTAAAAAAACATTTAATATTTTTTAATGTAGTCTTTAAATTTGTTTATTTAAAACAATATAATAACGTATTCCGTAATTTTGCTTTGTTTTTACAACATCCAAATGCATTTAATTCAAATATACTGTTAAAATTAGTGAAACGATAACCCAGACAAAAAACGTTGTTACCTGGTTGAGGTTCCCGTTTATCCCCAAACACATATTACGTGATAAAAACAAAGTAGCTTTGCCAGATGGGTGAGGATTACGTAGCCAATTTAGATACGATGCCATCCCATGCATACAAATGGGATATTTTCGGTTTCCTCGTGTAGCGCGGGTGGTTGAACAAAAGTACTAGTTGGAAATAATTAGTAAAAACTCTACTGAATGGTTTTGTAGTGAAGGTTTGATTAACAGTATACATTAAATTTATCCAATCTCAAATTGATAATTGAGTAAAGCAATTCTTTAATTAATAATTTTATATAAAGATTCCTTTTCTAATGCAAATATGAGAAAATTGATTAAATAATTTTAAAACTATCAAGAACTTGATAAATAATATTTTCCAATAAGTTAAGCAATTGAGCATTCACTCGATCAATTTCAATTTTATTTAAAATATTTTCATTTATTTCTTTATTACTCTATTTAATGGTTCTGCAGTGAAGGTTTGATTAACAGTATATATTAAATTTATCCAATCTCAAATTGATTATTGAGTAAAGTAATTCTTTAATTAATGACTTCATATAGAGATCCCTTTTTCGATGCAAATGTGAGAAAATGATCAAATAATTTTAAAACTATCCACAACTTGACAAAAAATATTTTCCAGTAAGTAATTGAGCATTCAGGAGATCAATTTCAATTTTATTTAATATATCTTCATTTATTTCTTTATTACTTTATTTAATGGTTCTGTAGTGAAGGTTTGATTAACAGTATATACTAAATTTATCCAATCTCAAATTGATACTTGAGTAAAGTAATTCTTTAATTAATAATTTCATATAGAGATCCCTTTTTCGTTGCAAATGTGAGAAAATGATCAAATAATTTTAAAACTATCAACAACTTGATAAAAAATATTTTCTAGTAATCAAAGCAATTGAGCTTTCAGTCGATCAATTTCAATGTTATTTAAAATATTTTAATTTATTTCTTTATTATTCTATTTAATGGTTGTGTAGTGAATGTTTGATTAACAGTATATATTACATTTATCCAATCTCAAATTGATAACTGAGTAAAGCAATTCTTTAATTGATAATTTTATATACAGATCTCTTTTTCGTTGCAAAAGTGAGAAAAATAATTAAATAATTTTAAAACTATCAAAAACTTGATAAAAAATATTTTCCAGTGAATAAAGGAATTGAACATTCAGTCGATCATTTTCAATTTTATTTAAAATATTTTCATTTATTTCTTTATTACTCTATTTAATGGTTGTGTAGTGAATGTTTGATTAACAGTATATATTACATTTATCCAATCTCAAATTGATAATTGAGTAAAGCAATTCTTTAATTAATAATTTTATATACAGATCTCTTTTTCGTTGCAAAAGTGAGAAAAATAATTAAATAATTTTAAAACTATCAAAAACTTGATAAAAAATATTTTCCAGTAAATAAAGGAATTGAACATTCAGTCGATCATTTTCAATTTTATTTAAAATATTTTCATTTATTTCTTTATTACTCTATTTAATGGTTGTGTAGTGAATGTTTGATTAACAGTATATATTACATTTATCCAATCTCAAATTGATAATTGAGTAAAGCAATTCTTTAATTAATAATTTTATATAAAGATTCCTTTTCTAATGCAAATATGAGAAAATTGATTAAATAATTTTAAAACTATCAAGAACTTGATAAATAATATTTTCCAATAAGTTAAGCAATTGAGCATTCACTCGATCAATTTCAATTTTATTTAAAATATTTTCATTTATTTCTTTATTACTCTATTTAATGGTTGTGTAGTGAATGTTTGATTAACAGTATATATTACATTTATCCAATCTCAAATTGATAATTGAGTAAAGCAATTCTTTAATTAATAATTTCATATAGAGATCCCTTTTTCGTTTCAAATGTCAGAAAAATGATTAAATAATTTTAAACTATCAATAACTTGAAAAAAAATTTTTTTACAGTAATTAAAGCAATTGAGCATTCAGTCGATCAATTTCAATTTTATTTAAAATATTTTCATTTATTTCTTTATTACTCTATTTAATGGTTCTGTAGTGAAGGTTTGATTAACAGTATATATTAAATTTATCCAGTCTCAAATTGATAACTGAGTAAAGTAATTCTTTAATTAATAATTTCATATAGAGATACCCTTTTTTGATGCAAATGTGAGAAAAATTATTAAATAATTTTTAAAAATCCAACAACTTAATAAAAAAAAAATCCTGTAAGTTAAGCAATTGAACATTCAGTCGATCAATTTTAATTTTATTAAAAAATAATTCATTTACTTCTTTATTACTTTGTCATGCCCATCTAAAACTAGAAAGTTTTAAAAGGAAAAGTTAACAACTCCTAGATAATTATTTTCATGTATCGCTGATACCGTTGAGAGCTAATGTGTTACATTAATTTCATTAAATGCAGTGTAAAAATTTGAAGCATTTCTTTTGTTTACTATTTATAATCTGGCTAATGTTACAAGAGAAATGACATTTCTTTTTCTATAAAATGCAAAGCAAAATTGTTTGCTGACTTGTGGATTATTAATATTTACTGTTCCTTTAAACAGCAATTAAGTGATTGTAGTACTTTAGCGCACTTAAACATAATTTTATTTGCAAGGCATTTAAGTATTTTCAAGTAGATAATTAGAACCAATTAAGTCAAGGGACAATTATTTACAAAATTCTCGTAAAGTTTCCCTTTTTTGATTTAACTTGTATTTGCTTTCAATTAGTCGTACCTTTAAGCGCTTTATATCAGTCTAATCTGATTCTGTAAAAGAACAGATTTTGTGTTTATGTTTTCTGCTATTTATTATTCCATTTCTTAAAATTGTTTTAAGATGTAATCGGTAGAAGAATCATAATTTACTATGAATATTTCAGCATTTGTTGTTTGTCTCAATGATTTTCAAGAGCAAAAGTTTATCATTGTAATCTTTTCTTCGATAATTAATTTTTCGTCTAATGATTTACTAAGTTCATAAAAAGAAAATCGCTTTTTAAACAACGAGAGGCCTTTCTTCCAAAGCTAAACATTAGTTTAAAAATAATAATTATATACTTCCCTTTAAGTAGCAGTAAAAGAGTACAGAAATTTACTCTATTTCTAGTCTTTAAAAAATAAATACAGTAGTATTTCTTTCATTAGTATAAATTGAATATAAAAATAAATAGTAATAATAAAAATAATAGTATAAATTGAATAATTCATAAAGAGAAAATCACTTTTTAAACAACCATAGGCCTCTCTTCCAAAGCTAAACATTAGTTTTAAAATAATAATTATATACTTCCCTTTAAGTAGCAGTAAGAGTACAGAAATTTACTCTATTTCTAGTCTTAAAAAATAAATACAGTTGTATTTATTTCATTAGTATAAATTGAATAATTCATAAAGAGAAAATCACTTTTTAAACAACCATAGGCCTCTCTTCCAAAGCTAAACATTAGTTTTAAAATAATAATTATATACTTCCCTTTAAGTAGCAGTAAGAGTACAGAAATTTACTTTATTTCTAGTCTTAAAAAATAAATACAGTAGTATTTCTTTCATTAGTATAAAGGAATAATTCATAAAAGGAAAATCATTTTTTAAACAACTAGAGGTCTCTCTTCCAAAGCTAAACATTGGTTTTAAAATAATAATTATATACTTCCCTTTAAGTAGCAGTAAGAGTACAGAAATTTACTCTATTTCTAGTCTTAAAAAATAAATACAGTAGTATTTCTTTCATTAGTATAAATTGAATATAAAAATAAATAGTAATAATAAAAATAGCAGTATAAATTAAATAATTCATAAAAAGAAAATCACTTTTAAACAACCAGAGGCCTCTCTTCCAAAGCTAAACATTAGTTTTAAAATAATAATTACATACTTCCCTTTAATCAGCATTAAGAGTACAGAAATTTACTCTATTTCTAGTCTTAAAAAAATAAATACAGTTGTATTTATTTCATTAGTATAAATGGAATAATTCATAAAAAGAAAATCACTTTTTAAACAACCATAGGCCCCTCTTCCAAAGCTAAACATTAGTTTTAAAATAATAACTATATACTTCCCTTTAAGTAGCAGTAAGAGTACAGAAATTTACTATATTTCTAGTCTTAAAAAATAAATACAATAGTATTTCTTTCATTAGTATAAATTGATAACATACTACAATACAATACTAAAACTGAAAAATATTTTAATTATGTCAATTTCTTGTAGATTATAGAAAGAGACGCTTTTCTCGAAAGACATCATTAAATTGCAGTGTAACAAAAGTAGCTATAACAAGGAACGGATAAAACAAAAGAAAGTAAGTCAAGTAAGTAAAACAAAACTGTTAGTCCAGAAGTAAATGCTGCTAGGTATCTTGATTAGTTTGTGCTTTTTTTCCGGCAAGACAAAATATTAATGGACCAGCTAAAAATAACTGGAGGGAATTTACCAAAAATACTTTTCTCTGACTTCGCTTTAAAATCTTGAAACTGTCTGTCACTTAAACATTGCGAGCTACACATCACTATTTCTCTGTCGGAGATATTTTGGGGTTATGCATGCATATTTATCTTAGACTGCATAAAAAGACTCCCCTTGTAAACATCAATTGCAAGAAAGCATTCTTTACGGCGAATAATTTTATGGAGGCTTATGATCATAAAGATTTTTCGTTCGAGATGATGGTACTTGGTATGAGGTAAACATTTTACGAGTTCATTATGCGTTTCGAAAACCTCGACTATTTCATAAATCTTTCAGGTTTACCCTGTTGAAATACATCGAACAAATGATGCCAATAAATATATTTGAGTATAACTTAAAGTCTCCGCATTTAAAACGGATTTTATTAAGTATGTTAAAATTTTAGGATTGCCTCCAAAAAATATGTGATTTTTTTTCTTTTTACAAATCTGATGCTTAAATCTTACCAAAACAGTGATATTCACCACCATATCAACCATTAAAAAGGCATTATAATAATATGGTAAATTTGGCACACGTTTACATGTGTCAGTAAATTTTGCTTTTTCTTTAAGTTAATCGTTTCTCGAAAAAAACTTTGAGTGTGACAGACTATATTAAGTTGTAGTTACTTTGAAAAGGAGAAAGTAATACATGAAGGTGCCAAAAAACATACTATTAATTGGAATACAATAGCTAAAATGATTATAAGAGAGGTAAATATGTTGGAAGGTTATAATTAAAATAACATTAGCTGCTTAATATTTAAAAATTGATTAAGTATTATGGGCTCAGGATTCATATTTTGAAGAATATGTTATATAGATTTGTTATATTTTGCGTTTATTATAGAAATAATTTCAGGTTTTTTTTCTGAATACTAACTAGCAATTTAAATTAAAACTTAAGTTATTAGCATTAAAATTGCTATCCAAACTTAGTCTATTTAATATTTTTTTAAAATTTAATATACTAATAACTTATATATTTAGTTTAGGAATGCTGTCGTAAAATATTCATAATCAGTTAAATTCTTCATTTTGATTGCACTGAAAACAACTATAATCGGTTGGTTTAGAATTATTACGAGGTCCAGCAGGCCAAAGATTTGATTAGAATCGGCGAAAAGTCAATACGCATAAAAGTATAGCTAAAAAAGAGCTCAGTACGCCTTTTTTTTTTTTTTAGATTTCCATAATTTAAAGAAAGTCATTTCATCAGAGGTAAACATAAAAACTACTGTAAGATTAAATAGACTGAACATCTTAAAATCTAGTTTAAACATGGACTACAGATGTAAATTTGTGTAAGAAAGGAATAAAATTACTGTAAGATGAGTTAGTTCACTAACGTGAAAAGTCGCATGATCTTACTGTTATCCGCTATTATTTATAAAGGAACAATATGTAGGAAGAGACATTGAGGACATTGGTATTTATTCTTACTCAAAATTCAAAAACAAAATCGAAGAGAATGGAATAGAATAATGATTAAAAAGTGACGAATGTTTTCCGAAGAAATGAATTCGTAATATTTACGATCTAAATTTCAGTTTTTCTAATATCATCAGTGCATGTGACTAAACTACAATTAAGATAAATGACAGAAACAATTCCAGAAAATATAGCATATGTAAACTAAAATATTTGAAAATTTGAAGAAAAGTTCACATAGGAATTAAATTGATGAATTTCTTACCATTTTTTATCTTGTAAATTACGAATATTAACAGAAGAAATATCTCATTGGTATAAAATTTACACTTTGCTATTATATCTTTTAAAATAATAAGAAAGAATTAATTAGTTACAAAGGAGTATAGATTACAACCTAATGTTGCAAAAGTGTTAATTTTAAATCGTAATTATAACAACAGTCAGATTAATATCTATGATATAAATTGGAAAATTGAAAAACGGCTGTATTTAATTTTTTACAAATATCTCTAAAATTTAAAATTATTTTTGACATCTTACGTTTTATCTTGTTTAGAACTGAACCAGTTATTATTATTTTCACATACTACCGCTATTACTTATTATAAAGTAGGAGAATAAAGTAGAATATATTTCTAAAGTTTGAAACCGAAAATATTTGGAATTACGCGCCCGCTGAAATGTTGTTTTGAAAGTTTGACACTAGATGGCGACAAAGGTCATATTTCTCTATTCAGCTGTTCATATTTCTTGACCCAGGTGTTGTTGTATGCTAAGCATGCTTTAGCTAAAAGTAAACAGACACATGATGTATATATATAAATCCCAAAAAAAAAGAAAGAAATCTTAATTGGCTTCTTTTCCGTTATTCATGACACGCAAGAAATAACTTTTTTTTTTACATGAATATGAAAATATTTTTAAATATAGCAATCTTACTCTGAATAACTATAATGAAATATATATTTTATTTCATGCTGTTTTCTAATGCCAATATAATTTAATATTAACTTTAAAAGTTTTTAATACTTTGGAATTTTACTCAGATGGTTAACAACTATAAAAAGAGATATTAATTTTACCCTAGCTTCCCAAAACCCGGGAAGAACTGGGAAGTGTAAATATGCTCCAGCATTCCATTATTTAATATTGAAGTCCAAACTTTTGTATGTATTCTCTAACGGAAAAGGTTTTTCGTTTGTAGAGTGCAATTATCACTGGATATAAGGCAAATGGCTTAGATATAAAAAGAAATAAATAGGGAATATTAAACCTCAGCATGGTTCCGAATATGGTAAATAAAACTGAAATAGAAATGGTTTCCTTAAAATTCCACAAAATAAATGGTTGTGAAATTAATTTATCTAAGTTTTTAACATTCAAATCAATAAGTTTTAAGTATAATGATTAAGTATTCCTTAAACAATGTCTACCAAGTTGTTTGAATCTTTTATTAATGTTTTGTATTTTGTTTTGTTGTTTATCCTCGAACTCAATGTCTTACATTTTGTACTGTTATGTTTTATGCTCAGTGTGCTATGTTTTGTTTTTGTAGTATAATTTAGTTGCATTTTTGTGGCAACACTTTCTTTGTAGTTTTAGCGAGGAGAATATTTGCGAGTGATGGCCGCACGTTGCTTCTGGCATTATGATTATTAAAATAAGTTTAAAGACAAATGTTATTGTCTACGTTTTGTGTATGTGTTATTGGTCCACGTCGACACAAGTTCTTAAAATAAGTTAATAGATATGCTATTTACTGTGAAACAAAATAAAGCAAAACAGTTGATATTATTTATATCACGAGATAAATAACTTCATTTAATAGAAAAGAGGGATCTGTTTCCTAGGATACAATATTTTAAATCTGTAATTTTTTTAGCTAGTCCAACATAATATTTTTATCATTGGGAATTATTGTTTGGAATAATGTAACAAGCCCAAACTGATAAATACGTCTCAAACATAATCTAGTAAAACAGTTTTGGATCCAACAGGGATGTATTTCTGACAAAGTAATAGATAATTATGAAATATACTAAAACGTATTTGTTAATTTTTCATTTGATAACAGAAACTGATTATAAGCATATTTATTTTTAAAAAAATAATAGGTATAAAATAAGAACATTATTCTTTTCATTATTCCTGTATGTATGTCAATAAATTCATAAATGTAAATATAAGGATGAAAATTTATTTAAATACTGTGAACTATTTGCATTAAATAATTGTATAATTCTGAATATTTATGAAAAAAATGTCATTTATATATATAGTTATGCTGAAGTATATGAAGATATTCAAATATCGATATCGTTGTCAAAACTGCCTTCAAACACACGAGTACAAAAGACAGTCATAAAACAATATACAACCTATGAAAAGTAATCCCAGAAATTAAATAGTTAAATGTAGAATAGAAAAATGTTCCTAAGTGTAGCTTCGACGCGCAGAACCGACCGTCTGAAACGCAAACAAAATCCATTTGGGTACTTAAGCCGGATGAAAGTAAATACTGCTTCTTCCTGACAGAAACTATCGTGACCATGAAAACGAAACCAACTTTATCGGGCACGGGTCAGTAGTAAGCCTCCACCAATCGAATACTCTTTGACCAGGAACTCGATAACGAGTATTTGTGTGTTGTGAAATTGGGAAGTGGGAGTAAAATAGGAATTTTCACTCCTGGCAAATACTAAGGTGTGAACGCATTCATGTGTCAAAATATACATATCATCGACTTAAAGCAAAACTGACCATGTCAGAAATTCTACATTGTGTGACATCTGGGCCTAGTCGTTAGATTTTTACTCATATTTTCCATGAAAAGTGATCAATTGGTTTCTGGCAAAAAGTTAGCTGCAATAACGCAGTGAAACACTTACCAACTCTATTTAGTAAAGAATACAGACATGAAGAAATGACAAAATCAAACACAACATATTTTGTTTATATATATATATATATATATATATATATATATATTATGTAACATAACATTACAACCCAGAGGATTTAATTAAACTAAATGTTACTAATTATTCGTTTTAAAGAATAATTGCTTTATGGGAGCAAAATTCTTTACTGATAATGAGCAAGAGGAACAATTTTAATTACATTAATTGACATTCATTCGAATTATTTATTTATTTCGAATAAATAAATTTCGCAGTAAAACCTATTTATTCAGTACCTTGTAAACACAAGTTATGTATTGTTCTTAAAAATAAATGTATTTTATTTCAGTGACATAGTTTAGAAGTAATCAGCTCACGTTGAGAAATGTCAAATATCACTTATAGCGAGTAAAATGTTGCTAAGAACAACATCTTAAGGCTGTTAATTCAAGCAGCATTTCGTGATTCTCGTGATTTGTAAAGTGACATACGAATCATATTTTTTTCTTATAATTGAAACGAAGCCTATAATTTCCATCAAGGCATAAACTGTTATTACGTTATGACTGTCAAAAATTATTTCGCTGTCAGATTTTTCTAAATAGCATTGTTTCCTTGACATTATTTCAAATACAGCTGACATTTAAAATGTCACATTTTCTTGCATTCTACTGTACCATTATATTAAAATTCAGCTAACAAATTACGAGAAAAAGAGCGATGCAATTAATCTTTTTTGATTTCTAGACTTATCAAACACTTTTTATTTAGACAATAAACAAATTAAAGATTTAAACGATACAGATTTAAAAACTACTTTTAAATTACAACTGCCTTACATAAGCATTGAGAAATATCTGAAACTTTATTTTCCCAAAGATTTTCTTCGTAATATTTTTTTGTATTTCATTCTATTTATTTTCCCTTCTATCTGCATCTGCTTGTCGAATATTTGTTCACAGTTCTCATTTTTGTATTTTCCCTTTCGATCTGAACTTTCGTTTTGTTTCGTACTCCACCAAATGAATCTCGCTCTTGTTATTTCAACCAGCGCATCATATTTTCTTTTTTGATTCCTTCTGTCTTCATTTGTTGTTGTTCAAGCAAGAGCTTAAGAATTTGTTTTCTCAACCAGGGTGACAGCTATCAGAGTTTTGAATCAGGACTTCCGTTATTTATTTTGCTTGGAGATTTCCTTTCACTTAACTTGCTTTATGTACATACAGAAATAAATGTGGAGATATATTTAAGTGTGAAGATGTATTTATATAAATGTGTCTACTTTTAATTATAAGTTTTATATTGTTGTAAAAATTAATATTTCTCAAAATGTTTTCTTTCTGAATTATAAAAACCTAAACGCTGTTTTTGTAAATTGCATAATACAGCAAATACACTAATATTTTAAAATTTATTTTTTGCAAGAAATGAATGAAAATTATTTTAATTAAGATTAATATTTTACTTGTATGAGATAAGTTAAAAAAACAGTTTTTATTGTGTTCTAGCAACATGAAGCATGCAATATACAATATTAATATTCAAGCGAGATCTTGATATAATCTAGAATATCCGAATTTATATATTTACATAAACAATACTAAATTTAATTGTAAATAACATACTCCTGTATAGATTCTCAAAATGTTTTCTTACTGAATTTTAATAATCTAAACTGTTTCTGTAAATTGCATAACACAGTAAATACACTCACATTCTGAGATTGATTTTTCTTTGTATGAAATTTCTGAAAAAGTATTTGAAATATGATTAATATTTTACTTGTATAAGCTAAGTTTAAATAACAGTTTTTAATGTCTTCTAGGTTCATCAAAGCCCAAAATTTACTTTTCGTCTTTGAGAAACACGTAGTATACAATATTCATATTTAGATGAGATACTTGATTTAATCTAGAACATCCAAATTTATATATTTATTTAAATGTCGCTACCTTTCATAAGTATTATACTGCTGTAAAGAGTTAATATTTTTCGAAATGTTTTCGCACTACAATATAATAACTTATATTATTTTTATACTTCATATAGTACAGAAAATACACACATATTTTAAGCTATAAACTTACTTTTTGGTTTCAAAAAACAAGTAGTATACAATATTCATATTTAGGTGAGATACTTGATTTAATCTAGAACATCCAAATTTATATATTTACTTTAACGCCACTAGCTTTAATAAGTATTATACTGCTGTAAAGATTTAATATTTTTCGAAATGTTTTCGCACTACAATGTAATAACTTAAACTCTTTCTATACTTCATATAGTGCAGAAAATACACACATATTTTAGAATCTATTTATTGATAAGAAATTTATGAAAAAATATTTCAGATAAGATTGATATTTTTCTTGTATGAGTCAAGTTATCATTTTTTTTTTACTTTTTAGGAACGTATAGTATATATATTCCTATTTAAACGAGATATTTTATTTAATATAGAACGTCTAGATGTATGTTAAACTAAAATAATTAAAATCAATGTTTGGAACATACATTAAGAAGAATTGAAGGAATTCATTAATTTGTTTCAAAGTGAAAATTCGGTTACATTCTTACAGCTCGGAAAGTATGTTCTATCTTTCCGTTTACTTCTAAAACTCTTTACTAATCTTAAGTAAATTTTGTTGTGGGTGAATTAGAATCTCATTTATCATATGGGGTTTTCATTAGCACATTTTGTTTGCATCGTTAAAAAGCCAAGAAACATCAATGTAACTATGTTCTGAGATAATCCGTAAGATATAACACTTTAATCATCTAACAGCATGTAAATATAAAGCGACGAATGACAAAATGCTACTGGAATTGACTTTTTAGCCTTAGATAAAGAGTTACTAATTACTAATCATTTCGGCAAAGTACTAATCGCATTAATTTAAGAGGATATACTATGTTTAGAGACTTAAAATATTCATTTTAACAGCCTTTTTCTGATCTATAATAAAGTAAAAAGTTTTCGTTTTAGAATGAATATTTTACAAGATCTTTAATGACGCTCTAACTTCAGATATTTTATTTCAGGCAGCAGTCTATATTTAAAAATAATAAAAAATCTACATAAAATGAAAAACATGAAATTCACTTAATCACAAGATAACTTTTTAAGTATATATTTTAAAAACTAAATTTTTATGCCAAATTGAAGTAAAATATCTTGTCTATTTCCTAAACACAAACTTTGAATTAGTTGATATTTTAAAATAAAAAAATTAAGAACTCTTAATTGAAAATTTTAAAATAAATTAGACCTTACTATGCTATAAAGTAAAATATATTTCTCATATTAATATAACTGAAGTTTACGGAATAAAAAACATTTGCTTTTATTTCATGTAAAAAATTAGTTGCTAATATACAAATTTAAAAACTTATTTTAAGCGTAAGTGGATTTTATTTTTTTAAACTTGTAGTATATACTTTATCAAGTGTACTTTATAAAGTGTATACTTTATAAAATGTATAAAGTGTATTATATAATATAATAAAAGTAAATAATTTTTTTATATAGTTTGACCATTAATAATGATCGTGGAAAAATTTATGGTCAGCAGAGCATTTATTTTATATTGTATATTGTAGACTTTTATTTTATATTGTATCTAAAATAGGCTATTGCGATAAAGTCGTTTTAGTTCTAAAAATTTTATGTCCCTTTAAAGGCAAAGTTTTTTATTAGATAAAATAAAATACCTCCGGAAAAGTGAATTGTAAAAGAATATTTACTGTATAAATATGGACAAACCTTCTGCATAAATAATTTTTACATTATCCGCTTTAGAAATTATTACACGATCGCACCTGAAAATTACATTTTAGTTCCGGTCTATTCCTTATAATTTTAACAAATAAACGTATTACTTAAAGTAAATAATGCATTTTCAAGGAAAGGAAGAAACGATTTCAAATACTTAGTTCCAGATTTTGCTTTCTTTTTGTAAATGGAAGTTTTGCATTCTTACGTAATGCTACCAAAAAGTCTTTTTATTTGTTTTTCTAATGCCGCAGTTAAACAAGAGATATCTAGTTTCATATGAAAGAATTACATTATTAGATAATATTTAGTTCACTTATGATAAGTTCATATATTTATACAACACATCATTTCATAACTTATTTAAACATATTTCACAGCTGAGAGGAATGCAACACAGCTGCTCATCTCTCGAAACGAATATTGGATCTAAACCTTTCACACTACACCTTTATTTTAAGGTTATCTAACGGCATTAAACCAATTACTTTTATCGAAGGTTGCAATTTAAATTTTCGTTCCTGAACAGCTCGGTTATGATTTCAGATAACATTTCAGTAAATGGGATATCTCCCTTTGCAATCTATTTAAACTTTTGAATTATTATGCTACCTTTTACCTCAACATTTTGGGGCTGCTACGGAAAACTTTTATGTTAATAACTGTAAATAAAGCTATTTGTATACTTTCAAATTATGTTTTTTTTTTTTTTTTGTTCTCATTAACGTTTAAAAGACAGAAATGCCTTTTTCATAATGCCTCCGTTTTAGCAAAGTTTTTTATCCATTAAAGACAAAAAAGGTAAATTCTAACATTATGTAATTGTTTAAAATAAATTAGATATCGCGCAGAACAACAACTTTGAAGAATAGAAAACATTAATTTTTACTTTACACAAAGATGTCCCCCCCATATATAAATATATATATATATATACATATATATATATATATATATATATATATATATATATATATATATATATATATATATATATACATATACACACACACACACACACACACACACACATATATATATATATATATATATATATATATATATATATATATATATATATATGTGTGTGTGTGTGTGTGTGTGTGTGTGTGCTTTAAAAATAATCTTCCATAATAAAACGAGAAAAGAGATACAAATAGATTTATCAGATTTTGATTTTTCTTTGTTTTAAAATTGGTGAAAAATGGTTTATTTAAGTATTTGGAATTTTGATTTTTAGGATACTTTTAATAGTTTTAAAGGAAAGAACGGTGTATAATACGAAATAAATGCTTACCCGCTTTTAGGTAACGGTATTATAGTGTAGAAGTAATTTCGAGGAAAAAAAGAGAAAAAATATTGATCCAGCTCTCGGAGTATTAAAGTTGGAAACAATCCCAATGTGTTAAAATTAGAGAAAGTTTTCATAGCTATCACAAAACAGACAATGTTTAAAGAATAATAGATTTTTTTTGTTAGCAGAATATGCTTGATACTGACTGGAACAATATAGAAAGACAGCCAAAAGAAAACGTGAGATTCATATGTTTTGTTATAACTTCAAAAATGTTAGTATTAGTCATATAACCTATAGTTGGCAGATAAATAACTACAAAGTAATTAAATTTTATATTATGATTTCATGAATTCATTATTAGTTTAATATTTCGATTAGGTTACTGTACATAATTTGTACGTATTTAAATATTTTTTTTTCAGATCAAGAACTACTTCAGATGTTCTGTACTGAAAGTACATAAGATTTATTCTCTTAATAGCAGTTAGCATATTTTAAAATAAATATAAAAGTTGAACAGAAAATTAGTAAGGTAACATCATTTAAAAAAGTAGAAATATGCAAAATATAAACTTTAGAGAAGAATATTTCTAACCGTCTGAATTTCTCTTTTAATTTCACTTGTTTATGTTTGAGAATAAAAAACTTAAGAATTGTGTAAAGATCTATAAATGTTTCACCTCAGAGCTTCAAAATTTAAAAATTACTTGTAGTTCATGTTTATATAGTTGGAAAAAAATCTAACAAATGAAATTTCACTTAATTCTCACTTATGAAATTGTTTGAAATTTAATAAAATATAAACTATATTCATTTTGAGTTACTATGAACTGTCTTATCATCCTAAATTCTAATAAGTCGCTACGAATATTATCACAACAGAAGATTTTTAAACATATATTTATAGTTAAAAGTATAAATGTATTCTTATTTTAAACTTCCTAGACTTATGAGATCATTTTTAACAGTTTTTAATCAAACAAGAAGGAAATTTAATATTTCTTTTTATTTTCAGTTTACAGGCATATGGAAAAATTTAAATGAATAATTAAATTTAATCTGCATAAAGAACTTTAAGAATCCCTGATTGTATCGTACATTAATTATAAGTTAAACGTAAAAAAATAATTGTAAATTATTACTATAATTTTTTATCAGTTTTCTGAATATAAAGGATCTTAAATATTTTTTGGATTTATTATTTCACATTCGTTTAAAATGTCATGATTGCTTTAATATTTAGATATTAAAACCACGTAAGAAAAATATTATAAAAATATGATTTATAAATTCAAACTAACCTTAAAATATTTGCGTAAATGTTTAAAATCCAAATAGTTGACTCATATATATATATATATATATATATATATATATATATATATATATATATATATGAGTAATCTCATTACATTTTCACTTGCATTAGAATAAAATACTAATTAAATTCAAAGGTATTTAAATTGTAAATTGCTTATAACGCTAATGAATGCGATGAAAACAAATTCTTCGAAAATATTGCAATATACAAAAAGGCTATGAAAATTAAATCCTTGTTATATAACAGTCACATATACATTCATGTGTATGAAAAATTTTATTAAAATATAGTTTCAATACAAGTCAGTTTATCGCATATTTCAAATTTGGAAGTTTTGCCACCTCTTACGATTATTAAATTTTTTTCTATAATACAAATGATTTATGAATTGATGATTAGAACTTTTTCTATATTCTTATATATTATTTCACTATAGTTGGTAAAGAGCGGAACAATGTATACGAAAGCCTATAAACCTTTAACGTGTTGGAACTCACGTGTGTTGTACGTTGTTACACTAACAGATATTTCGTGTTTAAAACTAGCACGATAGATTTATTCTAGTTATGCTTCAAAATATTTTATATTAAGGGGATTTACCATAACTTGAAATGATACTTTATTGCCGAATTATATGAAAAATCAAATCAATAATTAGTCAATATACAACAGACATCTCTTATATGACATTCCCCTAAAAGTTTTGAATATCTAAACTTACTAAAAAGAGCATGCATTAATTTTATTTGTTTATAAATATATTTAAAAAGGATTAGACTTTTTTCTTGAGTTCTCTTTTACTATTTAGCAATAATGGAAAATAAATCAACGATTTACACCAAAACTTGTAGGTATCGAACAGTTGAATCTCACGCATGTTTTACCGTTGTTACCATCACAGACAGATACTTAGTGCTCATAATTAGCATGATTGATTTATTGTAGTTAGGATTTAAAAATGGTAGATTAAATATAAATGGTTGATTATATAGATTGAACTGATACTTTATTTTTGAATCACATACGGAATCTTCTCAATAATTATGCCAATTTTCAATAAATGCCTTTCAGGTAAGATTACTCTAAAAGTCTTAAATGTCCATTCTTAATATCATACAAAAAAGGGAGAGTGCATTAATTTTATTTGTTAATAAGTAAAAGTATGCTTAAGAAATTTAAATATTAATAAAAACTATCGCATAACAAGAGTTCATTTCATAAACTTCCTCATATTTAAATGGTAAATTTAACATGTAAGATTAAAATATTATAAAAAGAGAAATAAGTTTACTTTAAATGTACTTAATATGTTCATAGTTTATCAGGGCTGTGAATATTTTCTAAGTAAAATAAAAAATGACTGTAAATATTGAAAACAGAGAAAACTAGAATTTATAAAATATCTGAATAAAACTAATGTTTCATAACTTTATAACATACATTATTTTGTAAACTTTTAGCTACAAAAATAAAAATAGTTTTTGAAAAATTAAAATAGTTAAATATTTGTCATCACACCGTAAACATCACAAACAACTATATCAATTTACTTAATTTATAACAAGTATTAAATATTCTAAAACATGAAAGAAAACTACTATAAAATGAATGCAGATATAATAATAATGTTCTATGAAAAAATCTTCCATAATTTGTAAACTTGTAGAATAAACTTGTAGAATAGTAAGACTTTTTACTTCTGTATGGCATATTTATAAAATTTATTTATTATTCAGAACTTTTATCCAAAATACACAAAAGGATTAATTAAAAAATATTTTCTGAACTGTTATTTGTAAGTTCTAATATTCCTGTTATAGAGGAAGATTTAAAATTTAATGCTTCAGGAGAGTCTTCTATGTGTATTTCAAAAAGCGATTTAAATGTTCAATTTTTTGTACATATACTAAAAGGTTAACTTTACAATGTATTTTATTTTTTTAGTATTTGTGATTATAAATTAAATGCTACAACAGTCCGCGAGTTTGTGAAATCACGTTTTCTCTTACAAGCAAGTAACATCATTCTCCAAGTACATTTCAAAGAGTATGATTTGTTTTGACTTGTATAAATAAAGAATTCTCCTTACAGACAATAGAGTTTAAATGTATATAAAACGGTACAAAAAGTATGTTTCTATCATTTATAATCATTGTACTCTCCCAGTACAATGTGCATTGTATTACGAGAGCGGTATCACAATATGTGTTCCGGAAAACATCTTTTCTACACTCGTCCTACTCCAGCATATCCTCATCTGATGCCTTTCCTAAGACACGTCTCTAGCAGAGTTGTCTAACGATGGCGGATACCATTTTTAGATAATTACTAAAATCGCCCTGTCTAACCCACACAAATTAACAGAAACAATAAACTACACATCAGACACGCTTACCTTGACATCTTCCGTGCCAACATCTAATAGGAGATAATCCTTTTTTTATGAGGAGGAAGGGAGATAGAGCAGTGCTCGGCAGTATCTCCGGCAGTGCGAATGGAAGATGTCGCTTTTCCAGCGGGGAGGCCGGTCTAGGGTTGCCAGCCACATTTTGGGGGCAAGCTTCCAGTATTCAGCTTCCTCAGCGTTGGAGCAATCGCAAAGATCCAAATCCGCATCAGAGCTGCAGATGGTGCACAATTGTGAAAGCGGCGGGGTTGTTTTTTTTTTTTTTTCGCCCTTTCTTTTGAGGGATTTAAGCGGTGATATTTAGAGAGATTGTGGCGGAGGGTATTGCATGCTATAGAATTTTCGGTATATTTCTTTTGAAATATACCTCACTTAATTAAAGTATTATGCGCAGATTCAAATTACCAATAGTTCTTGTAGAAGAATTTCGTTTCCGAAAGACCCTGAATAACCTAATTACTAATAAGTTTCTCTAATAAGTTTCCGTTTTCTGTTCCGAAACACGAAAGAAAAAAATTTTCATAAAATTTACTTTTGAAATGGGAAAGTGGGGTTTTATAAATCACTAAAATGTTAGAACAAAATAAAACATGCATATAAACAACCCTAAAAAACATTTTTCAGGCTGTTCACTCTAAAGAGAACACCAGCATTTAAATGAGACCCATAAATATTGGGGTTGTAAATTAAAATCGCGACTTAAAATTCCTTGGAAACTTTAAAACGCATAAAGTGTTAAACTACGAAATGAGCTATTGAAAACTTTTCACATTAATAATATTTCATTTACAAGAAATATTTTATACGGTGTATCATACTCAAATATTATTTTTTCTCATTTCAAAAGAAACATTTTGCATAATTTCTATGTGAATATAATAATTTATTTTTAAATTTTAAATCAAGTTCCTAATAGTTGTTGCATTTTAACAAGTTAATTGTTTTCTGTTCCACCGGAAATGGATTGTTATATTAACTTTTGAATTCAGATAAAAAAAAAATTAAGCTGAATTTCAACATATACTTAGTAAATTAGAGCTACAATAATCACACTAATGCTGTGCAAAATCATACATTTAAAGTAAAAACATTATTACTTTGAATAATTTTCAAATTTAATGATAACGATTTCTAAATGCAATTAATTTATGAATCATTTTTACTAAATGCAGATCATGTTTAATAAATGTCATTGAATTTTCGTTTGCTCTTAAACATTTTTTAAATGAAAAAAGGCTATTAAAATATTTATCTAGACAAAAATTAGCGGAATTGATAACTTTTTCAAAAATTAAAAATAAGCCTTTTGAGCCGTTTTTGAAATTTGAGGCAAATATTAAAGTAACTGATAATTTTTTCAAAATTTAAAAAACATGTTTTGATCTTTTTATAAATAATTTTCTACTCAAAATGTAAACGAGAGTGCTTAATCTTGTCTCTTCCTTTTAAATTCTACCGTCAGTACAAATTTTTAGCATTAAAGTTGAAACTAATGATTATAAACTCTTAAAAAAAGAGCAAAAAATATTTTAAGTTTTACTAGTGCAACGTGCAACTAAAAATATATTAGGGTTAGGAAAAGTTCAATTTAATCTAAAACTAGGGTAATCTCAAACTAAAAGCTTCGGTTGGTGTAAAAAAATGTACATGCATAATACATTTTGCTCAACTGCTCAAGTCAATAAAAATTTCGTCAAGCGTACATGGACTGTGGGAAGGGTGTAAACTGTGGTTTAAACTCCTCAAAGTACAATCTAATTCTGCAAATAATCTCACAAAGATTGTTTTTTTTTACTGCCGAGGAAAAGAGCTGATAACTATTTTTCCTGGTATACTGAAAGTATTTATATTATAAAAGTTATGGAGCTTGGTTAAATGGTGAAATTCAGGAAATTATTTCTCGAAAGATTAAGCTTTGATTTCTGCCAAGTTTTAATTAATCTTCAATACAAACACTAGCAGTAAAATGATGAATTAATATTTGATTTAGATATAAAAAAACTTACAATTAGCGATTTTAATCCTTTTAACAAATTTGAGATTTCAACGAATTTTAAATTTATAATGTTAAATAAAAATCACAGATCGAAATAGCTGGTGACTATTTCAGATTGCCCGCTAAAAAATTGGATTTCTAAAAGTTAAATAAAAAACTTTAAGTACAAAAATAGAAACTCTTCCTTTAGACATTTTAACTTCAATTTCCCACAAATACACACACACACACACACACACACACACACACACACATATATATATATATATATATATATATATATATATATATATATATATATATATATATATATATATATATATATATATATATATATATATTTTCGATGATCACGATTTTTAATCCGTCAATTTCGAATTTGAGAACTGATCGTACTAACTTTCAGGCCCTAATTTTCCACCATGGGTATATAAATGAATATACATACATACACACACACACACACACACACACACACACACACACACATATATATATATATATATATATATATATATATATATAATGGGGAAGATAGTTTGTTAGTATTTAAATTCTTCATTACAAATCCCTGTATTTAAATACGACTTTTACTTAGTATAATAGAAATATGAAATTTTATCTTTGAACTTTATAAGCTCTTTATGATAGTATTGGGAGATATTTCACCCTGATTACTTATATAAAGTATAATATTTTAATCAAATTGATTTTTTTTCTAAATTGAAATATTTCTTATTTTTTAAGGGACCCCCCTCCCTCCACACACGTAGGGAATAGGCACAAACAAATCTTATGAAAGAAGATTAAATTTTAGTATATACATAAAGACATTACAATCAATATATACAAAATAAAAATAAAAGAAAAAATGTGATATGAAAATTTTGTACCAAAAAAATATAAATTTTCAATCGGTCATCACATTAATAAAACAGTTGTTTTATTTTCAAACTGTTGCAAAAATTTAAAATTAAAATAAAGATTATATTAATGAAAAATCCTAATGAAAACTACAATTTTAGTCTTTAGTAATAAGCTTCTAATTCTGAATAATTTCTAAAAAACAAGAATATGAAAATGTTTTAATTAAAAAATATAAATGTTCAATATGGCATTTCATATTTAAAAGAGTTGTTTTATTAGCAAACGGTTGCAAAAATTTAAAATAAAAATAAAAATTATATTCATGAAAAATCCCAATGAAAACTACAATTTTAGTCTTTAGTAATGAGCTTATAATTCTGAATAATTTCTAAAAAACAAGAATTATCTCCGATCAATATTCTGTATTTCATTTTTGTTTCCAGATAGAAACATATGAATAATGTTACAATGCAAAGTTTAGCGTGTGGGATAATCTCTCTGTGCACTACAGAACTAAATTATTTGAAATAAGTATAGCCTCATTTACATCCCCTTAGATCATTTTTCACGTGTTCAAGAGATTAAACAAGTGCTATCATCCAAACTGAAAATTTGCAAGCATCCATCGTATCCAGAAACTTTGTTCCTGAATGAAACAGCTTCAGTGAAGGGGAAAGGCGCTCATTGTACCCGCAAAACTAAAAGCACACATCTTAATGGACTAAGAGCTGAAAAGGAAGGTTAAGTTTAAGGTGGAAGGTTGAAAACTGAAGGCAGAAATGTCTAAAGAATGCTCAATAAATAAGATAATATTATCTGAGGAAAGCAGAACTTGTTGGTTCTTTATCACGAAGAAAAGCACTGTTCTCTCCGTAATTTACAGAGTGAGAAAAAGGTGGGAGTAAAAAAAAAAACCCTGGAAAATTTAGGATTTTCAGGTACTGTTGTTGGTACAATATTTCGTTATAATTTTTTATGCAACTAAATTCATTTTTACACATTATAGTTATTTATACTATACAACAGTTAAACAGTGTTCCCCTTCAAAATATTTTGACAAATTAGGAACATTGTTTGTATTTCGATACTCTGGATTAAAACTGTTTTATTAAATGCTAAAATACACTATTGATAATTATTTTAAATAATTATTTTAAATTGTAAATAATTATTTTAAAATTTAAAACACAAAAATTCGCAGACAAAATAGTATATCTTCAACGTAGAAAAAATTTGGAAGTACAGTTTGACTTCTATAGGCGATATCACTAAATCCCTATAAATATTCATTACATGAAAATTCCGTCAATTAGCAATTCACTCTTTAAAATACGTAAAAAATTCAAATTAATAAAATCTAAATATTATTAAAAAGATAATTAATTACACTTTTTCTATAAATTAATATTTATTTGTTTTATGTATTTTACCTATAAAAAGGAAAGCAAAACACTGGTCCAAGTATACAATGGAACTGTGTCAAATGGTGATACTAAACTAATTTCCCTATCCAAGTTTCCTTAATCATTTGATTGGATGCACATGAATAATACTGAAATAGACTTTGAATTTGCTAAAATTTAAAAAAAGTGTGAAGTTGCCAGATGTGTATTTCATACAATGATAGTTTAAAATTCTTTTTGTATAGTTAATTTGCATGCAAAATACTATACAATGTAAATAATGCAATCAAACCTCTATTTTTAATATTTTCAGTTTTAAAAAATGTCCAAGATTTGTAAAATTAGGTCAAAGTCATAAAGCATAATAAAATATGTAAAAAGAAAGAATGGATTTGAAATGACTAGAAATATTTTGAGAAATAAAGAGAAAAAATTTAGATCACAAAAAAAGTTTATTAAATAGAGAATGCACTTATTCGTTACTTGGAGGTTATTTTATGAAGAAATGGACAAAATGGTCGTGGTTCAAAAGGAAAGTTCGCAAAATAATCAAGCGATTAAGATCAAAAATGTGTTTCGGTGATAAATGAAACTTGAATACAAGAATTGAGTTTAGTGTCACCATTTGATGTGGATTCTATGAGAAAATTGTGGTAATTGCAGAGTTGCAGGATAGTAACAGTAAAAAAATCTTTTACAGATCTCTGAGAAAACAATATTAGTTTTCATGAAGTTTCATCATTTGATATGGATTCTATGAGAAAATTGTGGCAATTGTAGTGTTGGAGGGTAGTTACAATAAAAAAGTCTTTTAAAGATAGTTAATAAAGCAACATTAGTTTTCTTGAAGGTGGCAGTTTTGGAAATACAAAGGGTTCATACAAAGGGTTAATTATATTTTTTGTTTCAATTATATATTTTGTATTTATCCAATTATATTTTATAAAGTAAGTTGAGATCTTTAAAAGCAGAATAAAAAGAAAAAAAGTCTTCAAAAGATAGAATTTTACTCTAAACTGATAGAATAATACCAAATCACCTTTAACTCTTTCGGAAATGACAAAAAGAATAAGGTTTGGCTTTTGGAAAAGTGATAAGGTTCATCTTATTTAAAGAGTGGATAGGGGATCAACCCACTCTTTAAATTGAATTTCGTTGATCGAAAGCAATAAATTTCGGTATCATATGTTTTGGATTAGATTTGGAAGGTAGTTTTTAGTCTAATTGTTTTCTAGTAATAAAGTATTACTTTCGAGTTATCAATCAAATATTTTATCTGAAGAAATACATAGTTATTGAAAATGAGAGGTTGATTTAATAGAAATATCACAACAATGTTATCTGATATTATTTGTAATTAAATTTCAAATAATTCAATCTCTCATAATCCTGTAATATAAACGTGCCTTACTAATAAATTAAAACAAAATTTTAAGTCTTAAATAGGATTATTTTTAATTAGTCAACATTTATAATAAAAACTTTTGTAAACATAAAGTTACACATTACTGCAATGCGAACAAGTACAGCATTTCTAAAATAGAAATTCGACTAAAATATATGGATAGTTTTCTCGTATAAAATATTAAATAATCATGATTTTACTAACAAGAATGACTTAATTTTCACAATTATTCTTTAAATTTTATCATTTTAATAAAGAGGAAAAAACCCCTCTTCATTCACTTTACCTGCATTCATATCTCAGCATCCCTTAATAGGTCAATAAAATTAAGTATTCCAGCAATATTCAAGAAGATTAATGAATAAAAAATTTCACTGATGTAATTCGGCAATGAAATGCAAACGAATTGCTGTATTTTGTTTGAAAACAATTTGAGGAAACAAGAAATTTAGATTAAGTGATAGCTAAAAATTTTCTTTTTGCTTATAAATGTTTTTAGTGGCATATTAAAAAAATATTTGAAAGTAACAAACTAAAAAGCATTATAAAAATGTCTGGACTTTACTTTCAAAGTAAAAACATATTTTATTCTAACAGTCTTGTCCAGTTGGTAGAAAGAGTAAAAAGATAAAGACCATCTTTAAATAGTAAATATATTCAAATTTATATTTTTATTTCGTGTTTTAAAACTAATTTTAAAATAAATAAATGGTGAAATGTAAATTTTGTTAAAATAACTAACCAAGTTATTTGATATGCAATATGGTACATTTGTATACATATTTCCACAGTATTATTCTTTATTAATTTTGATTTTAAATGTTATTTAATTAGATGGTGTATTAAATATTTTTTTAAATCAAAACTTTCTATGGGTAAAATTTCACCACTCTTCTCCAGGGTCTTTAATCTGTTTGTTTTTGAACAATTGAAAACAAATCTGATGATAATAATTGTTTTATAACTATCATATTTATTTAATGCCTTGGAAATTCATTATTACATGAAAACAAATTAAACCTGTACAATGATTTGAGCTTTAGCTGATGTTCCTTTGGTTACTTTAACTATTTAGATGTTTATTTTTTGCATCTAAATAATAAAACATAGTAATTGGAAGCACATTTTAAGACAAGAACTGTTTTATAACTATTCTCATCTATTTAATACATTTTATAATATCTTAAAGACGATTAGACCATTTGAGCTTTAGGTCATGTTACATTAGTCATCGTAACCATTTTAAAACTTAATAGTCTCAAGTGAAGTATTGAATTTAGTTGTTTTGAAGTTTACTTTCTGAATAAACCATTAAAGTAAAATATCGACTGTATAAAAATATATGTAGATGATCTTGAAGTACTTTGCCTAATAAATACTAAGTCTTAAGTAAATAATCAGCAAACATAAATATCTCATCGTTTAAAAATAATTTTCCAAAGTAATTCTAGTTATAACCGTTTATGCTTGTCATTTTCATAAAATATCATTTTTTTTTCTGCTAGAAGAAGGTACAGAAAGGAATTTAATTAAATTGGATCATTACAGATCAGGTAAATAATCTCTCATTTTAAATATTTACTATACAATTATTAATTACAGGGTGAAACAGCTAGTGATTATTTCAATATGCAAGCTAGTAAGCCCAATTACATTTACATTATTATCAATATTCAACTCAAAACTTTAAGCAGGCAATACTATAAAAATTAAAAATTTAAGTGTAGTACATTCTTTTGATATACAATTTTTGTTTCAAAGGAATGATAATACTCATACATACATACATACATGTATATATATATATATATATATGTATATATATATTTATATACATATATATATACTTATACATATACATATACATATACATATATACATGTATATATATATATGTATATATATTTATATACATATACATATACATATACATATACATACATACATACATACATACATACATATATATATATATATATATATATATATATATATATATATATATATATATATATATATATATATATATATATATATATATATATATATATATATATATATATATATATATATATATATATATATATTATATATATATATATATATATATATATATATAAATAACTGACCATTGGAATAAAGGTCACTAAGTTACAAATTTCAAAGTCAAAAGAGCCTAATAAAGATTTTTTGAGGTGGAGTACTTTTAGTGTGCAGCTTTATAAAAGTATCTGAGATAATAAGCATGATATAGTGTATGTGTACATGCGAAACTAGTAGAAATGAAAAGATTTATTTCCAAATTACCTTGAAACCACACTGGTTCATAATATGTTTTTGCAATTCGCTTACGCTAAATCTCTCAATTTTAGGAAATTGAGGCAATGCTTTTGTCCTATAATAGAATAGAATAAATTATAGACAAAATATGCAAAAATTACATTTTTTTTAAATGGACATAGTACCTTTTAATTTTGATGTATATATATATATATATATAAGCTGATAATTCTCTTTTTTTTAAAGACATTTATATGCACTTCCGCTTAACTAGATAACCCTGAGTTACTCAGAGTGATTATATTTAAAGCACCACTGTTCAAAAAACTTTTATTTGTGTCTTAAAGTACATAAAAATCTGGAACAGATAATGACAATTAACTGTCTAAAAATTTTGGAGGTATTTCATTGCTTTATTAAGTAGAATTTTTAATAATGTATCTTGTAAGGTTTTACGCTTTACTCTTACCTTTTATAAACACTGTATTTTGTCTTTGAAAATAATTATAGTTAGAAATAATTAATTACTATGCGAAAAAGGATCTACTTTATTTTGAAAAGAAACAAAGTATTATTTGGAGATTAGCTTATTTATTAAAAATATTTCGTACTACTCAAAATTGCACTCTAAGATTGATTCAATGAAATTTTGATTTTATTTGCAAATAAGTGTAAAAATGGACAGATCCACAACAGATTATTTCTAATTAAGTTAATTTTTTAAAAAATATCAAGTAATATATTATCTGAAATAAATTATGTTCCATATCCACTAAAAATATAGCTTTTTTGGAATTTTTAACTTCCAAATTTTTCAATGATTTATAACAGCAGTTAAAAATTTTAAACGGGGCAATATAGTAGTAGGGGTATAGTTTTATTTTACTGTTTTTTAATGCATTATCACCAGCTGCTTTGAATTTTCTTTTGTACTGCACAAAATAAGACTTTTCGAAAAACAAAGTATTAGTTATGCCATAATGTTGATAATAATTTGGGAGAGATAACGGCAATTAACTGTCTCATATATTTTGCTAAAAATGTAATTTTTATTGCTGTAAGCATATATTTAAATATTTTTTAATTTTAAATTGTGGTATTTTGCTGCCTTGTAATCTAAAATATATAAAAAGACTCCAGTACATTTTTACTTTTTACTCTTGGACCTTTACCAAACACTGTATTTGGTATTTAAAAATAATTATCGTTAGAAATAACTGCTGTGTGAGAAAGGATCTACTTTAGGTTGAAAAAGACAAGGTATTATTGAAAGACATACTTGTTTACAGAAAAAAAAAAGAAAAATTATCCCACTTAAAAATCTACTCTAAGATTATTTCAGCGAAATTTTGATTTATTTTTCAAATAAATAGAAAAATGGACAGAAGTTTTAAAACAGATAAAAAGTTGTTTCTTACGAAGAAAATGTTTCAAAAATTTTCAAAGAATATATTATTTGAATTGCATGCTTCTGCATCTCGGCTCAAAAATGTTACATCTCCATGAAATTTCAACTTTCTTTTACCCCCGATGATTTATAACAGCAGTAAAAATTTTTAAAGTAGGCAACATAGTAGGGGAATTGTTTTATTTGGCTGTCTTTTTTTAATGTATTCTCTACTGTTGCTTTGAACTTTCCTTTGCACTGTACAATAAATCTTCAACAGGTCAGTAATAAAAGGTGAATGGTTCTCCGTAAACTTCCTCCCTGATCCGAAAGTTCGAGAGATTCGAACGCTCTATTGCTGTAGTAGCCGAAGCCAAGAGCCAAATCTCGCCAAATCTGGTGCGCTCTAACTTTCTAAGCAAGAGTGTCTGAGAGTAGGTGGGGAGAAATTGTCGACGCGCAGGTTGAATCGCTCGTCGCGGTTGCTATGGAAACGCACGTGCTCTACCGCACCATAAAGCAGGCGCATCATTTAAGAAGAAACCGTGCTTTTCTATATGTATTAATAAATAAGTATAAAAGTCAGTGCCCTAATTATCAGCTGGATAAGAAGAGCATTAACCCGTGTGATAAGATTTTGAGAGGGGGAACTTATTTTAAGTGATTTTAATATTACTTTTTTAGAAGAGAAAATTATTTTTTCTTATAAAATTATTTTACTTAAACTGTGGATTAATGTTTTTATCTTTACAAAAAAGATTGATAAATCTTAAATTTTAAGGAAAATATTCAATATTTTTACTGAAAGGGGTTACTGAAATTTAACGAAAAAAATATTAAGCGTGAGAATACATATATACTCTAGAAATAAAATGTATGCTTTAGTGTAGTGACAAAGTGTCTGAATTTTAAAACTAAAACATTTAAGATGCCGAAAAAGCGTCTCATATGACCCATAATATGATTCTAAATAATTAATAAAACCATACAAACTTATGTAAGACATTCAAGATTTCTTTATTCGCTATAGAATTATGAAATTATTGGTCTTGATTGATTACACTAAAAATTTAGAGCAATTATTATCGAAGAAATTAAAACTATTATATCATTATCCGCAAGATTTAAAAGTATTTAATCGAATGATAAGCCTTAATATTCTTCTATTTATAGGACATTTAATTATATTAATTATAAAATGAATTTTTACCCTTTTAATTATACCACAGTTAGGATAGTTTTAATGAATTATTAGTTACAAATTCCTTCAACTTATGCTTCTTATCTCTTTTTTTGTGAGCTTTGAGCTTTTAACTATTATTAAATATTAATTCATCAATGAATAGGCTTATGCGAAAATTATTTCACGATTTTGTAAGAGTCGAGAAAGGTCTTAAATATTTCAAATATTTTTACATAATTTTATTAAGTAGTTAAATATAGTCTATCAAAATAGATAGACCTTCAGCATTCACCAAGACTTGTTTAAAAGGCATGAGACACTTTTACACATTTTAAATTTTAGTTTTTGAAGAAAAGGTTTAATTAGTGTGTACAACACGAAACACTTAAACCAAATTCTTCAATGAAAAGGCTTAGGCAAAAATTGAGACTTTTTTGAGAGCTACATTTTCAGAGATTTGCAGGAAAAAATAGAAAATGCAGCTTTTTATTTCCTCAGTATTTCTTAATAAGTGGTTCCTAATGGTCGGCTAATGGAAAACGTTTAAGTCAAATCTTTAAAATAACATTATTTTAAAAAGAATGTGGAATTGCAACCTCCTGCTGATCTACAAACATTTAGAACTAAGATTTAAAAAAGTAAATAAACACAATCTAGGACTTGGTCACCCTATTGTACCACTAGATTATGAAGTCGTAGAATAAGTGCTATGGCAAAACTTGAGAATTTTTAGACCAACATTATATTAAAAAATCCTTGTTTGAAGAGAAAGTAAATAAATATCCGGCTATTTATTACCTCAATATTTCTTAGTAAAATATTGATTGCAGATGATATATATAAGTTGAACCTAAACGGTCGGCTAATGGAAAACATTTAAGTCAAATCTTTTAAATTTCATTATTTTGAAGCGAAAGGGAAATTGCAACTTTTCACTGATCTGAAATGATATACATTTAGAGTACTACTTTTTAAAAAAATAAATAAGCACATTCCAAGGCTTGGTCCCATTGTCGTACCTTACCACAAGATATCAAGTCCTGGAATAAGTGTGGAATAGGCGAAAGCAAAAATTGAAAATTTTCTGAGCAATATTTTAAGAAGTGTTATACTCGTTCGAAGGGAAAGAAAATGAAAAAAAAAACATACTTTTTATTGCCTTAATAATTTTTAGTAAAATATTGGATGTATGTTTAATTTGTATATAATTGTTGACTAATGGAAAACTTTTAAGCCAAATCTTTGAAACAATAATATTTCGATGTGAATGTGGAATTGCAACCTCTGGCTCATCTACAAGTGTTTAGAATTAAAAAAATTTAAAAAAAGTAAACACAATCTAGGACTTGGTCACTTCATTGAACCTCACAACTAGGTGATCAAAACTTGTAATAAATGCAGAATATGTAAAGTCAAAAATTGAGAATTTTATGAGCAACCGTAAATTAAATAATTATAGTAAATAAAAATCCCTGCTATTTATTGCCTCAATATTTCTTACTAAAATATGGATTGCAGATTTAAGTTGTACCTAAACGCACAGCTAACGGAAAAAAATTAACTCAAATCTTTAAAATAATATTATTTTGCAGTGAATGGGGAGTTGTAACTTTTCACAGATCTGCAATGCTATACATTTAGAATAGCGCTTTTAAGAAAATAAATAAACAAATTCTAGGGCTTGGTCACATTTTCGTGTACTTTACAACAATGTCACCAAGTCCTGTAATAAGTGCGGAATAGGTAGGCGAAAATTGGATAGAATTTCAGAATAGGTAGAGCAAGATTTTAAGAAATGCTATACCTGATCGAAGGAGGAAAAATTCGGACTTTTTATTGCCTCAATATTTCTTAGTAAAATATTGATTGCCGATTTGGGCTGTATATAAACGGCCCAGCTAACGGAAAACATTTAAGACAAATCTCTTAAATAATACGACATGGAAGTGAATACGGAATTGCAATGGACCTTTGATTTTCAATAATATAAGGTACAATAACGTGACCAAGACCTGGAAAAGTATCGAGTTCAGAATGCTCGGGTGTTAATAGGCTATTGTACTTTGCTCGTCTAACAACTCTTGACGAATTGAAGGTTAGATTGCTGAGTGTTGATATTATTTGTACAGTTTATAGACAATTATAGTATTTGAACCAATCTTGTTACATTTCATTTCTTATTTACTGCGAAGTTCTTATTCACATACAATGCGTTTGATGTTTTTCACGTAATAATTTTTACTTAATATTTACATTTAAAATTTCAATATTTCAGGCTATTAGTAGTTACTGAAAGTGAAATTTATTTTCTGTAACAGTACAATACACGGAAGTTACAAACTGAATACACAATTTTTTTTTACTATAACAGAAAACTATATAGAAGTCACTGACCAGTTAGCTATTTGTTTAGATATTTAGTACACATATTCTACTTTTCCAACAAAGATGACAATGTACTTTTCCCCCTGTTTTATTACCTCTGGTAGTATACTGCACATTATGGTAAATGGTGTAATAAATTTGTATGAATTATTTACTATTAAAGCACATAGAAAGTAGTTCAATTTTTAAGGTTACAAAATCTGCAAAAATTACTTTTTCGAATATTACTATCAATATTTTATAGATAATTTTTAATTTTTGGTTAAATTTCTCCTGGTGTTTTTGTATAGCTGAAGAAAAAAAAATATGAGTGCTTCAGTAAGTAGTATCTAGTAAATTTTACAATAAACGGATAATGTACTTTATATATATATATATATATATATATATATATATATATATATATATATATATATATATAATATATATCGCCTTTATGAAAAGTATGTGTTTATCAGGGCCGTAGCCGTTTCGGGAGGTGGGGTGGAGTTAGCTGAACCAATTATAGACTTATCTCCCTTTTTTTGCCAAAGATTGTGACATTTAATAAAAATTAATCAGTATATAATTTAATATTTAATAATAGACACAACAAACATCATTAAATAAAAGGATTGTTACTGAAAGATGTAATCTATACCATAAACCCATCTTGCCACTGTAATAATCTTTATGAGAAAAAGAACAAAGGATAGAAACATCTCCTGTTATAACGCTAAGTAAAAATGCGCTACTCAAGATAATTGTGAAACTATCTGTTATTACCGTCAGTGGATTTGAAAAATAAAAGCGGAAAAACATCAACAAACCAAATACTAACATAAAATCATTATACTATGATCGGTATTTTACATTAATTAATTACATTAATTAATATAGTAATTAATTATATATATATATATATTATAGTAATTAATTAATAACATTATTTTAAAAGTGTATTAATAATATTCTTATTCAGTATAATATAATATTAGTTAAATTTTTTTTTTATTTAAATAATTGTCCTATTATTTGATCATTACTTAAATTTAAAACTACCAATTATGTAGTTGATGAGACTAACCGGATGATTGCATGCTATCAATATATATATATATATATATATATATATATATATATATATATATGTATGCATATAAATGCATATATATATATGTATATGTATATATATATGTATATATATATGTATATGTATATATATGTATATATATGTATATATGTATATGTATATGTATATATATATGTATATATGTATATGTATACATTTGTACATATATATGTACATATATATATATATATATATATATATATATATATATATATATATAAATACAAACATACATATATATATATATATATATATATATATATATATATATATATATATATATATATATATATATATATATATATATATATATATATATATATATATATATATATATACAT
>CM063502.1:108090190-108102690 GCA_032207245.1 Pardosa pseudoannulata
ATATATATATATATGTATATATATATATATATATATATATATATATATATATATATATATATATATATATATATATGTATATATATATATATATATATATATATATATATATATATATATATATATATATATATATATATATATATATATATATATATATATAAATAAAGACTTTATGAGTATTTTATTTCTGTTTTAACTTCAACGATTCATTTTCCACGGTAATGCACCTGCTTCGCCGAATGCTATGAAACCAAAAGAAATCAGTTTTCCCACTGTTCCAGGTATCATCTAAACCCGGAAACTTAAGACCTGGAAACAGTGGGGTATTGAGTATTAAAATGATCTTCCTTGAAAATGTGAAAGAGAGAGGAAAAGGAAATGTTACGTATATACACTGCAATGTCGAAAAGAAATCTAGAGATTAGTTTGCAGATCTAGAACTATTTATTAATCCTCTAGGAGAAACATGTATTAGCTGGGAAGGATACAATATTTTTTCCTTGTTGTTATCCTGTTACTTAAAAGCATTTCAAAGCATTATAAATATAGTATTCAGACAAAGAAATATTCAAATATTTTAAGGTTTACATATTTAATCAATGTTGCCCTAAAAGGGATTTTCTTAGCTTTCAAATATATGTTTCAGACAGAAACAAATTTATCCGCATAACATAGTTTTTTGTATATACATACATACGAAATATTTATGTATATGTACATACAGAAAAGTACGTTACACTTTTAGTTATGAATAAATAAATAAAAAAAGACTTTTATAAGTAAAACGGCATTTACATGTCAAGTACCAGATTTAGGTGTTTTAGTCAGGGATTATAATTTGTGATGGAGATTTTATAGACAACATCTTCTGAAGCTCCATCAATTTGTTACTGGTTCTGAATTCCTTTTTGTTAGTGTAAGAAAAGTGATCATTTTCTATATTCAGATACTATGTTGCTACATACTTTTCAATTTCAAAATTACGTAGCAAAAATCCTTTACTTATAATCAAAGTACAATATAAGAATTTTATACAAACACACACACAACACATACACAACACACACACACACACACACACACACACACACACACACACACACACACACATATATATATATATATATATATATATATATATATATATTACACCGCGGAATTATCGACGTATTCGGACAGGCTATCGAAGTTTTGGTAACAATCCAAAATTACGTAAAAATGTAAAGAAACTAGCCTAAATTTGTTTGGTTGGAACTAGACTTAACAAGGATGACATAGTTCACAACCTAGTCCTTTAATACAACACTTAATTGACGTTAAAATTTAGAAAATAAAGCAACTCTGCTGCATACGTTAGGTTGTTTAGTCGGTATCCAGAAAACTTGACTCCCGCGAGCGAAAGAGGCGCTCATTCCCAGATGAATTAGAAAAACTCAGTATTCTTGTGGTTTGTTAGTGGGCCAGTTCAATGGTAAATCGAAATTGCAAAATTCGTCCTCAATCTCCCACATACACACACCCATATGTATAAATGTATACATATATATTTATTTATATATGAATATAGTTAAGTGATACAATTATATAAGAAATATTTATCTGACAGTTAATTTAAATATTTATAATAATTTTTGAGTTTTTAAAAAGTATATGGAAAAATCAGTAAAATAAGCTGTAAATGAGAGACGTTAAATAAATAATGGCAAATTTTTAAATACAAAATAGTCACAGTCAGAAAATATAAGTAGCGAATAAATTGAAAAGTGTTTACTTCAAAATTTTCGTAAACAATTCTTGCTTTCAGCCGATAACAAAAATTTTTAAGTTTAAAAAAAATCAAAGAGAGACTCTACTTGCTATCCTACAAGATAAATACTTTGAAATATGTTCATTTCTTTAAATAGGATTAATTACTGAAGCTCAAGCTTTAAAATTTAAATATAAAAAAACCTATTTTTGCCTATCTCGCTATAATATTGGTTTGGAAGTACATTTAGCAGTCCTGCTAATGCAGAATATAGTTTATATATTCATTACTTTTTATCTCAAAATATTAATAATTGTTATCAATTACTTTTCAGCAATTATTATTAACTTTGCGAGATTGTACTTTTCATGAAGTTTTGAAATTCTTCCATATGTTTACTTATCGGCTTTGTAATTTCAAAAAATATTAATTTTTTTCTTTTTATTTCTCATAAACAACCAACTTAAGCACGTTGACAGTAAGTGTCTGAGTGCCTGATATAACATTCTACTGAGGGTTTAAAAATCATGTAGCGACTAGATATGACTTAAATAGTGCGTAAAGTAAACTATTCAATAAGAATGTCTAGTACATACATAATGTAGAAATTTATAAGAAGGGATGAAATAAAAGAGAAACGGCATTATAATCGCACATTAGGCATAAGTTAGGCATGTAGCGACTAGATATGACTTATCTAAAAAGTAAAGTAAACTATTCAATAAAAATATCTAGTACATGATGTAGAAATTTGTAAGAAGGGATGAAAGAAAATAGAAACGGCATTATAATCGCACATTAGGCATAAGTTAGGCATGTAGCGACTAGATATGACTTATCTAAAAAGTAAAGTAAACTATTCAATAAGAATATCTAGTACATAATAAGAAGGGATATATAAGAAGGCATATATAAGAAGGGATGAAAGAAAAGAGTAACGGCATTATAATAGCACGTTAAGCATAAGTTAAGCATGTAGCGACTAGATATGACCTATCTAGTGAGTAAAGTAAACTATTCAATAAAAATATCTAGTACATGATGTAGAAATTTGTAAGAAGGGATGAAAGAAAATAGAAACGGCATTATAATCGCATGTTAGGCATAAGTTAGGCATGTAGCGACTAGATATGACCTATCTAGTGAGTAAAGTAAACTATTCAATAAGAATGTCTAGTACATACATTATGTAGAAATTTATAAGAAGGGATGACAGAAAAGAGAAATGGCATTATAATCGCACGTTAGGCATAAGTTAGGCATGTAGCGACTAGATATGACTTATCTAGCGAGTAAAGTAAACTATTTAATAAGAATATCTAGTACATGATGTAGAAATTTGTAAGAAGGAATGAAAGGAAAGAGAAACGGTATTATAATCGCACGTTGGGCATAAAAAGATTTATAATAGACAAAATTTTTTGAAAAAGTACGCTTGCTTTTTTTCTTTCCCAAAACATACATTAAAGAATAAAATAACACAAACTGTAATTTTTCACAATGACTATACAACCAGATACAGCTTTTTTTTATGTTGTACTCACTGAAAGGCAAATATGCACTTAAAATCTATTTCTCTCTGACTAGAATTTTTGACAATTTGCCAATTTTAAAAACATATAGCTAGAGTTCCCTTCCCTATTTCAATAAAATATTTTACAGGTCACTTGCTTTAGTCCATTTTCAGTAAATCTCCTTCAGAAATTTGTACATACAGTATAAATGATGGAATTTTATTTGAAATCGAAAATATAGCCCAAAACGTTTTTTTTCAGTACTAGAACGATAAAAATTATAACAAATAGATTATTATTTTTTTTTGCAATTTATCAAACACATTTTCTTTATGCTTTTATAGTAAATTTTTATAAAACTTGATGATTAATATTTTAGATTTAAAAATGAGTTTAATATTATTCATAAGAGAAATATAAAAAAGTTAACATACTTCGGATATTGAATTTGACAGCATTATTTAAATAAGTAATTAAATTTTTATGCATAGTACTGTTTTTTCCTTAAAGATTATACAGACCAATCGAAAACAGCTAAAATTTTTCAAAATATGTTTTATAAGGACTAAATTTGTGAAAAATATAGTTTTCTCACATCTAAAATTAATTTTTTTTTTAAAAACATATTTAAATTTTATGCTATTGTTTTTAGAAAGGTTTTAAGATTATTAGTTTTTAAGATGTTGCAATCAGAGTCAAAATTTTAAATTAATGTTTAAGGTTTTTTGTTAGGTTGTAAATAATATGAGTAGTTTAAAAGAAGAACCATTGAGTTAGACTCAGGACATTTTCCAACATTTTTAAGTTTACATGCTCGAATATTGACCAAATGTATTAGAACGGTATACCGCATTATTTAGAGGAAATACTAAATATTATTTCTGAATAATAAACTTATTCATTTATTAGTTCATTGACAGAAACATGCTGTCTTTTCACTTATTTTAATACATTTTGTATAATAATCAATTATATGAATATTTCGAGGTGTTGGGTTCACGCTTGGCAGGCACACTAATCACAAAACTTGCAGGTTAAATCTGTAAATCTGTGGGTTTGTATATCCTCCCGCTAGATTTTGATTGGTTTGGAGAGGTACGATCTACTGTTTTGCCAAACGGAAGTTTATGAGACATATCATGTCATGTACTACAATGTCATGTAACCACCGGTTACATGACATTGTAGCCCCTACTGTTTTTACTTACCCGGGCTAATGGGCAAGGAGAAATCTTAGTGCTATTAATTAATGAAGATTTTGCAGTCTGCGCTATCCATAAAAGAGAAGCAATATAAGTCTAACGTGGAACTTAAACTTTTTTTCAGGGAAAAGGAATGTTATTCTGTCAAACTCAGAAGATGGAAAGATAAGATATTTGGCTTTTACAGAATTGGTGACCACAGCGAGAAGAGGAGACGAATTCCTTTCCAGAGAAAGTCGCTGAGTCGGAGCTCTCAACAGAGAAAAGGAACTTAGATCATTGAAAAATGTTAACATTCCCCAGCGACAGCTGGAAAATGTTGCGAATATACAGATAGTTTGCATTTATTTCAGATTTATCTTTAACAGACTGTTGAAAGAATTTTAGGTTGTCGTCATTCCTTTAGATAAGATATTTTAGGTGTTCTTCACTTACCTTCGTTGGTTTCGAGTCTCCTTTTAAGGTGTAATAAATTTATAAAAATTAAAAAATATAAAATAACCAAAGTGAGAATTACGATGGCCATAATAGTATGCGTATCTACCGAAAATATCTCTGTAAGATACTGAAAACCTGCTCACGAGCTACTGGAAGCTCTCGGTAGACGGTCTCTGCTATCACTGATACATAATTACAATAGACTTACAATGCATCATACACATTGCTTGAATCTATTAAATTTCGATTAACTTCAATAATAAAATTACTAAATGTTGCTATCGATACAAAGGTGCTAGGGACGTAGATTTACATGAAATACCATTTCTATATGACAAAATAATATTGTAAAAATGAAATAACTTTTAAGTTAAGCGATAAAGTTCAATCATACTCTTTACTATAATATCAGGATATAATGATCGGGCTGTAACGAATGTCATTTAATACACTTATAAATATACTCGCATATATGTATATATATATATATATACATACATACACACACGCACATATATATATATATATATATATATATATATACATATACACACACATATACACACATACATATATATATATATATATATATATATATATATATATATATATATATATATATATATATGTATATATATACATATATATACATATATATATATATATATGTATATATATATGTATATATATACATATATATATATATATATATATATATATATATATATATATATATATATATATATATATATATATATATATATATGTATATATATATGTATATATATATATATACATATATATATATTTATATTCATATATATATATATAAATATACATATATATATGTATATATATATATATATATATATATATATATATATATATATATATATATATATATATATATATATATATATATATATATATATATATATATATATATACATATATATATATATACACACACACACACACACACACACACACACACACATATATATATATATATATATATATATATATATATATATCCCCAGAAATCTCCAAATACACTTTTCCACTATTTAATGATTCTTTATCACGGGGACGTGTTATGCCATTATCAATTTTCGCTGTTTCACCCTCTCCAGTGTTTTAAGCTTTTTTTTTTCTTATTTTCATCTCAACATGACATCTTTGATATATTTGTTGGAGAACAGGGATTACAGTGAGAAACAAAATTAATGATGTAGTCTCAGAAATTCTTGTAGGGATAGTGTTTAAAGTGGCTGTGCTCGGAGAGATTTCGGAAAAATACAGAAACTATAGGAGGGTCTATATGTGGTATATAAAGCTGGAAATAATTCACTTCTATTGAAAGAAATTCATTACTTCTTATCATTTATCACATTTTGTTAATATTTTAAAAGACTTCTTTCTCTGCTTTTATGCAAGAAATCTTTATCTATTACGAACATATGAGTATTTTTCCGTTCCTGAATTCATTTTTTTTTGAATAAGATACAAAAGGCTTTCTTTGTAATATTCCTGAATATCTTCCATTTTATAAAATCATGGTATAAAGCATTAAGCTGAATATTTTTTTAAAAATAACTGTATTAAGTTAATAAAAATGTAGAGCTAGGACTAACCATAGAAAAGATTAAACTTTGAAAAATTTCACTTTAAATAAAAAGAAATTAGGGGTAGACAATTCAGTTAAATTTTTTTGCAATTGTCTATTTTCTAAAATAATTTTAGTCAGTATTTTTTAAGAAATAATTTTATGCCATGGGCATGAGTTTTTATCTTTAAAATACGTTTTTAATGAAAACTTAATTTTAGGATAATTTATGTATTTTGTGTAATACTCAATATTAAGCAATATACATAAAGTAGAATAATCAAAATTATTCTTGATATGTCAGCAGTGTAGCATGTTACAATGGTGTTTTAAGGTATTTTTTTAAATAAGACAAATAAAATACATTGCGTGATACAGTTGAAAATTATTACAAATGATACAGAGTGTGGGTCACCATCTTACCCTTAAACCCCTCTCTTACCGGCCGAACAATGACCAATTGGTTACGGTGCTGGCCTTCGGTACCGGAGTTCGTGGGTTCGAATCCCACAGTGGCATAAATGTTCGTAGCCGTTCGGAATCGGCTTAAGTCTGTAGGTCCCGGTCTCATCAGCCCTCGTGTTGCAAAAAGTAGACCATTGCACTCCAAAAACCTCTCTTTCCGAATTTTACATTTGGTTCCTAATTTAACTGAAAACAGTGGAAATATTTATATTCAATGACAATTCTTGTACATCTAAGCCTGAAATGTAAATTCAAATTTGATTTAATTTTGACTTTTTTCTTTACTAAAAAATCAAATACAATTGTACAATTTATAAGAATGAAAAATGCTAATATAAGTATAAATTTGTCATAAAAATCTGTGGTTCACAAACTTTTTTGCCCCTGAATCTCTCCATACAGCAAACACTTTGCCAATAATCTCCAAGGGAAGTAACTTTATGCAACAAAAATAATAGCAACATTGCAATTTTAGCTTTGATGTTTTAATATAGTTACGTAAAAATAAAATATTTTGAATATTTAAAGTAATATATTTTGGAATTATTACCTTCTGTTTTTAAAAACAATAATATTATTTTTCAATTAAGTCTCGTAAGGGTGTTGTTAGGTTTGTTAAGTGTTGCACAATAAGCAAGCAAATCTTCATTCCCTTTTAAGTGAATAGAAAAAATGGCAGAAAAACAGGTCATTGTAAAGATTTTTTTCTTTTAGATTTGTTTGAGTTGGGACGATTTTAGTGAACAGCTTTATAAGCGTTTTTGAGGTAATAGAAAATACTTAGTATTTGTAAACATAATAGAAATTAGAAGTGTAAATGGAGTTCTTTACCCCAAAATCATGCTGAAGTTCTTTTTCCAATTCGCTATATATCTCAATTTAAGAAAAGTAGGTAATGATTTTATTACATTATTGAAGAAAAGGTATTATACACGAATAAACAAAAATTTCAGTTAAAAAATCTACATGTTTTTTACTTCCGATGTACAGATTATAACTTTCATAAAAATGAATATGGGGTATAATTATTTTACTTTATGTCAAACCTTTAATGTTCTCATGAACTCTAAATTAATTTTTATGTACCAAATACGAAAGAGAAACACGGATTGCTCGGGATTTGTAGGAACCACTTTTAGAAAGAAAAAACCGATCTAAATCAATATTTGGTTACTTTAATTTTTCTGAATTTATGTGCATTTGCAAACTTTATCTTCAGCCATCCCAGTTTTATAAATGTATGTATATATGTATATATGTATATATGCACGTATATCTGTATACGTATGTATGTATATATGTATATATGTATTTATATGTGTATACGTATGTATGTAAATATGTATATATGTATGTATATGTGTATACGTATGTATATTTGTATATATGTATGTATATGTATATACGTATGGATATATGTATATATGTATATATGTATATATGTATGTATATGTATATACGTATGTATATATGTATATATGTATATATGTATGTTATAAATGTATGTATGTATCTTTATTATTTTTAATACATAATGTATTATACTTTTTTAAGTATGTCACTTCACCGACAGGTTTTTTTCTTCAATTTTCTTGTAATGATAGAACGAGAGGGTTAAAGACATTTAGATTTAAGTCTATCTTATAGAACATTGGAATATTATCATGTTTCTTTATGAAAAATATTTCAGAACATACATTTCTAAGCATTAAATTTATCAATACGTCTAGAGCAAAAATAATCAAGAATTATACTATCGATAAGCGATTTAGTTTTCCTTTAATAACCCTCTTCGTGCGTTTAGATAAATGACTGAAATACACGGAAAGAAAAACTAATGATTTCTTTGTAACTAAAATAATTTAGAGATTTTTTTATTTATTTTTAATGATTTAAGGCGGATTCTCTTTTTTCCCCTCACCTACATTTTAATGTTCTTTTTAGGAAAAAATACACCTTTAAGTAACGCAAAATACCATATACTTGACACAAATTAAATGTTTACAAAAATTTAAAAAAATAGAAATTCTATTTTACTGATGCAACTAAGCGAAACCTCTTTATGCTTTAAGACATTTCTACATAAATTAAAATTAAATGTATGATATTTTTAACATAACAACTAGTGTGTTTAAGTTTTAAGCTATTATTTTATTTTCAAATATGATTAATTTTAAGTTATATTAATTTCAAATATAATCATTTCTAAACTATATTCGTGTTTATAAAGTATAATATTATAAAATACAATATTTTAATTATAAATGTAATGTATATAATTATAAAATATAATATTTTTAAAAGAATTTGAGTCGTTTCTGTTCAGTAGTCCAATCATATTAGTTTTATTTTGCAGACTGTAATAATTATGCAATACAAAAAACACTTAATATTTTCCGTGCAATTAAACCAAACTTAATATTTATTGATGCTCAATAATTCTAATTCACCTTATTCATAATTCTAATATTTAACGCAAAACGTAAAATATTTTACACAAATTTGTGATTTTTTTAAAAAAAGCATCAAACAATGAAGGAAGAAATCCAAAGTTGTTGCAATACTACAAAACACTATATGCTAAAAAGATTCTATATGTTTTATTATTTTTATGTTAAAAATATTATATTTTTACATAATAAATGTAGTCAGTCCTTTTTATTTAGACTTCCAATTATTTTGCATCACTGCACTTTATTTCAAACAAATAACATGCAATATATATAATTTTTATATTAAATCAACCGTAATGTTGTAACTAATAATCTGAACTTTGAAATGAAACAATTTAGTAAAATGCAATCAAACATTCATTATCCAAAAAATTAACTGTATTTTGTCGACACAAATAAAGTAAAATTGTCTATTGTAATCATCGATACTTAATAGTTCTAGTTACAATATAAGTTTTCAAAATAAATATAATGTTAGGAAAATAAAATAATCTTACGTTTCTTAAATGTTTTTAAATTAGTATTTTTCGATGATAATATAAATTATTAGCATAACTAGAAATAAACTATAGAATTTTATGTAATTTATTTTCACTTTATAATTATGCGTCCGCATAAATAAATATCGAAGTTATGTATATCTAAAAAGCCTACATCGATATTCAATTTTTAACTATAATTTTTATAAAACAAGTTTTAACTTTGTAAAAATAAATTTATTATTCACAGCTTTAATGTATATTGAAGCTGTGAATAATCAAATTATTCACAAAATTTGATTATTGATTATTCAATAAATTTATAATTTAAATAAATTATAAATTATGCTTTTGATTTTAAATGTATTTATTTCCCATGTTATATAATAAATAAAAACTAAACATTTTGTGACATTGCAGGACGAGATATAAAAAATAAAATTTTATATAATTTATTTTCACTGACTTACATTTTAAGATGCCTTTGTGCACATAAGTACATACATTCATACACACACGCACACACAGACACACACACACACACACACACACACACACACACACACACACACACACACATATATATATATATATATAAATATATGTATGTATATATATATATATATATATATATATATATATAAAGCATGCACATGAAGAAGAATAATTTCGAGCTCTCGAGCAATAACCTATCAAACTATTTATTTCAGAATAAAGTATATAAGATCAGCCTTTAATAGCTATTTTATTCTAGCACCTTTATTTTAAACAACTCTCTGTAATAAAACACTTGTGTAAATATTTGATAGTAGACGTTTTTTTATTAATTCCCTTTTTTACTCACTGAACAAAATTTTATGGTAAAAAATTTACATTTAAGATTTTAATGTATTAAACTCGATCGAAAAAGTATATAATTTAACAATTTCTATTCAAATAAAAATAAGGAGATAAGTAAGGAAAATGGTCACTTTATTCTAGATTTTTGTTTATTTAATAAAAGACCGACTTTGTGATTGACTTAATAGAAAAAATAACGTAAATATTAGTTATGATCAAACATAATAATAAAATTTGCATGGTGATCTCAGCATTCACATTCATTGTTAAATATAAAAATTTTATATCCTACGACTTTCAGTATGGCACTTAAAGAAAAAAAAAACTAAATGCCATGTCTTTGTATAATATAAGCAGTAAAACTGAAAAAAAGCGAGATAAAAGCTTTTTATTAAAAAAAATAAAAGTATTGTGTAAATAAAAATGAAGAGTTCTCGAATCTTAAAAATTAACATATTTTGACTCGCTGCCATTCCTTAAGAGGTAATTAAGAAAATGTATGATACGCAGAAAGGTTTCACTAAAGCATTATGATATGAACGAATTATTTTCCTCTAGATATAAATTTATATATTCAAACTCAGGCATCTATATAAAGAGCGTGTCACGTGAAAAATATGTATTGTTCATCTGTTTGTATTCAGGGTTAGTTTTCAAAATCTAACAGCTTTAATTGAGGTATTGGAGTAATTAATATAAAGGTATTACACAGCCAGACGAAAATAAATTCATGATTAAAAGTAGAGGAAACTAACACTTGACACTTGAAAACTCGACACTTTAACACTTGAAATTTTGAAAGATTTTACTGCAGCAGTAATAATAAAGATATTTGAATATAAATTAAGAATTTATACTTAAATGTAATGTATAGAAGGATAATTTATTTTGCAGGTCAATATTTACAAACAACGATTTACTTTATTTATTTATCATTACTATTTATTTGTTTAGATTTATTTGTAACTATCTAGAATGTTCAACTCGTGATTTTAAAGGTAACCGATCCCGTTGGGCGACAAAATTTTTAAACAAGGTTTTCGTGGAAATATTTTTTAGTTATTGCAGTAATAGGTTATAAAACATAGAAAAATATGAAAATAAACATAAATACATATATATTGTCTTAAAAGTTGGTAGGACTCACAAAATTTACTCACATTGGTAAAAGGATATACTGTTATAAAAATAAAAAATATAAACTTATAATCGATATTTGTATGGTGTTGGTCAGTTTATAAAACATATGTATAACATATTTTCCTTCCCTTTCATCTATGTAGCTAATAAACTTAAGAGACATTTCTAAAACCTAAGATAGTAAAGTCAGTAAAAATAGTAACTTGTTAAAAAAGATTTACAATATTTAAAAAAAAAACTATACATTCAGTACGTAGCACAAATTCCTCCTCGCTTGAAGATGATGCTTATTTATCACTACAATATTTTTTTAGTATTAAACTTATAAATATCTAAAATTTTTATCCTACAATTAAGTTTATAAGAGATAGGGCCCAAGCAAATTTAAATCAACATTCTTAATGAAAATTTACTTCCAATTAGTAGGAACTCACAAAATTTACTAATTTTGGTAGATGAACAAACTGCTACAAAACTCCAAAAATGCAAGCATACAGTCGATATTATGGTCTTGATGAGTTTCTAAAAATTATATAATATATTTTCTTTTTCTTTCATTTATGTAGCTAATATACTTGAAAGAAATTTCTAAAACCTCAAGTAGTATGGATAA
>CM063502.1:108110190-108115190 GCA_032207245.1 Pardosa pseudoannulata
CTTCATTAAAAATCCTATTTTTGATTCGATATAAAATAAGTTCTTCTCTGCTCTATGATTTTAACTACACCTTTAAGAATAATCTAACGTTGTAAAATTTACATTGTTTTATTATAGGAATTCCTATATTAATATTGTAATATGCATATGAATAATTTTGAAAAATTATAAGCTACATCTACTAAGTGAAAGAAATAGAAATCTACTTACCCGCAAAATAACGTATGAAATTTGTAAACTAGAAACTTCTTGTTTATATGGAATAGAATAGAATTACCACTTTTTCTGCAAACCTAAATTATATTAATCCGAGTAATACATTTTACTTTCTAGCGTGATAAAAGCTATTCTTTTTAGTTTACAACTTATTATGTTTTCTATTTTTTTTTTTAAACTTTAAATCATCAAATACCTGTAAAGTTTTGATTTAGCAAGAGATATTTTAATACAGTTTGATATAAAATTTAGTTTCTAATGCACACACACATACACACACACACACACACACACACACACACACACATATATATATATTATATATATATATATTATATATATATATATGTCAGGTCTAAAAAAGGGGTAGTTGGAAATTACATGATTTATAAACTATTTTAAAAAGGGAACTCTTTTATAATAATAAAATAAATGAAAAAGACCCCCTGCTCGCGTAAGCTGTTAGGATAACCCGGTCAGTCCGAAGCAAGATTTTGATGAGTTTTGCAAACAGATAAGAGTCTGTTAGCGCGTGGACATGGAACTGTGAACAAACACTCTACGCGTGTCTTCAACGAATAAATGAAAATGGCTCAAGTTTTACTTAAATGAAACGATGATTTAATAAACTTATTATTATCAAGAAAGACTGTTTTCCATTCGCCTTAATACTCGACATTTCATATATATATATATATCACAAGTTATTTTATAGGTGAGTGATTACCATTTTTTTTCATTTGTTGTATATTTTTTTATCACAAAAATATACTTCTTGAAATGACTAAACATACTAAACAAAAAAACTAAATATTTTTGAATAATTTGTAAGAGTCAGTATAAAATGAGAAGAAAATTTATTTTATCAGGAGTCGAAAAAAAGATCTCAAAATAAAAAAATTTAAATCGCGAACGGTATCTATGTTCCCTTAATAAATTTCTAATTTTTATTAAAAACTTTTATTCTACTTCCATGTTTTACTGTAGCGCAAGAAAATATTCTTCATGCATTAAAGGTTTAAACTGATTTCTATTAATCATTTACTTGTTTATGAATGCCTCATTCTTCTTTAATTATGTTTTATAGAAGAAATATTATCGCTTCTATTATAAAGTTTCACTGAAGACACTTTTATTCTTCAAATTCGAATACAAAATTAATACATTAGTTTGTATTTATCCAAAATAAGTCTTATAAAGCAGGATGGGAATTCCCATAAACATATGAATAAGATAATAGCTAGAAATGAAAGAATTTGTATTTGTGTTATCTGTGGTTTTCAGAGCTTATGGCAACTCAATAACCTTCTTTCAACAGTATTAGAATACCGCAGTTCTTTTGTCTGAATTCGGAATGCTGTGGAACATTTATCATCTAGGCAACTGTTTTATTGCTTCATTTCCTTTCATTTTTTTAGGATAACAAAAGCAAATAAATGAATGAATAAGAATAAAAAAGTAAATAAAAGCAGACGGCGTCGTTTCAAAATATATTCCGGAAACCGGAAAAGTTTTCTTTTTTGCTGCCTTATTTTAAGCTGTATGTAAATTAGATTAAAATTTTGATCGATAGGAATATATGTACTAGTACTTAATTCAGGATACAGAAATTTATTTTGCCACACAATGCTTTTTGAACAAGAAGCTTCGTGGATTGTAAAAGCGACGTGTCTGTGTTCATTTGGTGGTCTATTACTGATATTAGATAACAATATTTTATCAATTATAAAACAATTTAAATTCTGAATACCCGTTCTTTCGAACATTCCGAATAAAAATTAAGCTTATGTTTTCGATGAAACTAATTCGTGTAATCAATACATGATTGGATTTGTGTTGGAGCAAAACGTCAAATCGTAAACAAATAAAACATATTAGGAAGTATAAAAATGCGCTTTGGATTTATGAGAAATTAATAGTTTTTCTAGTCTTATAAATTGTAGCCCGTTTAGTAATATACAAGATGTAAATTACTTAAAACACCTTAAAACATTTTATAATTGCATAAAAAATTTGATCGATTGGAATATATGTAAATATAAATGTATATGTAAATTAGATTAAAATTTTGATCGATAGGAATATATGTACTAGTACTAGTAATTGCAGGATACAGAAATTTATTTTGCCATACAATGCCTTTTGAACAAGAAGCTTCGTGGATTGTAAAAGCGACGTGTCTGTGTTCATTTGGTGGTTTATTACTGATATTAGATAACAATATTTTATCAATTATAAAACGATTTAAATTTTGAATGCCCGTCCTTCCGAACATTCCGAATAAAAAGTAAGCTTATGCTTTCGATGAAACTAACTCGTGTAATCAGTACATGATTGGGTTTGTGTTGGAGCAAAAAATGAAATCGAAACAAATAAAATATATTAGAAGTATAATAAATGCGCTTTGGATTTATATGAAATTAATAGTTTTTTTTAGTTTTATAAATTGTAGCCAGTTTAGTACTATATAAGATGTAAATTACTTAAAACGCCTTAAAACAATTTAAATTGCATAAAAAACTCGATCTATCGGAATATATGTAAATGTAAATGTATATGTAAATTAAATTAAAATTTTTTATCGATAGGAATATATGTACTAGTACTTAATGCAGGAAACAGAAATTTATTTTGCCACACAATGCTTTTTGAACAAGAAACTTCGTGGATTGTAAAAGCGACGTGTCTGTGTTCATTTGGTGGTCTATTACTGATATTAGATAACAATATTTTATCAATTATAAAACGATTTAAATTCTGAATACCCGTCCTTTCGAACATTCCGAATAAAAATTAAGCTTATGTTTTCGATGAAACTATTTCGTGTAATCAATACATGATTGGATTTGTGTTGGAGCAAAACGTCAAATCGGAAGCAAATAAATAAAATATATTAGGAAGTATAAAAATGCGCTTTCGATTTATATGAAATTAATAGTTTTTTTGTTCTTATAAATTGTAGCCAGTTTAGTAATATACAAGATGTAAATTACTTTAAGAATAATTTAAATTGCATACAAATTTCGATCGATTGGAATATATGTAAATGTAAATGTATGTATAAATTAGATTAAAAGTTTTTATTGATAGGAATATATGTACTAGTACTTAATGCAGGATACAGAAATTTATTTTGCTACACAATACTTTTTGAACAAGGAGCTTCATGGATTTTAAAAGCGACGTGTCTGTGTTCATTTGGTGGTTTATTACTGATATTAGATAACAATTATAAAATGATTTAAATTATGAATACCCGTCCTTTCGAACATTCCGAATAAAAATTAAGCTTATGTTTTCGATGAAACTAACTCGTGTAATCAATACATGATTGGATTTGTTTTGGAGCAAAACGTCAAATCGGAAACGAATAAGATATATTAGGAAGTATAAAAATGCGCTTTGGATTTATATGAAATTAATCGTTTTTTTAGTCTTATAAATTGTAGCCAGTTTAGTACTATACGTAAGATGTAAATTAATTAAAACGCCTTAAAACAATTTAAATTGCATAAAATTCGATCGATTAGAATATATGTTAATGTAAATGTATGTATAAATTAGATTAAAAGTTTTTATTGATAGGAATATATGTACTAGTACTTAATGCAGGATACAGAAATTTATTTTGCTACACAATACTTTTTGAACAAGGAGCTTCATGGATTTTAAAAGCGACGTGTCTGTGTTCATTTGGTGGTTTATTACTGATATTAGATAACAATTATAAAATGATTTAAATTATGAATACCCGTCCTTTCGAACATTCCGAATAAAAATTAAGCTTATGTTTTCGATGAAACTAACTCGTGTAATCAATACATGATTGGATTTGTTTTGGAGCAAAACGTCAAATCGGAAACGAATAAGATATATTAGGAAGTATAAAAATGCGCTTTGGATTTATATGAAATTAATCGTTTTTTTAGTCTTATAAATTGTAGCCAGTTTAGTACTATACGTAAGATGTAAATTACTTAAAACGCCTTAAAACAATTTAAATTGCATAAAATTCGATCGATTAGAATATATGTAAATGTAAATGTATGTATAAATTAGATTAAAAGTTTTTATTGATAGGAATATATGTACTAGTACTTAATGCAGGATACAGAAATTTATTTTGCTACACAATACTTTTTGAACAAGGAGCTTCATGGATTTTAAAAGCGACGTGTCTGTGTTCATTTGGTGGTTTATTACTGATATTAGATAACAATTATAAAATGATTTAAATTATGAATACCCGTCCTTTCGAACATTCCGAATAAAAATTAAGCTTATGTTTTCGATGAAACTAACTCGTGTAATCAATACATGATTGGATTTGTTTTGGAGCAAAACGTCAAATCGGAAACGAATAAGATATATTAGGAAGTATAAAAATGCGCTTTGGATTTATATGAAATTAATATATTTTTAGTCTTATAAATTGTAGCCAGTTTAGTAATATATAAGATGTAAATCACTTAAAACACCTTAAAACAATTTAAATTGCATAAAAAATCGATCGACTGGAATACATGTAAATATATATGTAAATTAGATTAAAATTTTGATAGATAAGAATATATGTACTAGTACTTAATGCAGGATACAGAAATTTATTTTGCCACATAATGCTTTTTGAACAAGAATCTTCGTGGATTGTAAAAGAGACATGTCTGTGTTACTTTTGTGGTTTATTACTGATATTAGATAACAATATTTTATCATTTATAAATCGGTTTAAATTCTGAATGACCGTCTTTTCCAACATTCCGAATAAAAATTAAGCTTATGTC
>CM063502.1:108135190-108137690 GCA_032207245.1 Pardosa pseudoannulata
AAATGCATAAATAGAAATTTTTATTAAAATATATGGTGATTATAAATGTTGAGATATTATAAAATTTATTTTCGATCTCATAATGTTAAGTATTAACGCACAAAATTTTCTGGTGCTTGAACAAAACATTCAATAGCTATTTATCTATTAAAAATGGATTTACAACATTTTTATCGTTGAAATTTAGCAAAATTTTAAAGAAAATAATGTTAAAAATTTTTAGTTCAGTAACTGAGATACCTCTCATTTATTTAAATTTCTGTGAATTAGTAGCTTTTATTGGTATGCTTTCTACATTTTTAGTATTGAATTTTTGTAATAAATGCAGAAGCAAACCAATATATTAATATCAAAAGAAATATTGCTATTGGTATATTTAGTCCTTGAGCCTGAATATTGAAATAACTTTCGATTGAATCATTAATTAAGAATACTGGTACAAATTTACGAATGATTTAAACGTATTAGTATAAATGACTATTAAAACATAAACTAATAAAAAATAGCGAAATATTTTAAAATTTGTTACTCTCCCATAATGAAAAATAATATTTTCTGTTAAAACTAGAACAAAAATTAAGCTGAAATTTTTCTGTTCAAGTAAGCGATTTATAAGTTTTCATTATTATCTTCGAAACTCGATACACGTTTAAGGAAAAGAATGCCAAACATTATAAATTTGGTAAGTGAGATGTCTCTCAGTTATTGAAATTTCTGAAAATTAACATTTTTTTGTTGCTGTGCTTTGTGCATTTATAATATTTTCTTCCAGCTGAATGCTATTTTTCTGAATCCCTTTGATATTCGCATAGCTTTGTAAGGTCTGTATCTTATTTTATTCAAAATTTATAACTTCTGGATGAAATGAATTCATAAAAACCGAGTTAAATGTTTATTAAGAATACTAATGCACATTCGCGAATGATTAAAATGCATAAATAGAAATTTTTATTAAAATATATGGTGATTATAAATGTTGAGATATTATAAAATTTATTTTCGATCTCATAATGTTAAGTATTAACGCACAAAATTTTCTGGTGCTTGAACAAAACATTCAATAGCTATTTATCTATTAAAAATGGATTTACAACATTTTTATCGTTGAAATTTAGCAAAATTTTAAAGAAAATAATGTTAAAAATTTGTAGTTCAGTTACTGAGATACCTCCCATTTATTTAAATTTCTGTGAATTAATAGCTTTTATTACTATGCTTTCTACATTTTTAGTACTGAATTTTTGTAATAAATGCAGAAGCTAACCAATAAATTAATATAAAATGAAATATTGCTATTGATATATTTAGTCCTTGAGCCTGAATATTGAAATAACTTTCCAATGAATCATTAATTAAGAATACTGGTACAAATTTACGAATGATTTAAATGTATTAATATAAATGACTATTAAAACATAAACTAATCAAAAATAGCGAAATATTTTAAAATTTGTTACTCTCCCGTAATGAAAAATAATATTTTCTGTTGAAACTGGAACAAAAATTAAGCTGAAATTTTTCTGTTCAAGTAAGCGATTTATAAGTTTTCATTCTTATCTTCGAAACTCGATACACGTTTAAGGAAAAAGAATGCCAAAAATTATCAATTTGGTAAATAAGATGTCTCCCATTTATTGAAATTTCGGAGAATTAACATTTTTTTGTTGCTGTGCTTTGTGCAGTTATAACATTTACTTATAGCCGAATGATATTTTTTTTAAATCCCTTTGATACTTGCACAGCTTTGTAAGGGAGAAAGGTCTGTATCTTAGTTTATTCAAAATTTATAACTTCTGGATGAAATGAATTCATAAAATCCGACTAAAATGTTTATTAAGGATACTAATGCACATTCGTGAATGATTAAAATGAATAAATGTAAATGATTATTAAAATATATGGTAATTATAAATCGTGAGATATTTTAAAATTTGTTTATTTTCCATCTCACACTGTTACGTAATAAAATTTTCTGATGCTTGAACAAAATATTTAATAGGTATTTATCTATTAAAAAAAATGGAGATTTACTACATTTTTATCTTTGAAATTTAGCAAAATTTTAAACAACATAATATTAAAAATTTGTAGTTAAGTAACTGAGATACCTCCCATTTATTTAAATTTCTGTGAATTAACATCTTTTCTTGCTATGCTTTCTGCACTTTTAGCATTGAATTTTTTGTAATAAATGTAGAAGCTAACCAATATACCAATACAAAAGAAATTTCGCTATTGGTGTAGTTAGTCCTTAAGCCTGAATATTCAAATAAATTTCTAACGAATCATTAATTAAGAATACTGGTACAAATTTACGAATGATTTAAATGTATTAGTATAAATTACTATTAAAACATAAACTAATCATAAATAGCGAGATATTTTAAAATTTATTACTCTCCCGTAATGAACAATAAAATTTTCTGTTGGGTCTAGAACAAAATATTAAGCTGCAATTTTTCTGTCCAAGTAAGCGATTTATAAGTTTTCCTTCTTATCT
>CM063502.1:108145190-108157690 GCA_032207245.1 Pardosa pseudoannulata
TAGTGATCAAATTTTTAATTAGTCATATTGGCTCGGGCAGTAAATCTAGTGTTATGAAAATAAAGGTCTTTTCTTTACTTCCATGCTTTTCGTGATGAATTAATTTTACTATCTCTTCTCTATCTCTATATCTTTCTCTCTCACACAGACACACAAACACACACATACATATATATGTGTACATAATGCCTAAAACTCTCCGAACTCTAATATCCAAAAAAGTAAAAATTGTTTCAGAAACGCGATAGATAGCTCTTTAGAGTTACATTTTATAAAGTCTTAGTTTGGCGAGCCTCCTTCACGTACAACGTCACTACGTAACATCAGGACTTATTTCCTTAATAGAATAAAGCTCTATGAGAAATAGCTCTTTTTCTATCTGTTTATCTGTGTGTTAACTTCATGCTACAGCATGATTGAAAATTTTATACCTAAATTAATTGATAGCAATCCAATTATGAATGCAGTTATTTTGTCTGTCACTTATGCCTTCATGTTGTTTTCTTTGTGTCTTGAAATTCTGAGCATGACATGTATATAATTTTAATGACAGAGAATGTTGAAATAAAAAATTAAAATGATTAGATCTTATTATTTGTGAGCAAAATTAAAACTTGAAGTGTAAGTCAAAAATCTTACCTTTAAGACGTTTCTACTTTTCCATAAATAAATCTTTAATAAATTGACATTTTAGTTAACCTAATATAATAAAGCAGTAAAATTTTAGATTTTCCTTTTGATTAATTAAAGAGCTGTTTCTGTTATTTGGCCAAATGAAATTTAAAAATAATTTTTAAATGCAAATAACTAATTCGTTATATATATATATATATATATATATATATATATATATATATATATAAATATATATATATATATATATATATATGTATATATATATATATATATATATATATATATATATATATATACATATATATATATATATATATATATATATATATATATATATATATACATATATATATATATATATATATATATATATATATATATATATATATATATATATATATATATATATATATATAAATAAATAAATAAATAAATATATATATATATATATATATATATATATATATATATATATATATATCATGGTCCAGTGTTAAGGCGAATGGAAAACAGTCTTTCTTGATACTAATAAGGTTATTAAATCATAGTTCTATTTGAAAGCAACTTGCGCCATTTTAATTTTTTCGTCGAAAACATATAATATATATATATATATATTATATATATATATATATATATATATATATATATATATATATATATATATATATATATATATATATATATATATATATATATATATATATATATATATATATATATATATATATATATATATATATATATATATATATATATCATGTTCCAGTGTTAAGGCGAATGGAAAACAGTCTTTCTTGATAATGATAAGTTTATCAAATCATAGTTCTATTTGAAAGCAACTTGCACCATTTTCATTTTTTCGTCGAAGACACGCGTAGAGTGTGTTCACAGTTCTATGTCCACACGCCAACTGATCTTATCTGTTTGCAAACTCATCAAATACTTCCAAAATGCTTCCGTCTGACCGGATGATCCCAAAAGCTTACGCGAGCTTGGGTTTTTTTAAAATTTATTTTATTATTATAAAAGAGTTCTCTTTTTAAAATCGTTTATAACTCACTTAATTTCCAACTACCCCTTTTTGAGATATAAATGTTTTGTGACACTCTTAATATATCAACTTATTCATGTAAAGATTACAAAATGAACATTCATGGTAGCATTAAAAACTTTGATTTGTATATGTCATTTGCATTACAGTATTGTGTTATCAGTACAATTCATTTAAATTTTGTTTTTGTTTAAAGAAAGAAAATAATTTAGACAAGCATGCCCATAAACTTCAAACGAAATGTAAAAAAGAAAATGTTTATGCAATTCTATTTATAAAGTTGAATTAGAAAAGAATTTTAAAGAACCATAAACTTATAATAACGAAGGACTTTTTGACTTTAGATTATTCGCCAAGACATGCAAAAATTGTGTTCCGATAATAGGAATTCTGCGATATTTAACTGAACGTAAAAGAAAGAAAACATTAAATGGACTTCTAAAAAATGCAATTACCTCGAATTGGAAAAAAAAACCTCAGAATCGATTTTTTTTCATGAATTCTTTTTCTTGATCATGAAAATTTATAATAATGTATGAACACTCGCTCAAAAATAGACGCAAAAAATTACTGCTATCTTTTCGCAAAATAAAAAAAAACCTAATATTAAAAAAGTGGCCGTAAGATTAAAAATATATGAAAAATGGAAGTGAAACAAATGAGGCTAGGATTCTTTATTCTTTTTTTAATGCCGCATCTTTATCTCCGCAAGCTATCAAGAGTGAATAGTGATGCTCGGGTCTTTTTCTTTATTATAAATTTGTTTTTTATTATAAATCTTAATGCGGGGAACAACTTTAAATTAAATAAAGACATGACTTAAAGGAACTTGAATCACTTAAAACGAGAGAAATGCCTCGATGAAAAAGTATCAGGGAAGTTTTTTAAAAGTTCTAGATGAACGAGCACTTGTAAGCTATCCACTTTGATTAGATAGTGTCTAAGCACCTTTGATACTTTTGACTCAGGTGGGAGGTTTATTTAATGCTTCAGTTATACGATTATGAGTTTTTTCTCAGCAAAGACACTTTTATAAAATTCGTAAAAATATGTTTGTTTTTGACAATTTTTTCCCTATGCTTTTAAAATTTTTTTTGCAGCCTCTGGAAAGTACACATTGGGAATAAAACTTATTTTTTCAGTGACATTAAAATCAAAACTTCAAAGTGCTGTCAGGTAAAAGGCGTGGATCAAATCAAGTTCGACCAACCTCCAAAGAGCACTTCTTAAAAAATTTTATTAAAAGGCATTTCTCATATGTTTTTTATCCATGGAACTCTACCGTGAAATGTGACTTGACAATTTTATTTACATTTAACGATAAGAATTTTTAAGTATATTTGCATATAATTCAAACTCGCTGTATTTGCTCTATCTCAGCCATCGTGAAATTTCAATGATAGCGTTTGGTAAAAAGAAATCATTAAAGCAGTGGAGAAAAAATGATTTTTCGTTTACTATAGTTTAATTTTATATTTGAGGATGAATAGTTACCGGAAGAATAAACAGTTAAATTAACTATTATTGACTTTAAAAAGCTAATTTATTATTTATTTGACATTTCGCTGTACTTTTACAAAATAAACATAACTATTTTAACTGTAATTTAAAGCTCAAATTGTGAGGAAAATAATGTAATCATAGTTAATATTTTAGATATACATCTTAATTTGGAAGTTTACCTTCAAATATTGTGTAGGTATAAAACCAGACTATATGCATTACATATTTCTAAAAATATATTTGCATCATTACTTCAGATCTTAAAGTAAGATTCATTAATGCTACATGAAAATCATCATAACACAGAATATTTTCTTTATTTCAATTTTATATAATAGGCATAAACCCTAGAGCAGGGGTAGCCAACCTGCGGCTCTTTGAAGGATTATTTGTGGCTCTCGATAAATGTACCCGAGTTCCCTTTTCATTTTTGAGTTATTATATTTTAAAAAATTATTACAACTGGGGAGTTCCGGCAATGCTGGAAAAAAAAATCGGTTTTATTGGGCTTTTAAGAGATGCTTCTCAAATTCTACAATTTAGACCGATTCACTGCACAATTCACATAGAACATCTGGTTACAAAATATTTAAAATATCCTGATGTTATGAAAACAGTGTAATACATTGTAAATTACATAAGCACCAATGCAAAAATTCATCGACAATTCAAAAATTTCTTTGTAAAAATAAAGGACGAATAACTTCCAAATCCCATTCAATGAATATAATTTCTGTAAAAAAATTTTTTATATATACTTTTGCATACCTTTTGAATAAGTATTTAATTGCGTTTTGCTAAAAATTTCAAATTTTGAAAAATGGCTCTGACTATCAATGAGTTTAGTCACCTCGGCCCTAGATTATTATAGCTATTTAATTACAAATTTAAAATATAAAATCAACTGAAATGTGATGTTTCGACAGCTGATACATTTTAAATAAATGCAGATTTTTCACTGAGGAACTTTGAAGATATTCCCATACGGCGTTTAAGAAATATCTTCGATTATATACAGGATAAAAGTTTGTTGAATTCACCCACTCTAAAAAAATAAATTAAAAAGTCACTACACAGGTTACTTTTTACTGCTTTCTATATGGAGTGCAGTTATAGAGACAAATTTTGGTGATCATATTTTAACGGATGTAGCTATTTTCGCGATGCCTGAATTAGTTTTACTAGTTTGGTCGTAATGTTTCTATGCCTGCACATAGAAACTTTCACTATATTTAAATATCTATTTTGACCATCCTGAAATAATACTGTTTTTGCTTGACGTATGTAAATAATTCAAACAACTCAAACGTCTGTACGTATAACTCAAAAACGGTTAAGCATACAATGTTAAAACTTTGTAATTCGGAGTGCTCTAACATCTAGTTCTGAATCTGCCTTTCTGATTCTAATCTGCACTCTTTCAAACAAAAAAATAGACTAATGTGGATAAATAAAATGGACATTAACGTTGTCGAGAATATGTTAAAAACAATTATCCTCAGAATGTCAAATTTTATGGTTAAAGCTGTTGTAACATCTGGTTGTGCACCTATGTTTTTAATTGCAATTAGCATTCTATGTTAAGAAAGATCTTTATAACAGACATTAATGCTACAAGTCTTCACTAGATGGTAGTGTTTGAGCTGTTCAACGCTACAACAAACATACATCCCCTGCAGTTGAAACCATGCTTCTCAAGTTCTTTAAAAAATTAGAAATTTATTTTTTCTTCGAGTAATTTTGAATGTTTACTGTCTTGTTACTCCCAGGGTTGGAATAAAGAAAGATTTGTATTCATGAAAAATTTTGGTTTATTATAAAATATCTATATAGCGAAAAAATCTCAATATAACTGATGTTAACACTGCCTGTCACCACCAAAGGGCAGTACTTGAGTTCTTTTGAAACAACAACGTTACCCTGAGAAACGAAACTAAATTTCAGGAAAGGGGAAAATAATAATTCTGATGATGTATCATTCATTCTGGAATTTTTAAATGTGTATAATTTATAAATAGGTGTGAACACTCGAATAGGTCGAATACTCTGGATTTACTTAGAAGGTCTTCCATCTTCAAATTTCACTTGGTTCTCTGAAGTGAAGTAACCAAACATCCTTAGATTTCCTCTCGCAGAATTTCTGTGTAAAAGTAATATCACTCTTTTCACATACAAAGAAGACTTCCTGCTTTTTAATAGATGTATAAAAGTCCTCTTGAATTTTTTTTAATCCTTTGCTTACATCCTTGCAACTTCGGAAAATGATATGGCTTATCTCATGCAGATTTTTGGATTTGAACAGGTTCATATTATGCATACAAAAAACGGTATTAGGTAAAGTATCGTTCTTTGACACTTCCTAAACACAATAACAATTCATTTAGATGAAATACTAATACTTAAACTATTTTATGGGCTCAATCAGATTGTTACGAAAGCATTTCAGACTTTTTTAAGTTCAGTATCCTTGAGCAAATTTAGAAAGAAAATACAGGGTTACCATGAGGCTTAAGTAGCTTAGGGATAGCTTCCCAGGGAAATACTAATAGTAATCCAGCGAAAAATATAATTTTTCATGTAAAATATATTATGAAATATTTTACATGAAAAATACAATTACACGTGGTGAAGGAAATCGTTAGAATATATAAAGGTCAAGTAAAAACAGTCCAGAAGTTTAAATATTGCACTCCGCCCTCGCCATCCTATAATAATGAATTTAGTATAGAATAAGGCTTGAAATAATAGCATTAAATGCTCGAAAAGTAGGGGATGAGGTGGATTTCGAACTCGCTTTAAATTTCACTAACCCTAACTCATAAAAAATCCAATATGGATGCCTGTATGTATTCCAGGTACAACCGCTTCATAAATTCGCGGACAGACAACTTAGGCTATTATTATATAGGGGATGAGTAATTTAAGGATAAAAATAAATTCTTTATGTAGAGTGAATACGACTTTAATCTTCTCTATAAATCCAGCAGAAAACATTTTAAAAAACTTTCATGGACAAATTTTGTTTCATGGCAATCAGAACATTTATTTTCTTAATAAAATATTCCATTTAACAAAAATGAGTGGAGCAAACTGTTTCGAGAAATTTTAATCGAAATCATTTATCAAAAATGCTTTGCTATTTAACTGCAGTTTATTATGATACAGCGTTCTACCTTACGGTAACTGGCTTCTAAAATGATGAAAACATAATATGTTTTGTATCCAATAATGAGAATTCAAAAAACGTATTTATATACTTTGCTGATTCTTTTCAAATGGTTGTAGGTTTCATTTTATGTAAAGTTTATTGTAAATTAGTGTTTGCAATGAAGTTTTACTAAAATATTTAGGAAAAAACTTCCTAAGCTTTGGGCAAAGTTTGGGGTTATTGCACTGACGTTCAAAGGAACATAAATTTTCCAAAAGTAAACTTAAGAAAATAGAATTTAAACTTCATTGAGAAAGCAGTCAATTCTGTGATAGTACAGCTATAGGTGAGATACCTTAATCGAATATTTTTAAATCTACGAATATCGATAAGAGAATTAAAAAGTACTCAAAACCATTTAAACAATGTATAAGCCATATATTATAGCATAAAAATGAATAAAGGAATCAAAATGGAACATTAAATGTTTACTGAATTTAATTTTGTTGCTTGTACGTTACAATGCCTTAAAAGGCAATTCAGTACTGCAGTAAATTTCTCATCGATGTTTAGTGAATGTAAATTAAGTACATTTTCACTAATATTCAATTAATATTCAATTAATTAGTTTATTTTATTCCCCAAATTTATTTGCAGAAAAAATAGTGATTATACAGGCTAAATGCATTAATTAAGTGCTAATAATGAAGCTATTCTGTTTTTATACCCAGAAAGCTACAGAAAATTGTAGTAGGGATTTTTAAATCTGTAATGTTTGGGAATTCTAAAATTAGTTATTATGCAAGATTTGACTCAACGATGCAACTGTTCGATATTTCTTCAAAATGATTTGAAATTCAGATCATTTTTCTCACCTCAGAAAATAAAAATAACAAAGTAAGCTCACATACAAAATCCTAGCGTTCTGTAATATGTTTGAAGGCAAAAGAAAGGAAAGTGTGCAATTATCTTTAAAAAGGTGCAAAGGGAATATATTAATACAAAACTCGAAAAGAAAGAAAAATTCCCATAAAAGAAACTTCTCAGAATCCTGTATCATGTTTAGACAACTTAAGCTTTTCTCCCAAATAACCGTATTTGAACATTGTAGCAATTTTACTCTCCCCCTCCCCTCGAAGTTAAAGGCAATTTGCTTTTAAAGCTTAGTAGTTTAAGAAACTTTTAAAAATTAAGTATGAATCAAAACTTTAAAATTAGGAAAGATTCATTTTAAGTAACGATCAAAACAACAATATGAAATAAATTTTTCCTTTACTATAAACTTTTGTCTGTTTATAAGTAACAGCCACCTAAAAAGTATGTGTATAGTTTTCCAAAACTAAACTGATTTAAGTTCGATATCATGAACACGTTTCTTTTATATTGGAGGACGATTTCATTAGTTCTATGCACAAACATCTGCCACCATCTGTTTAGTTTTTGTCTTTAAATCGCCTCAATTAATTTCTCAATAAAGTTGATTAAGTTTCGTATATTTCGAGATTTCAGAAAAGAAAGACTTTTTTTGTGAATTTTGGGGAATTACGATTTTTAAATTGTTCAAAAGTATCGATTTACCCTCTTTTGTTTGATCTTCAGAAAAAGCAAACATTTTTTATTTCTAACGATTTCTTAGAATAAGGATATTTTCACTTTAATTACTAGAGCCCAAATTTATTACAAAAAGTTTATTTAAATAGTAGAATGATACCTTAAAAGAATTATATAAATAGTTATAGAGAGAATGAAATTATAAATAAACGGTAAAAGTATAGGAGTAAAATTAGAAATTTTTAAATATTTAATGTTGATTCAGATTTTTCAAAATATTCTTTTTTTTAATGATATTTCACATTAGTTATTCTACAGAATTTTTTTTTATAACCACCCCTCACAGAATCTGGACTTTTAATTTACCAATTATTTTACAATAACATGTTTAGCTCTATTGCATGAGCTCCGATTGCATTGCAAAAACTGAAATAAAACTATTTAATTTTTTATGTTAAAAATGTAATTATCCTGATAAGAAATAACTTTGGTTTGTAGTGCTAACAGTGATATTTTTAAACATCGATTTTAATCAGACCAAGAGCTGATGTAATTGAAAAAGATTTTGATATAAATTTGTAAAATGTATATACTTTATGCTGTAGTAGTAAACGCAATACTGTAAAACCTAATTGTATCTGCTGACAGTTTGAATTTTATTTTTTACCTATAATAGCATGGTATTAAAAGTTGGGATAATTATATTTAGTAGATCATATTAATAAGTCAGATTTAGTAGACTTTATAATAATCACACTTTATATAAAAAATATTGAAGCTTGAATTCCAAGTAATTTTCTCAACATGAGAAATGTTTCTTTTTTTTTCTTAATACATACTCTGCAGGGTAATTAAAAGATCCTGATCAGATTTTTGAATAAAATAGACTTTTATAGTATGTTACAGCACTTGAAAATTTTGTGCTAATTGCAGGCATAGGTTCTAAGCGAAAGGAAACTGAAATTATCAAGTTTAACAGGCAAGATGGGCTGGGCTAAGAGGGCTAAATAAATAAGATGGGCCGTTCCCTGCGTTCTTTAACATTCGAAATTATTTCTAGCAATTTTATATTTTTGACTAAGAATAAACATACATACACTCTCATAAATATATGTGCTTGTACTGAAGTCTGAATATTTCATAGAAGGCTAATGTTCTTAAAGTATGCCTATAATGACAGGAAAACGGAACATTTCTTTATATTGCTCATCTTTTAGTAATATTCTGTTAGTTATGAGAGGTAAACAGCATTTTTCACAGTAAAACAATTTAACTAATGGTTAACAGTTTTACTCTCTTTTTTTGTGTAATATTTCGAAAAATTTTTGAAACATTAGTATAAAAAGGCGAAACATTCATACAAACTTTTGTCATAAAATGAATAACAACTAAAGTAATGTTGCAAAAAAAAGCAACTAAAGTAATGGTTAACAATTTTACTCTCTTTTTTTTGTGTAATATTTCGAAAATTTTTGAAACATTAGTATAAAAAGGCGAAACATTCATACAAACTTTTGTCATAAAATGAATAACAACTAAAGTAATGTTGCAAAAAAAGCAACTAAAGTAATGGTTAACAATTTTACTCTCTTTTTTTTGTGTAATATTTCGAAAATTTTTGAAACATTAGTATAAAAAGGCGAAACATTCATACAAACTTTTGTCATAAAATGAATAACAACTAAAGTAATGTTGCAAAAAAAAGCAACTAAAGTAATGGTTAACAATTTTACTCTATTTTTTTTGTGTAATATTTCGAAAATTTTTGAAACATTAGTATAAAAAGGCGAAACATTCATACAAACTTTTGTCATAAAATGAATAACAACTAAAGTAATGTTGCAAAAAAAAGCAACTAAAGTAATGGTTAACAATTTTACTCTCTTTTTTTTGTGTAATATTTCGAAAATTTTTGAAACATTAGTATAAAAAGGCGAAACATTCATACAAACTTTTGTCATAAAATGAATAACAACTAAAGTAATGTTGCCAGTATAATCCTGGATCTTGAATCCCATGCGAAATTCAGGAGCTGTAACGATACCTTAAGGAAATTTGTCATTTAGCAGTATCACATAATATGACAGATCAGTTTAAGCTTGCTCTCCTGTTACACACATAGTGCCGTTAAAATAATAGCTTACACCCAAGTGAACAAAGAGGCATTGTTTGCGTCGGCATCACAGAGCTCTGTCTGCTCGCGTGCCATGAATCACAACCCTAAAAAACACGTCCGGTGGAGGCAGTTGAAAGCTTTATTACACGCGCCACCCTAACAAGAAAATGCCGTTCAAGTTGAAAACTAACGGGAGATAAATTTGTCGCAGTGATGACTGAAATATTTCTGTTATGAATGCAGATTATATCGGCATATTAGTAGCAGAGTTGATTCTGTATCTCAATGATTTAGGGAGGAATTTCTATCCCCCTAAATTTAACCCCCGGATGTTCGTGATCATGGAAAGTGTGTTAGCTGTGAATGGAATATCTTGTAGGCATATTATAAAGCTGATTCCAATCACGTTGACACCAGATGTTTTTTTTTACCAGTTGCTAGCTGCCAAACAGATGCAGTGCGTTTAAAGGGTCCATTTCTAAAGTGTTGTTACTTAACTCTTTGTATCTCAACAACCACAAATTTAAAAATATAGCCACAAATATTAAAATACAATATTTCAGAAATGTAAAAAATAATTTTAATAACTTAAAACTTAATATGGAAAATTTATTGTCAAAATAGTCTATTTTCTACTAACCAAAAAGAAAATACATATTTCTTATATATGTTGTAAATTATGTTACTGAAAAATTATATTTACATAAGGAATTTGAAACTACCTTTGTGAGAAATTTACCTTTGTCACTTCAAAATATTTTTTAATTTAATAAATTTAAAGTTTATTTTAGAATATACATTCATATCAGATCACATGCTAAATAAAACTTTCATAAGAAAATTAAGTTTAGTATTGGTCTTTAAAGCTGCAGAATCGATACAATCAATAAAATCATTTTTAAAAATCTCGATATAATGACATTATTTTTTGGATACGTTATAGATTTGCAACCGGGTGATGCAAAGTGTTAAGAACTTTAATTCAAAGTTGTTTTTATTTGTTATTTTAATGATCATATTTTCTAGAAACTACATTAATATATTAACACTTATAAAGTAGGATTTAACCTTTGGTCCTCTTAGTGCAAAAATGAAAAAATTCGTTCCTATGGAACTATTGCACCTCTGTGGAATGTAAGCATTCTAGAGGAAAGTATATGGTCTTTTATTTTCCTACTTTAGAGAGTGACCAGAAAACAAGTGTTTAACTCAGTAATTAACAGTAGTGCTAATAATAACATTTTATTTAAAATGCTTCATTAAAATAGCAGGAATTTACTCATAACAGGAGTATAATTCAGACGAATTAAAACGAAAAAAAATATACACTTACCTTTTCCGAGAATATCGTAACTCTGCGACATCTCCAAATTCTTAAATAATACTAAGTTACATTACTAACTTAAAAACGAGTGTTTGGTAGTCTTTAGTATGGAAGTCTCTGTTTTGGTTGAACATAATAAAACTATAAGGTTATTAAAAATGAGGAACAGTAAAAGGTAAATTAACACATCTTTTTGGAGAAACCATGTTGTACCCGAAAAAAGGAGAGACCAAGATTTAGAGGAATTGATTGCCTTGAAAACAACCTAAAAGTTATCAGGGGAATCACTGAAAATCCTAGCCAAGATGTGGATGGCTTGAGATGGAATTCTGAGAAAGGCCAAATCCCACGTGCTAATAAAGATTATTCTTTTAGAGAAATAATAACTTAAATTTCTCTTGTTTAAGAAATATTCTCAGTTTAGGATAAATGAAGTAAATTTTCTTTTTCACAAAATATCATTGGTTCATATTCTCATATTTCAAGTGTTTCGTGTTACTGACAAAATAAAAACAAAATCTTTACATTTTTCTTTCTTATTACAGTATCAACACCCATACATATTTAACCATTGCAAAAATTATACCTACTCAAACTTGTTTTGAAAACAGAGAAATTGTTCGGTGTAGATTGGTTGCTTAAATTTTTTTTGTTGTTCTTCAATTAACCCACAAAACATTTGTATACCTCAATGTCTCTCGACAACATTTAAGTGTAATTAACCTATTTTGGTAAAATTAAGTTCGTCATTATTTTAGAAAAGCCAAGGGAAATGAAACAGCAGTCTTACTTTGAAAAATAATGTTATTTGTTAAAATATTTTTTTTCTTACCTCATGGCAAAAATTGTAGCTGTCCATATTATCCTAAAATAAAAGAATAAAAAAATAAATTCCTTTGTTAAAGATAACAATATGAAAGTAATTGGAGGTGTTGTTAGCAATTTAACGATAATTTAGATTGGAATTCTGAATTATTGTTTAAATATATTTCATCACAAATATTAAAATATCAAATTAAAAATGGCTCAGGAATTTAAATATGTATATATATATGTACACACATACACACACACACACACACACACACACACATAATATATATATATATATATATATATATATATATGTATATGTAAGTATGTATGTATATGTGTGTGTGCATGTGTA
>CM063502.1:108162690-108167690 GCA_032207245.1 Pardosa pseudoannulata
TTCTTTTTTATGGTCTTGCTTCTGGTCTCCACTGTTATGATACCATTAGTTGTTTGATTACTGATATATGCGACGTATCCTGCTGATCGCATGGATGTTCGTAGCCGTTCGAAATCGGCTTTAAGCAGTAGGTCCCGGTCTCATTAGTCTTCGTGTAGCAAAATAATAGACCGTAGTGCTCCAAACAAATTCTTATTTGACACATAATACTCAAATTTTATGTCAATAAAGTAGTTTTAATTGTTCTTGTCATCATCTTCGTCAGATGCAGTTTATGTGGCCTTTCTCGGTTGTCTAAAACTTGCTTCAGAGAGACAGTTAAGTTTTTTCTACTCATCATTTTAACTAACAATTCTAGTATTCCCTCAAGGATATGATTGTTTCCATTCAAGTCATCATCACAATATAAAGAAAAGCTCTGGTGGTGTAGGTAATATTCCTAATAAGCCAAACATCTGTTTGCGTACACACGACTTTGAAACAGTCATATGCACACAAAAACTCATTACTCCAGTTCTTATAAATAATAAAAAAAGGCACTTCCAAGAAAAGGAAGCGGCGGAATCGAAATTTTCAAGAGATTCGAGAACAGGAAGAATTCGGGAAAAAACAACATTGTTTCTAAGGGAATAAATTCGGAATCAAATTAATCGAATAATATATGTGAAAAAGCAAACAATTCGGAAATGATAGATCGAGGTTCCACTCCATATGTGTGCGTGCATAGCTTAAGGATCCATTTCCTTAATTTATGTGGGCTTTGTAGCTTTAGCATAATACTGATTTGAGCATTTTATTTAGAGTTATTAAATGATTATTTGCACTATTTAGTTATTTTTGGATTTAACAACATGCTATTTGGCAATTGTTAGGAATGTACATTAAGGGACAAATTGCATGATGGGAATCGAGTATTATTCCACCGATATGATGGGTTCCTATTTCTAATGGACGAGGTCCGTGTTATAATGCTTTAGTCGCTTAATCTTGAGACTACAGGTAAGAGATAAATATATCTCATATTCTGATGCATGTGTAACTTATTTAGCTACATCCAGTATTATAAATTTATTAGTATTGCAAGTAACTGTCGACGCATTGTTTTTCACTTATAAAAGAATCGGGAAATGGGTGACGACAAAATGCTCTGTCAAATATTTCACTGTAATTACCTTAGTACAACTGAAATTAAATGTTTTTTTTGTCAGGTAAACAAAATAAACATATTTGCCTGTTACCTCAAAAGTTCTATCTATAGGTTATTGCTGAAACTAAATACCTACAAGAAAAGTAAAGTAAAGGATGAGTTACGGTATTGTGGGCTTGAACAATAATGTTAAATCATTAACTAAACATTTTTATCACTACTTTCAGTGAAGCTATTATTACCAATGTGTAGGACGTTGTTGATTTATGTTTACAAGAAAATTTCTAATAGTAAATGTAACCAGGTTGTTTATACGTTTATCAAATGTTGGGATGTATTTATTCCATTTCTTTAATTTCATTATGTGGCTAGTAAATCAGCTTATTACATGGATTAGCATAATCACAGATATCTTAAAATAGTAATAATTTAATCAATGTTCTAAGAATTCTACTCATTTCTATAAAATGTAATAAATGTGTAGTTCAAAATGTGTTTTAAGGTAAATGGACTTAATGTATTACTTCTAGGACATAAATTTGAAATGTAGAGATTGGCAATGTCCCAGCATATTTAACAAATTATCTTTCAACTTACAGATCCTAAAAAAATATGGACTGTTTGGTTGTAGCAGTTAGTAAGGCTAAAATATTTCTCCCTTTCTCATTATGAGGCGGTTGTTAGTTATGAAATGTGATACATTTTTCCTATTAAAGGAGTAAGCTTGGACTTGTTTGTGCATATGTGCAGTAGTTGGAAAAAAATAAATTTACAATAGGCCTTTTTTTTTAACTCAGAAAATCAGAGTTGTTGGCATAGGCTCAAGTCTGTGGTGTAATTCAGGTTGCTGTCCCCGTAGTATGATTGATATGATTCTGGCTAGGAAAAATATGAGGGGATTTTTCTCGAGCGCCGGCAGTGTAACGAATGATGCTTGGATTGATTGCCAACTGAAAGGCGGGGGAGAAAAGAAATTGACAATTAAAATGTATATTACAAGGAACCTGAGAATTTTTGCTAAAGGAAAAAAAAGAATGGTTCATTGAACTTAAATGCCATAAAAAGTTAATATTACGATCTGTTGATCATATTATATGCAACTAAATAGCAAAGATAGGGATTATGAGGTGATATTGAGTATGAAACATATATAGTAAAAACTTTATCGCACGCTAACAAGTATATATTGAAAAAGCAACAAATTCAGTTCACGATTATTTTTTCCGATGAAGAATGCTCTATATTTCTCCTGTGATAGCGGAAATTTATTTCTGTTTCAAGCTTTTTCATACGTTAGCCTGGACAAAAATACATTGCTTGAAAATTTTCCGCAACCGAAAAAAAAAAAAAAAAAAACGCTTGCTTATTTTTCATCGGGTAAAATAACTGTTAATTTTTCAAGGCTTACTATTTGATGTGATAAGATCTTAAGTCCCACAAACTGAACTATCTTATTTATATTTATATTTCAAAATAGAAACGTAAAATGCATCCCCACTGGAAAATAAAAATATGACTGGAGAGTGTATTATAAAATAAACCATATACACATTATATAAAGAGTCTTTTAATATCATTTATACGAGAACAAAAAAATATCATGGTTGACTATTTATTACTTAGAGAACCTAAGAAAGCTAAAGGATTTAATACTGTTTTCAGGAACGTCTCTAGTTCAGGAGAAAGGGGACCCTGTCTAAGACGGCAAATTTTAGGGGTAGCCTTTGGGTTCAAATTTATTAAATACTTTAATATTATGAAAAAATTGCATAAAAATATTTTACAAAATATAATTCTTTAAAAATTGGAGTCCTGAAACATAATTAGTTTTATTATTTCTTCAAAATATAATTAAAATTTAAACCAGTGCAAGTTCTTTGTTTTAATATTTTTTCAGTCGATGAATCGATTAAGTAAATAGTATTTGGAATGTAGATTTTATTTACCCACAGCGATTATTTCTAATTTTTGTGCAGCAAATGGTTTAAAAGATATCTCTAAAAATGCAATAATTAAACACGCTAATAATTTGGAATTAATGTGGACCGATGGAGTATTAGAGAATATAAAAGCGCTTAATCTAACAGAGGAAAGCTTTGACCTTATTAGACAAAGCAGGAAAGATCTAATGAAGTTTTAGGAATAATTGCATTTCTAGTTTTTAAGTCAAATCTTGTTATTGCTTTAAGAATATTGCTTTCTATAGTAATGACCATTGCAAGTAGAGGTAAATTTTTTTTAAAAATTTGTATCTGTTAATGATTTATTTCTTTTAATAGTAATTTTTATCAAGAAGGAAAGGGCGGCAAAACTACTAGAGCCTGCAATTGTGACTTACACATATAGATATTTTTATACATCAGTTTTTTTTAAACTTTTCCGCACACATTTATCTAGTGGTGAAATAGCTTTGAAATAGTTTAATTTTTCATGGTGTTTTATAAGTTATCTTGAAAAGTTGACAAAACCTTTTAGTTTTTTCAAAGACAAAAACATTTTTCGTTCTATATCTAAATTTCAGTTAAAATATTTTTATAAAATAACCAATGTTAGTTAAATTCTAAACTAAAATTCTATTTCAGCTATTGACTTAAATATTTTAATATATTTGGGATTTTTTTTTGTGTTCAATGAAATTTAGTGATGAAATTAATAAACATAACTTAAATTTTGTCTTATTATTATATAAAAATAAGTAAGATCTTATGATGCTTTCTGAGTTCATTAATAATCAAAACTGTATCTTATAGTTTTATATTAAGTTTAGAAACAATGTATAAAAATAATAAAAAAAAATTAAATTGTATACACAGACATTCGTCAGTTAGTTTTATTTCATGTTAAAACTGCTTTTGATACAGCTGAATGCAAGAGAAATTCCTTGGTGCATTATTAGTTTTGTGGCGCCATCTATCAGCCACAAGCGTCGTTTCTCACCGCAAATCTCCGTTATTTATAGAGACAACTTCAGTAATTCGCCTCATTTATTTTATGCGAATGATTTGTGGAAAAGGTGGAGTTCAAAAGAACTCTGTCAACTGGAAACTATTTAGGTATAACTTATCTGTGTATTTCTCTAGTACTAAAAGAACTTGAAGAAAATGACATAAAAAGTTTTTCCAAACTTGTAATAAAGAGATATACATGTATTTGAAATATAAGTAAAATGAATATTTATAAATGTTAAAAATGAAAAGGACATAGCAAATTTTATCAAGCAATTTAATTTAATTTGAAATATATCGGATTATTTTTAGATTAGGGGGTTATATCGCAATGATGGTTAAATTGCATCTATTCTTCAAATAACTAAATGAAAAATTATAAAATAGGTTGAAAAATTATAAAATTATATTTTGCCTACTTATTTTTAGAAAATTAAGCATTTAAAAAATTTTTTATATCCATGATGAATATACATGACCTACAGATTTGGATATTTACTTTGCAATTTACCCCTTTTTTTAACAGAAAATATATACACATTCCTTATTAATGTTTGGTTGTGTTTTTTAAAAGCTTATCCTAGCCTTAATCTTGTTACTTAAATATCAATCCTTACATCTTAATTCTTTTATAGTTCTTGTAATTTTTTCTATAGGTATTTTTCTATTTTGTTCAAGCATTTTTCTTTTTTTTTTGGTACAGGTTAAGTAAATTTAAACACGCTTTGTATTAATATATTTATAATAATGTAAAGCATCTATATTATCAGCCATTCTTTGATAGTTCATATGAAAGTATACTTTTTGTATACACATTCCTCATTAAATGTAATCTTTGGTTGTGTTTTTTTAAAGCTAATCCTAGCCTTAATTTTGTTACTTAAATATTAATCCTTACATCCTAATTC
>CM063502.1:108170190-108187690 GCA_032207245.1 Pardosa pseudoannulata
CAACATGCATTTGCAAAGTTTGTCTAAATTATTCATAAAGAAAATAAATGAACTCAAAAATTTCTTTTTTCCAATGCAGTTCATTTTAATTTGTTACTTTAATGAAGTACATAATGTAATGAATCACGGAAAATTTTGTAACAAATTCTAGAAGTTTGCAAATGGTAATTTTAAACTATAAATTTTAATATAGTAAAATTATATTAACTGCTTGCAGACCAAACCATTTTTTATTTATCTGACTATTACATGACTATGAAGATGTATATAATATGAAATACACTTATAAACTTATGAACTTCTTAAAATATTAATATAATATGAAACACAGTTATATTAATATTGACTATAACATGAATATGAAGATGTATATAATATGAAATACATTTATAAACTTATGAACTTCTTAAAATATTAATATAATATGAAATACAGTTATATTAATATTTTAAGAAGTTCATAAGTTTATAATAAAAATGTACAATAATGTGCATTCGTATCGTTTGTCTAAATTATTCATAAATAAAATAAACGGACTAAATTTTTTTTTTCAATGTAGTTTATTTTATTTTGCTGTTTTAATGTAGTACAAAATGTGATGAATCATGAATAACTTTATAACAAATTCTTGAATTTTGCAACTGGTAATTTTAAGCTATACATTTTAATGTAATAAGATTATATTACTTGCTGACCAAACTTTTTTTATTTATCTGAATATAATTTCCTATGTTTTTTATTGCATATTTAAAACCAATGTGTCTTATATTGCAAAAAGCTTTTTGCGAATAAAAATCGATGTTTCGACAATTGAAACAGTTATGTCTGAGATATATTGATATAATGAAAATTGAATACATTAATTGATTACAGTAGGTAAAATGAATTATCTCGTTATGTAATTAAACTGTTAAATTATTCATACATTTACAATAAAAATATAAAACAACATACATTTGCAGCATTCATCTATTATTAATTTTTAACAAAATTAGTGAGAGTGATAATTTCTTTTTGCTATGAAGTACATTTTTATATAGTACATATTGTTATAAATGATGACTAATTTTATCCAAATACAGCTACATTAACATCTTAAGAAGTTCATAAGTTTATAATAAAACATACAACAATATGCATTCGCAACGTGTCTAAATTATTCATAAATAAAATAAGCGGATTCAAAAATTTCTTTTTTCCAAAGCAGTTCATTTTATTTTTCTACTTTAATGAAGTACATAATGTAATGAATCATGAAAAACTTTATAACAAATTATAGAAGTTTGTAAATGGTAACTTTAAACTATAAATTTTAATGCAATAAAATTATATTAACTTCTTGCAGACCAAACCATTTTTTGTGTATCTGACTATAACATGGATATGAAGATATATATAATATGAAATAACTTATAAATTTATGAACTTCTTAAAATATTAATATAATATATAATACAGTTATATTAATATTTTAAGAAGTTCATAAGTTTATAATAAAAATATACAATTTGTAACGTTTGTATAGATTATTCATAAATAAAATAAGTAAACTCAAATTTTTTTTTATTCCAATGCAGTTCATTTTATTTTTCTATTTTAATGTAGTACAAAAAGTGATGAATCATGAATTATTTTATAACAAATTCTTGAAGTCCGCAACTAGTAATTTTAAGCTATAAATTTTAATGTAATAAAATTTATTACTTGCTTACCAAACCATTTTTTATTTATCTGAATATAATTTCTTATGTTTTTTATTACATATTTGAAACCAATGTGTATTACATTGCAAAAATCCTTTTGCGAATAAAGATCAATGTTTCGACAATAGAAACAGTTATGTCTGCCCCAGATATATTGAGATAAAGAAAACTGAATACGTTAATTAAATACAATACGCAAAATGAATTATCTCGTTCTGTCCTTAAGATGTTAAATTATTCATATATTTACAGTAAAATATAAAACAACATATATTTGCAGTATTCATCTATTATTAACTTTTAACAAAATTAGTAAGATAATTTCTTTTTTCTATGAAGTACATTTTGATATAGTACACATTGTTATAAATCAGGACTAATTTTATCCCAAATACTTGAAGTCAACAAAAGATGATATTATAATATAAAACTTAATGTAATAAAATGCTTTTAATCGTACAAAGACCAAATTATATTTTATTATATGCTAAAATTTTCCTATGATTTTATTATTGCTGATATAAAACTAATGTGTCTGTTATAATCCAAAAATATTATTACAATAAGGACTAATATTTTGACGAGATTAATAAAGTTATGCTAGTCCAAGCTATGTTGAGATAATGGAAATTATATACAATACGTAGAATAAATTATTTCTTAATATATCATTAAGAAATTAAATACTTTTGAAAGCATTCATAAGACATCCATATTTCAGTGTTTTCGGAAGAGGAAAATGTTCAGTTTTTATATAAAATATTTGTTCATACGACAAATTTCTATGAAATAAAATATCATTCGCAAAAATAGTTTTGTTTACAATTTTCTCTTTTTGTTTATTATCAATTTGAGGAGATGAAATATTTATTTGCATAATTAAAAGAATTGAATTTAAGAATTCAAATAAAACAACTGTTTTAAATATCAGTAAGTTTAGACAATCTTACATAAACAAAGAAAATCTTATCAAAGGCAGTGTGTGTATCTCAAATAGAATTTAAAATATTTTATAACAAATGAGTGAAGTTTACATACAATTGTTTAAAATATAAAAATTTAAAGCATAAAATGATCGTAACTGTTTAAGGAGAATTATTTTGATTGTATGCCAATAATTTTCTATGCTTTTTTATTGCTAAATTAAAACCTAACTGTATGTAATACCTCTAAAATATTATTACAAATAAGGACGAATGTTTTGATGAGGATGCTATTTTTCAAAGCTATACTGGGATAAACAAATTACATATACAGTGGAATCCGATTAATATGATCAGTTTACGGCACTGTGATTTTGATAACAATAACAGATTAATAACAATAAACGATATTCAAAATTAGATAAATTATCCCCCTTTTAATTCACACGTACTAAATTTGAAAATAAAATGAAAAATTCACCTTATATTTATGTACTGTATATTATTCTTTAAAACAGCGGTTCTTAACCTATGGGTCGCGACCCAAAATTGGGTCGCGAAGCATATTTCTTGGGTCGCGCTGAGTCGAACCAAAAAAGTTAGTAATACACCAAATAATAAGTAATACCAACACCTCCTAGAACAAGTTAAATCCTGAAATAGATATAAGGTGCTCCTTGACAAGCATTCAACCGAGGTTTGAAGATCTTTCAAAATGTATTCAAGCATAAGGTTCTCATTAAAACTGCATGACTTGCATTTAAAATTTAAAAAACTTAACATATGTATTGATATTTCTTTTTTTTAGGAATAAGTTAAAATGTCAATTATTTTCAAAAAGTTATAAATATATTTTAATTTGGTCAATAAAAATTATTAAAAACACTTGATTATTAATTAAATTTTCCTTGGATCGAAAAGTACTTTTGTTTATTTTTATTATTAAAAAAATAAATAAAAAATTTGAAAGTTAAAAAAAATCATCATCGTAGGATTGAAGATTTTTTAAAAATACGCTCTAAAATAAAGCAATGAAAAAGTTTTGACTTTTTTTGGGTCGCGACATGAACATATTTCTCAAATTTGGGTCGCTGCTTAAAAAGGTTAAGAACCACTGCTTTAAAACATAAGAAGTGTATACATAATTTAAAAAATTGATGAACTGTTGATTGTTTACAATTTTTACGTTCGCACTTCGTATTTTCATTTTGTTTATCCCTTCCAGTAATTTCATCACGATTTTTCAAACTTTTGCACAATAGAGGCTGAGAAATGTTTAACTACTCTCCGTCATTGCTCTGACTCATTTTTGGTAACCTGATAAAGTAACGATTTAAAATTTCGATCTTTTGGTTTAACGTTAAATTATTTCGCTTTCTGGCTTCCGTATCGACAAATTGCATGTAAGCGAGCAAAGCATAAAATGTGAATACGCTCCTTCTCAGTTCCGACAAGAACGTGTTGTCTTCTGCTTATCTGATAACCACTGACCACCAGCAGGGTGTGCGTATTCCTGAAAAATTCAAGAAACGTGTAATGTCCTACTCCTTTGTTCATTCCCCTTTTCCGTAAGTGGCAGAGGGAGAATTCTCGGTAATTCAAACTACAGCGAAGGGAAAGAAAAGAATGGTTTCCTTCTGAATATATTGTGAATATTCCTTTGCCAGTTAAAATGAGGTTCGAGAACTGATAACATTAAACGATGTAAAGATCACACAAAGCGATAATTTTAATATACAAATGAATAGAAGAAATCGGGACCAAGTGATTTCGAAAACAATAAGCGATTGATACCATTAACCGCTATCACATTAAGCGGAGTCCACTGTATATCAATGTATAAGTTTCTACATTACTGGCTTGACAGCCTTTTGTGAGGCGAGACCTTCCCAAAAATCCTCCTCCTTTCCCCATTTTTCCTAGCCGTGGAAATCCAGTGGATAACCTTTAGAATCTCAAAATCCTCTTGTAGGCAAGTTGACCCATCTCAGCCTGGACTTAAAATATCATTACTGGTATGGTTATTCGTAGTCTTTTGGAATCTGTTACGAATAGCAGGTTCTGACCTAATTAACTATTGTGTTGAAAAAAAATTATTTGTAAATTCTAAACCAAGGATAATGTAATTTCCTTTAAATTGTATTTGAAACCTCATTAATTAGTTCCGGTATAATAATCGCTCGTGCTGGAAATAATTTCCGTAGGGCTTCAAACCGAACCTACTTTTGTAGTTCTTGTTATATTTACAGAAGAAATCTATTGCTAAGTAAAATTTTCAATCCTTCTTTACTAGCTCGACATCCCTTTGTGGTCGAAAGCCCTCCCAAGAATCCTCTAGTATCTTAAAATCCTCTTGCATGCAGTCGACCCACCTCAGTCTGGACTTTCCTTTGATTCGGGTGCCAATTTGTCTTAAATGGAATAACCTTGATGTTATAGATGATGGGTCCAACCTGCATACATGTCAAGCATATTTCATCCTGTTTACTTTTATGAGATTTATATCAGAGTCTGTACATCTTTAGTTTTTCATTGTATTCGTGCTGCCGAATTATGTTAATGTTGACAGTATCCAAGATCTTAAGTAAAACTTTTCTTTCAAAGATGGCAAGTCTATTTTCAAGAAAATAGTTTCAGATGGCAGTCCACTGTATTACGTTAAACAAATTGACTGTTAATATGCCATTATGCAATTAAACACTTTTTAAAGCATTTATTACAATTATGCATTTAAGTTGCAGTACTTTCTAAAGAGAAAACTATGAATGTTTTTATAAAAAACTGTAATTTGAATGGATTAATTCGTATTCTGTCTTAAGCAGTTAAATACTTTTTAAAGTATTCATGACAAGGCATTCATATTCTGGTACTTTCTGAAGAGGATAATGTTCTCCTTTTTTATATAAAAATATTTTACGCAGGCCGAATTAATTCGAGTTAAGTCATTAAGCAGTTAAATACTTTTCAAAGTATACATTAAAAACAGACAGTCATATTTCATCATTCTTAGACAGGAAAATGTCCACTTTTTTACACAAAAATTGTTTATACGAAAATTTTCTCTGAAAGAAAATATTCGCTTAAAGAAAATAAACTTTTGCTTATAGTTTTCTATTTTCTTTGTTGATTTACAGCTGGAGAAAATGAAAGTAGATTTACTTGCACAAATAAGAGAATTGAGTTTAGACATTTAAATAGAAGAACTGTTTAGTGACACGGTTTTCAAATATCAGTAAGTTTAGAAATAGTAGACGATGAAAAAGTAACAAAGAACATCTTTTCAAAAGCTTCAGTATCCCAAATAGGATCTAGCAGATTTATTTAAAATGCGAAATTCAATGTATTTTATCTGAGTATGGAGATCCCAGATATGCATTTTGTTACTAAACAGGATTTTTAAGAGTATCATGTTGAACTCGGAAGGAACATGCATCACACAATCTCGTATAACATGGCATCTATAAAGCTGAACGATTGCAGGAAATTTATTTCGATACAGTCGTTCTATACAGTCATTCTGTATATATATATATATATATATATATATATATATATATATATATATGCAGGGGAAATTCATTTTTACGAAACTCACTCATACGATATATTCAATTATACAAAATACTTGTTTCCCAGCGAAATTTCCATAAAGCCTATGTCATAATCATTCACTTGTACGAATTTTCAATTATATTGAACGTTAACTTATAAGACGGAATGTTCCATTATCTACGTAATGTATTGAAAGTAAATTTTATTTAGTTGTACGAACATAGCAAAATTATTTCGCGAACAGACTTGTTTTGTGTATATTAACATCTCCCTTAGGTTTTCTTCCATTTTCTTACGAAATTTTTGTTTGTATTATTCTTCAAAAATTGGAGAGAGTTTTTAAATCGTGTTTTCTAGCAATCTTAATATTAAATATTATTTTGGTTTAAGAATGTTTTTTTTCTAAATAAGTTCGTTGTATGTATTTATGTGCTAATTGAATACAGAAAATTGTTGTATTTAATGTAGAAGAAAAATTGATTTTGTTTTTATAGTTAGTAATAAAACTATCCTATTTACTTTTAAACTAAGTTTATTTAACCCATATTGGACCGCTGTCCTAAAAACAGGACAGCAAATAGAATTCCATTTAATAATAAAGTTATAAACATTTTCTGAGTGGATTTTATTTTAAGACCTTTAAAATAGACACACTTTATCACAGTAACAAAAAAAGACTGAGAAATCAAAATATATTGTATTTAAATTACAATTTTAGCAACCCCTTAAAAACTGTTATTTTTTAATCTTTAATTTTATATTCATTATATTATTTTAAACATAGTAGAGGTTACTTGTAGTATTACAGACATTGGCACTACATTAGTGAGAAACGCTATGTCCAGAAAACGGTATTATGACACCAAACACTTTATCCATTTTAACGATGATTCTTCAATTGATCCGCAAGATCGTTATTGTAGAATTCAACTTTTTTATGTCAAAATAATCATAACCTTGAAGCAATTTGGTATATTTTCTGAAAATCTCACCATCGATGAAAGAATGGTAAAATGTTTTGGAAGGTACAGTTGCAAGATGTTCATGAAAAATGAACCTGTAAAATTTGGATATAAATTTTAGGTATTGTAGCATCCTACAATGGTATCCTTTTTCTATCACCCCTTACCAAAAATGCCAGTTCAAGAACTGCAAAAGAAAAGCAACAAAAGTGTGCTTAAAATGTAATGCTGTACTTTGCTTTGAATGTTTTCCTAAATTTCACCTATGAATCAGACTAATGCAATGTAAGTGATACTTGTTAAATTTTAGTAGTGTATTGGACAGTTGGCCTAATTATAGTACAGCTAATTACTTAAAAAAATAAAATTTATTTTTAAAATTTTGGTTTTATATGCTTAGTTACACCATATTAATGTTATGGATAAAGTTTTAAAAATTTTCAGAACTATCTAGTTAGTGTGGTACAATATGGGTTAATAAAAGGTTTAAAAAATGACAGGAGTTTTTTTTCTTTTATAGGTGGAAACGATTACTATTCCCATATAAGAAGAATTATCCTTTGCCCCTGGTACTGTTATGAGTTTCTTCAGTATATATAATAGAGTGTCCGTTTGTGTGCGATTTATGCAAAACCACACGGCTAGTTGTAGAGCAGTGGTTTCCTACGGATTCCTAGGAGTCTATGTGAGAGACAAGGGTGTCTGTGGATAATAAAATATACTTTGACACTATACTTTGAAAATCACATGCAATACAATTTATTTCAGAATACCAAATATTATAAGTTTCACCATACTCATGGGCCACAAAATAAATTGCTCTATTTTCTGTTGATAACCCGTTTTAAACGTCATTTTAATTAAGAACCAAATTGAATTTTAAGAATCAACTAAATTATAATTTTTCTTTATTTTGTCAAACATTATATAAATAAATAAAAATTATATTTCTCCCTTCATCATCCCTTTATTCTAGAAAACACTTATTTTATAAAGCTGCATATAATACTATACTTTCCTATTTCCATGCAATAAAATTTATTACAGGATCACAAATTTTAAGAGGTTCACAATCCTCCAGGACCACAAACTAAATTGTGTATATTCCTTTTACTTTAAATAATTCATTATAAAAGCCATTTAAATTAAGGACTAAATTGAATTTTAAGAATTAATAATAAATAGATAAAAAAATGTATTCCAACCTTCATCATTAATTTTATCCCAGAAAGTACTTATTTCATAAAGTTCCATATAATATCATAATTTTCCATTCACATGCAATAAAATTTGTTACAGATTGCCAAACCTTAAGAGTTTCACAATCCTATTCATGGTCACAAACTAAATTGAGTTTATTTCTTTTAATGTACATAATTCGCTTTGAAAGCTATTAAATTAAGAACCAAATCGAATTTTAAAAAGCAACAAAACTGTAATTTCCCTTTAATTTTCTGGCATCATTTAAATAAATAAAGATTCTATTTGTCCATTCATCATTCATTTTATTCTAGAAAACGCTCATTTCATAAAGTTGCATGCAATATATTTTCCCATTCACATGCAATAAAATTAATTACAGAGCCCCAAACCTTAAGAGTTTTACAATCCTATGCAGGGTCACAAACTAAATTGCCTTTTTTTCTTTTAATGTACATAATTCGTTTTAAACGCCATTTAAATTAAGGGCCAAAATTGAATTTTAAGAAGCAGAGAAACTATAAGTTCCCTTTAATTTCTTTATCAGCATATAAATAAATAAATTTCTATTTCTCCCTTTATCATTCATTTTATTCTAGAAAACGCTCATTTCTTAAAGTTGCATGCAATATATTTTCCCATTCACATGCAATAAAATTAATTACAGAGTCCCAAACCTTAAGAGTTTTACAATCCTCCAGGGTCACAAACTAAATAGCATTTATTTTTTTTTATTGTACATAATAAGTTTTAAACGTCACTTAAATTAAGAACCAATTTGTATACTTAATAACAAAACTAAAATTTTTGTTTACTTTGTCTACCAATCAATAAAAATTCAATATCTTTATCAATCAATAAGCATTCTATTTCTCCCTTCTTTATTCATTTGATTCTAGAAGACACTCATCTCATAAAGTTACATATAATACTACACTTTCCCATTCACATGCAATAAAATTTATTTCAGAATACCAAATCTTAAGAGTTTTACAATCCTCCAGGGCAACAAGCTAAATTACTTTTATTTCTTTTATTGTTCATAATTAGTTTTAAAAGTCATTTAGATTAAGGACCAAGTTGAGAAACCTAAGCTCGAACAAAGCTGAGATTAAAATTACTTATTACCCTTGTTGGAATACTCCTACGAATTTTACTGAACTTATAAATAGAGCTTCAAATTTTAACGAGTAGTTAACTTTGAGGTTTTAAAAACAGAAGTATAAAAGCTCTTGATGAACATACAATTCTGTGAGAGACAAAACGGGCTGAATTAAGTTAAAGCGAAAAATAAATACATCATTATTTGGTGATATTTATCAATTATTTAGCCTGAGATATAAAAGTAAAATTAATTGCCTGTGGAAAAGTGACTTTATTCTTCTTAGTCACTTAAATGATTAATCTTTAGTAAAGTCACTAGTGAATTCACACAGAAGTTTAGAAATAAATTTGCGTATAAACAAAGGCCTTTAATTTAGTGAGAGCTTTATTTCTTTTAAAGTTAAATCAATTGAGGAAATAATATAATTAAACTATATGTATATTTAACCAGAAAAATGTTTCTAACAGTATTATACTTGAAGGATATAGCCAATACTCTTTGATTGCTAGGGCTTGCTTGGCAATCATTAAAACTTCAGCCGTCATGTCAAAAGGCATTGGCTTAAATCTGTAGACTAGGTCATAACTTAATAAAAATTCTTTGTCTTTTCTATCATATACTTAGAGAGACGCTGAACAAGTCTTACATCTTCAACAATAGCCGAGAATCTGCACTGCTAAGTGAATGTTGTCATTCAAGATAGATTGATCACGTGATTTCTTGCATAGGAGAGAGTTTAAAACTACAATTTTGCTATGGTTCTAAAAACATTTCGGCCATAAAAATGCAGACAGCTGCAAATTAATTCTCAAGGGTACTCGGTTTTTACTGGGAGAAATATCAACTGGTTTGATAAAAGTGTAAGATTCTCCACACGTAGAAGTTATTAATTCAGACTTTTGATTTGAGAAATGCAGAAGAAACCTAATCTCAATAATACTTGATGTGGATGGCTGGCAAAGTTAAGATATAAAACCAAACGTGAATTAGGAGAGTTTTAGAGTTTTTAGGAACCTTAGGGGAATTAATTTATGCTATATTACAGACACACACACACACATATATATATATATATATGTATATATATACATATATATGTATATATATATATATATATATATATATATATGTATTATATATATATATATATATATATATATATATACATATATATATATATACATATATGTATATATATATATATATATATATATATATATATATATATATTATATATATATATATAATATATATATATATATATAATATATTGCAATTATATAATATACATATATATGTATATAATAGATATATATATATACATGTAAATATATATATATTATATATTATATATATAATATATATATATATATATATATATATATAAATATATAAATATATTAAGATATATAATATATATATATATATAACGCGGCGAAATTAATCTGCCGGCAACAATTTGACTTTAACCTCTGTTATTTTTAATTGCCCGAGCTTACTGGGCAATGAGTACCATTGAAGTAGGGTCTTTGAAATAACAGTGGAGTACGTGGTGGAACTTGGCTTTAATTAAAGACTAAGAAAAGACATCTTTCTCCTACAAGTCCAGAGTAATCAATGATACATGAAAACACTTTTTGATTACAAAGTCTGTCCCACACTGAGAGACAAGACACATTATTTCTCAAGAGAGAGCAGCGTAGTCAGCGTTATTGACAGTCAGACATGATCATTGGAAAAGTGAACCCATTGTCTTACGACAGCAAGAAAATCTGGCTAGTGTACAGAAAATTAGCATTTATTTCAGAGTTAGCTTTGGGAGACGGGTTTAAAAGAAATTTAGCATCAAACATTCCTTTAAATTCTGATATTTTGTAACTGGAAAAATAGTTATGAAAGAATGAGAGTGGGAAAAGGAGAATTCTGAAGAGATATTTTAAGTGAAATAATATTGATATATTACACACACATATGTATATATATATATATATATATATATATATATATATATATATATATATATATATATATATATATATATATATATATTTATGCTTAGAAATAGAGACAGAGGGAGATTTATATAGATATCTGATGTGGGGGTAGATAAATAGATAGATAAATGCTAATAGATAGGTAAGTAGATAGATGCTAATTGATAATTTGATGCTAATAAATAGTTGGACAGATGTTAATAGGTGGATATATATATATATATATATATATATATATATATATATATATATATATATATATATTTATTTATTTATTTATTTATGCTTAGAAATAGAGACAGAGGGAGATTTATATAGATATCTACTGATGTGGGGTAGATAAATAGATAGATAAATGCTAATAGATAGGTAAGTAGATAGATGGTAATTGATAATTTGATGCTAATAAATAGTTGGACAGATGTTAATAGGTGGATATATATATATATATATATATATATATATATATATATATATATATATATATATATATATATATATATATATATATATATATATTCCTACACCCTTGTATTATTTATTACTCAAAATCTGGTAAAAGTAAATGCCATTTTATGTACCACTGCATTTTGTCAAATGCAATAGATCCCATTTTGGAAGTTTGACCATTTAGTTTTTTCTTAAAAGTAAATAAAAGTCCTTAAATTTATTGAAGTCTAAATTAATGGTGCGTAGAAACTTCTTATGTGAATAAAAATAACCCATATTTTGATAATACATCACAGACAGCATTTCCAGAAAGAAAAAAAAATGCGTGTGTAGAAAACCCTCATTAGGAGGAAAGTCTCCCCATTTATGTGATTGTAGTGGACACTAGAGATTCTCATTTATGTGATACAGCAAAACGGACTCTCGTATGACTGAAGCATATCACTTACTTGCCCTCAAGATATATTTAGAGAACACACAGAAAAATGAATGGATGGCATTGACCCAGCCAGAGATGATCACTAGATGAATGCTTTAATCTAGACTCTATTCCTTGTTTATTTAAGGAATATAAATCAATGGTATATATGGTAAAAAAGCACGACCCTTTCTACTTCTGGGAATTTAGAATTCTTTTCTCGGAGCTTTAAGATTTACTCTGTCGGTATAAAAAATATTCACCTCAGATCTTTCAGATTAAATATCCCTTGGCAAGAAAACAGGAGCATCAGAGCTAGGGTAGGTTCGTAACGGGTGATTAACTACGAATATTTTCTTTAAATCATTTTCAAACAATTTCTCTAAAAGAGCAGTAGATTTGTAATTTTTTCCAACCTTTTTATGGAAGATAAAGGGAGGTCTATGTATGCATACTTGGCATTCCAAAGATAAATTTATATAAAATGCAGATTTTTTTTTTCAGTCTCGGCTTAAACATATTTGACGATGACTTAAAAATAGCCCAGTAAAAATGCTATCGAAAGTTAGCTTAAATTTGATATTTCCCACCCGCATGGTATATATTGCTTACAAAATTAGAACTCTAATTAAAATTAACTTCTGAATTTAATGCTGGATGCATTGATTTATATAAAGAAAATTTTTCATCAAGGTAATTCAAAATATAAATGTAGGTACTAAAACCTATCTACTTAAATATATGAAATTAGCTTTAAAAGTAGTAACTATCAATAGTTCCTACATTTATACATTCATCTCTACTCACACGAAATTATATATATGAAATGATATTTTAACCAAACTAACTTAATTATGATTATATACTAAAATAAATTTCTGGTGATTCTTTACCTAAAATTGCAACTTTGGCAAAATGTTTTTGTTTCTGTTCTAAATGTGGTAATACTGGTCGATCCTTTAAATAGTATATAATAAATATCTGCTTAACTCATTTAATCATATATAACAACTTATCGTAATTTAAATCACAATGTTTTCCAAGTTCTCAAACAATACCTTTGGGGCCGTCAGACCAAGCCTATGGGTCTTCTGCTTAGTCCCTCCTTCAAAATTATGGGTACCCACTTGAGAAAGAAGTCGTACTTTCACCCTTGAGGTGCTCATTAGAACGAAAGGCACCCCTTTGCCTTAACATCGTGCGTGGTTTGACTAAGTGGCACAAGACAACAACAACAACGTAATATAAATTCGATTTTTAGCATCCTCATGTGATATAATCTTAACACTCGCTTTGTCTACATTTCTTACGTCCTAACGCAATATATAATCAAATATAAAAAAAAAAACAGTTTTGGAGGGAGAAAGCCAAAGACGGATTGTTACATTTTTTTCTCCAAAATTTGCTGTTTTCTTTTATTGTATAATGATAACACTTTACCTAGCATAGATATCATTCTAAGTTTATAGTGGCCAAAAAACACCCATTACATACCACACACACATACACAGACACAGACACACGCATAAAAGCTATTGATATAAATTTTGGGTAGTATGAGAAAGAGAATTGTAAAACTTTTGCAAAAATGTTTGAATAAATCTTTTTAGCTTTTTTCAATATATGAGCTATTTATCCAAATAATCTCTGAATCATTGCCAGTAATGACATAAATGTTATTCAAAAGTTGCAAGTCACTTCCTGAAATTTTATAATACAGAGTTATCATTTATTTTCTTTTACATATTTTGGTGTCCCCTACGGCACAAGTCTCTGAAATTTTAATGGAAAATATGAGTTTACGAATGTTCTTTACATGGTAAAGTTAATTTATATATCGGTAAATAATTTTAACAAATGTCTAAGCACCTAAGCGGTCATAATGTTTTGGCTATTCGTTGTATATATATATATATATATATATATATATATATATATATATATATATATATATATATATATATATATATATATATATATATATATACATATATATATATATATATATATATATATATACATATATATATATACATATATATATATATATATATATATATATATATACATATATATATATACATATATATATATATATATATATACATATATATATACATATATACATATATATATATATATATACATATATATATATATATACATATATATATATATATATATACACATATATTTATATGTATGTGTGTATGTAATCCAGGAATTATATAACTGCTGGACACATTTGAAATTATAGTCCCTATTCTTTTTACTTTCCCGGCTACTGGGAAAGAAGCCTAAGCAACTAGACTATTTGAGTAAATAAAGTTAAAAAGAACAGGCAGAGTTCGTAGCGAAACTGAAACTTTATTCATTAGCTTCTAAAAATGAGATGTTTCCCAGTCAACGGCAGACAAGAGAATGATACGAAAACCACTTAGCTCAAACAGAAGTGTATCCCAGAGCGAGACAAATAGAAGTTTCCCAAGGGACAAGAAACTTAGAGAATTTAACTGTTAGATCAGACGAATAATTGAGCCATTTGCCGGCGACAGCTAGAAAATGTGCGACAGTAGGAAATTTACATTGATTGCACATAAAGCTCTGGAAAATGGATTGAAAGAATTTTAAGTCGAGAAAACTCCTTTGATTAAGACATTTTGTGGCTGGAAAAATAGATTTTAAGGAATTAGAATGGGACAGGGGAGGTTTTTAAAGAAATATCAAGTTGGAATAATTTTTATATAGTGCATATATGTGTATATGTTTCATACATATCTTAATATCAGTGTTAAATTTTGGGCTTTTCACCAAATTTATTTAATTTATTAATTTCTCCAAATTTTAAAATGTTCGTATTTATATAGTATAAAATTAAAAGTTTTTGTACACTATCTTTCAATAATCCTTAACTATTCTAAAACTTTTTACTAAATATTTTCTATATTTATTATGTCTCTAATATTAGAATAAGAATCATTGGAAAAATAAAATTTCAAGCTACGGAGTTGAAGTTTTATCCCCTTAAGCCACCACTGAAAGTTAGGCTAATATAAAAGAACATTTTCTTCAAATTTTTATTCCCACATTAATGTTTGCCTTCAAAATTATCGTATATAAAATTTGAATAAAAATATTTTTCGTTGTTTGTAAAAAATATTTACACAGTATGTGCTTGAGTATGTGAAAACTAAAAAAAAAATTTATATTAACTTCTATTAAAACATGTTCAAAGTATTTATTTAAAAATGGGAACTTTTTATTGAGAAATCAATTTTTTTTATTTTGGCTTTCATTGCAGATAGTATAAAAGTTGTTGAATGAAATATACAAATATTTGAAAAAATATTTGAAACTCGATATGATAGAAATTGAATAGGCAATCAGCATTAAATTCATTACATATTACAAAAATCTGTTAAGCCACCTGAATAAAATGTTTGCCTTAATATCAGAGATAAAGACGGTCAAAGGATAGGATTTAAATTAGAAATTGAACAGAAGTTTCAATGTCGTCTACTGCGCAAGAATTTTGTTCATAAAATTGATGGTGTGCCTTCTAGTGTAAGACACTAGTACATAATAAATAAAGTATATTTTGGAAAACTATTAGCTTGAATATTATGTAATAAACGAATGCTAAAATAATGATTTGGGAGAATAACAAATTTGGAGAAAAAATACACTTCAAATTCTCTTTGACACTCACATATTTCTATATATTTTATTAAAATAAAATATACCTTTCTTTTGCTTTATCCTTTTTCTAATCCTCACTGTTTTTAAGAGGGCAATCTTTAAATTTATTTAAGTAATTAAATGCTACAAAAATGTATTATTGACACTAATTTTATACACATATGTTTATATAAGAAGTTGGGATTTATTGAATTTATGAATTTGTAATAAATGTTTACCCTATCATCCTACTGTACCCACAGAGAGATTTATTTACAACAAAAGTTTCAAAGTTGAGCAGAATATTCGAGCTTGAGAAAATACACTTTAAATTCCCTTTGACACTCACTTATTTCTGTAGATTTCATTTAAATAAAACATACCTTATTTTTGCTTTATCCTTTTTCTAATCATCAGTATTTTTAACAGGGTACTCTTTGGATTTATTAAAGACATTAAATACTACCAAAATGTATTTAGTGACATTAATTATATACACATATGTTTATATCAGAAGTCGGGATTTATCGAATTTATGAATTTGTAATAAATGATTACCCTATCATCCTACTGTACCCACAGAGAGATTTATTTACAACAAAAGTTTCAAAGTTGAGCAGAATATTCGAGCGTGAGTTTTACTAAATTTCTGAAAGGGTTCTCTGCACTTCAGTGTAATTTGCTCTCTTTTCCGGAGAAATCTGTTAATTATTCCACGATTACATTATAAAACTAATTTTATACTTACCAAGATAATAAATATACTATACAGTTGCGGAGAAAATTTGTACCAAAGATTTTAAATAGGATTTGAATAGGAAATTGCACGGAAGTTTCAATTTCATTTATTGCACATGCATTTTGCTCATAAAATTAATGGTATGTTTTCACTGTGGGACTCTAGTGAAAAATATATAATCCTTATTTTGTATAACTCTTATCATGAATTTTATATACTAAACTAATGCTAAAATTATGATTTTGAATAGCGAATTTGGAGAAAAGAGATGCTTTTACTCCTTATTACACTCTATTTTATAGATTTCATTTAAATAAAACATAATCTATTTTTGCCTTATTCTTTTACTTGTCATTAGTATTTTTAAGAGTTCTACTTTATGAATTCATTAATGTCATTAAAGGTTTCTAATATATATATATATATATATATATATATATATATATATATATATATAATATAATATAATATAATATAATATAATATATATGTATACACACACATATATATATACATACATACATACATACATATATAAATATATATATATATATATATATATATATATATATATATACACATATATATAAATAAATAAATAAATAAACATATATATATATATATATATATATATATATATATATATATATATATATATACATACAATATATATACATACATATATACATACATATATATATATATATATATATATATATATATATATATATATATATATATATATATATATATATATATACATATATATATATATA
>CM063502.1:108192690-108210190 GCA_032207245.1 Pardosa pseudoannulata
GAAGACTGTTTTCCATTCGCCTTAACTCTGGATCACGACTTTACATGTATATATGTATATATATATATATATGTGTGTGTGTGTCTGTGTGTGCTTATATAGTATACATACATGCACACGTATATAAGTATATGTACACTTTTGTATACATATACACAGAAGACTATTGTGGTGATGATGATGATGAGGAGGAGGAGGAGGATTCCTTCTCTCTGCTCCAGCCCTACTTTTTGGGGACACGTTACTTCTTCTCTTTCGTTGATTAAAGAAGAAAGCATCAGTTTCTATCATCATTATCCTCATCTGCATCTGCATTTATGTAAGTGTAAACATACGGACCTACGTATATATATATATATATATATATATATATATATAATATATATATATATATATATATATATATATATATAAATATATATATATATATATATATATATATAATATATATATATATATATATATATATATATATATAAATATATATATATATATATATATATATATATATATATATATATATATATATATATATATATATATATATATATATATATATATATATATATATATATATATAGGTGTCTCGTGTTGCAAAAAAGTAGACAGTAGCACTCCAAAACCAAAACCAAAAACCAAATATATAGGTGTCTGTGTTTATATATGTGTGTATGCGTATATGTATATAAACGAGTGTGTGTGTGGGAAAATATGGTCACGTATACAAGAATTTATATAAAAATAAATATAAGAAATAAATGTATGAACCTGTTGTATAAACATGTTGTTAATCTGCCTAAATATAGATGCCATTTTACATTTTAGCTTATACAGTCACCGAGTACATGCACTGATTTCCTTCGAAAGAAGAATTTTCCTCAAAGAAATCTTTGTCTCCAATCATTGTTACAATTAATGTTTAAACTAAATTATAATAAATCACTTTAAAAATATTGAACTATCGAATTAAAATTAAATTAGTTAAGATCAGGAAAAGCATTTCATAGAAATATAATAGTTACAAAACATTTTAAAAATCTTTAAAAATGAATAATTTGAATATGATTACATTAAGATTTACCATTAATTTTTCAAATGAATACAAGTTAATTTGTTTTCTAAGAAAGCCAATTAAAAAGATTAGGCTGCATTTAAGGATTAAATAAATTAATCTTTAAGCTAACAAATTTTACAACATTTAATCTTTTTATATTTAGTTTAGAATAAAATATATTTTATTTATTTATTCAATTTAAATTAATTACGGCTTATTTACTTTCCCTTTTGTGAACACATTTATAGACAGTTTAGGTCCATAAAATTATATCCTTGTTGTTCTAATAAAATTGAGTTTTTATTTTGGGTATGTATTAAATTCCAACTCATAAGAGCTTTTGCACTATATATTTTTATTTTCTTTTTTCCCTATTTTCCAATAGAATTATTCAACCTTTTCTTTATAAAAATAAATCTACCTTACCTTCCAAAAACTTTCTTCAGTTTACTAACTGTCAGATCTTCCTGAAGTACGAAAAGCTTTAATGTAATTCATTTTGTAAGTAACAAACGAGAAAAAATCTTATACAGGCGAATATATTATCTGTCATTCCTACGACTGTGTATATTTCTTTTCTTCAATGCTATAAATATCTACTCTACAGTAAAAACAGTATTAAATCATTTTCTACGAGTTCCTTTCAAGATACATGTTGCCACATATTCTCGGCCAGTTTCTTAAGAAGAAATGTGAGAAATAATATTACACATTTATCTTAATTTCCCGGTAAGGACGATGCGCCTTTTTTTCCCTTTCATTCTGAAGTGGGTGACGTAATTGTATGTTGTCTCTCATGAAAACCCTGTAATAGATGTATAAAATACATTTACTGCTCCAGAGCTATGACGCTCCTATTTTTGTAAGGTTTTTTTTTAATGTAGAGCATAAGCTGCTCGGCTGAAGTATTGGGTTTGGAAAGGCGATTCGTGACTTTTTTCTAATCTTAATACATCCTTGCTGTAGTATGAAGTGAATTATGCGTGTTATAATGATTAGGTATTAGTTTTAAGATTACTTGTTGAAAATACTGTTTAGCAGTCAGTTATCTTTTCATCAACTAACCGTGAAAAATAAATTTTTAAAGGAGATTCTGGAAATCTAGTAATTAGAAAATTAATAGTTAAATATATAGGTTTTAGATTAACTTAAATAATAAAAGTCTACTTTTATTTCATGTATTATTTAATTATGTTATGCTATGATATACATGGTGCAACTGGATTCTATGGGCCGAGTCCTTATAATCCAGAGATTTCTAATAGTAAGTAAAATTTGACAACGAGCACAAAATAAAACAGCTAAAAGATGAAGGAAAAAGATAGTATGGTGGATTCCTGAGTTCATCGCACGCACAAAATAAATAAATAAATAAAATAAAATAAATTAGAGAGTAGAACGATTAGGAATAGAAAACACAAAATATTTTTGTGACCAGGGACATCCGTACTCGGCGAAGACAGTTGATGGAATGGGAAGTTTTGCATTTCCGGCAATTCAACAGGCCTCGGGAGGACCAATTAAAATGCGAGGATCTTCCAATCAAATTTCAGGGATTTGCAATGAAGAAAATGAGTACGAAAACTTGATGCATTATTCAATTAGCTATGTATTTATACACATAAGTATACATAAAGTAATTATGGTAAGATACTTTTTGAAAATTTATTAAACATAACTTTCTTATGACAAAACATTGCTACTACTAGAAGGTTAAACTGTAAAATATTCATTATCATGATAATTACAGAAGTTTTTTTGAAGATATGAATTAAATGCACGATATAAATGACTATGATCATAGGAACATTTTTATAGCTCAAATACACTACAAACAGAAGTTAAAAGTCTTGACTAATTCTTAAGACCATCTGGACTTATGGTGTATAGAGACTGGTCTACCATACAGAAAACAGATATAAAATGCAAATTATGTTGGTCACTGTATTGATGTTTCTACTGATGCGAAAGATTATGACATTGTATATGAAGCACAAAGGACAATAGAACATTACATTACTATGTACAAATCAAGATCTACTTTAGTGGCCAAATACTTTCTTCGTTTATCATTCCCCGCTTCACATAGTGTTTAGAGGGTAATGGTGTATTAAAACAACACAGTGTTTTATAAATGTAAAAATGTGTCCTTTTCTCATATACGCAGAAGTATTTGACTATCACTAAATGAGGAAAGCAACATTTAGTTTAATAAATTACCATTTTATATAAATCATGCTGACTCCAGTAACACAATGGTGGGACTACATTTTAACCCTCAATTTTATCCCCGAAATATAGTAAATGTCAAACATGAATTCTGGCTGGCTAGACAGATATATCTAAATATTTTTATACCTAAGTTACACTCACCATGTTGATTCTTTACCCAAGTGGCTGGAAATGGCTATATTTTAGAGGAAAAAATACCATGCCACCGTACTTACAATGTCCATTATTTGATACAACAATATTTCATTTTGCCTTGATTAATTCTGTTAATCTTCTTATATATTCAGTTGTATGCAAAATTTACATTATTACACAAACACACATATATGAGCAAGGAAATTTAAGTGCTTACGTAAGAAAATTATTGCATTGTATATAATATCGACTATTTGTTCAGTTCAAGTCTTAAATGACAATATAGTCTTCTTTAGCAAGAATGTAATAAGAAATCGTGTAATGTGGAAGAATTAAGCACCCCAAAACCAATTTCTTTCAAGATAATTTATTCATGTTTGACTGTTTTCAAAGAAAAATTTTATATTAGAAAGGAGAGTTTACACATTTCAAATCGTCTAATAGTTTTTATCTCTATTTTTATTTACTAGCTTTAAATATTTAATACCAATAAATTTTACTCTGAAATAAAAGCTATAAATTAAATGATATTGCCTGTGATGTAGAATAGAAGAAAGGAAACCCGAGAACTGTCAGAAACACGAAGAAAGTGCTCAAATAAATTAATATTCAGTTAAAAAAAATTTTTCAGCAATTTTTTATAAAGCTGAAAAAATACGAAAGGCAAAATTTATGATATAAAAACAGAACTGGAAGGTTGAAGAAGTTGAAGAAAAATTGTAACGTGCTTTGAAAAAATATCTCTTTGATGAAATATATTTTTGCAGGATAAAAATGTATTTCCAAAATAGCAAAACGAAAACGGGTTTTTTACTACATATTTCATGATTTGTTTTTACCGTATCTCTGTCAATATTTATTTTTTTCCTGTTGTTTATGCAATCCTTTTTTATCCTTTGTATGCTGATATTTTTTGGACCGCATTTTAGATGGTTTGAGATAACAAACAAAGTAAATCGAGAATAACTCTGTTTTAAAATCCCACTAATATTTTATATAAACTGTTAAAATGCCTTTAGTGTACGCAACGGAGCAAAATAACATTACTATTATTATTATTAGTTTTATTATTAATTAGAAGCCAAATATATGTGTTGAATAGTTTTCTATGATTCGATACTCTTAAATACCTATAGATAAGAAAAAATGAGATTGTCTTTGGTACCATTAACAAAAATTAAATTTATCCAACAATCATGCATTTTCAATACGTCTAGTTCAATCTATATTCAAGGTGTATGGGAATAATAAATTCGTTTTTTTCGTTAATATTTTCTGAATAGGGTTATTATTTCTCAAATAAGGACTTTAGCCATTATTTAGTTCAGGGGAGGGGACATCAAACTTGACTGCGAGGGGCTCTAATTTATCTTTACTTTTTAACTAAACTATAATATTTAATAAAAGATTATATAAAATATAATATTAATATTTAATATTTGTAATTGTATTAAAATTGTATGAAAATCAATGTTCTATGTACATATATGTAATATGGGCGAGACTCATTCAAAATCACAACTTAGTTTAATTAGGATAGAACAGCAAAGCGTAAGGTTAACGTCGGACTTGCCAATTTCATTAAGACCATATAAGACCTCGCCAAAACAGCAGGAGGAAATAGACAATCAAATTAAAGAATTATTAAATGCTAATACAATTACAGAGAGTTCATCACCTTATTGCGCCCCAGTTACATTAGTTTTCAAAAAAGATGAAAATAAGAAAAATAAATTGTGTATAGATTTCAGAAAGTTGAATCAAATTACTAAATCAGGTGCAGAACCATTGCCCCTCATTGAAACACTAATAGATAAGTTGGTTCAAAGTCAATATTTTTCAAAATTAGACATGGCCTCAGGTTATTGGCATATACCGATCCATCCAGATGACACAGAAAAGCTTGCGCTCGGGACTCATAGCAGTGGTCTGTATTAGTGGCAACGTCTACCTTTCGGTTGGAAAAACGCCCATATTGCATATATATAAGTTAACATAAGTATATGTTAAAACTAAACTCCTCGGCACAACAGCTCCTAGGCGTCCAGGGTCTACGGTGCCAGTCTCCGTTTCAGAGACCAAGGGCCCTGGGGTGAGCAGCATAGGTTCCGGTTAGGTCAGTGTTTAGGTGGTCAACCTTACGCGGAACCCCACAGTGTTTAGTTCTCAAGCATGCTTGATCCTCAATTTGTCTTCCCACTGAAGGGATGAAAGGCTGAGTCAACCTTGTTGAGTCCGAGGATTGAACCTCGGATCTGTGTCATGGAGGCACGAAGCGCTACCCCAACGCTACTAGGCTTCTAAGTACAATTCAGCTGAATATATAAACTTGTTAACTAAAAGAAAAAAAAGGTTAGGCCGTCAACCTTACGCGGAACCCCCAGTGTTTAGTTCTCAAGCATGCTTGATCCTCAATTTGTCTTCCCACTGAAGGATGAAAGGTTGAGTCAACCTTGCCCAGTCCAGGGACCGAACCTTGAACCTATGTCGTGGGAGCACGAAACGCTACCCCAACGCCACTGGGTTTCTAAGTACAGTTCAACTGAACATATAAGCTTGTTAACTAAAAGAAAAAAAGGAAATGTTTGTATGAAAGACTTATTAGTTAGAAGAAATAGATTGGATAGAGAAAAAATGTAAATAAAAGTTTAATTCTGTTAGAAGTGCACAAATAAAGTACTATTTGAAAAGAAAATTTAGAAAATGCTATTTAAGAAAAAAAGTTATAGTAATAAGTCACTGTTGCGTCATGAAATACAATGCTTAAACCGGAAAACATTAACCAAAGAGTAATTTTGTTAGTAAACAATAAACTTGTTTGTCTATTTTTTAACTGAAATAAATGGCGTCTCTTCTTTTTCAAAATAAGAATGAAATAAATGAAGCAACACAACTGTGCGCTTCTATAAGAAACAATTTCTAAGTAAGAAACATACTTCCTTCGTTTCCTTACCGTAAGAGTGAGGTGGAAATTACAAAAACTTAAACGAAAATTCTACCAAAAAAAAAAAAGCATTAAAGCTCCAAAGAGAAAAATTTGTTGAAACGGTAAAAAAGTAGAAAATAATAAAAAATGTTTCATGCAAAACCATAAAAAGCATCACTTGGGAATGGAAAATGTATACATATAAAATGACACTATGTTTTACTTTTGAAAAATATTCTCTTTTCCTAGACAAAAAATAATCCGAGGATAAAAAAGGGAATTTTTATAGATTTTTTTTCGCCACATCTTTGCATAAGATTGTTAAGCATGCATTAACTCGGATATGAATTGAACTACTGTTGGATTATCAGGTTTTAACATGACTTTCTATACAACACGAAACTTATGCCAGTCTTTTCTTTTTGGGAGAAAGTCTGAAGATATATACTTTATGCGGTGCTTGATTCCTTCTTTGATTAATGTATCTGCCGTATCAAAGTTCAGTTAATTACGCTTTATCGTTTCATGCTAAAAATGTTCAGTAATATGGGAGTCAACCATTGATGTCTTAAATTTGGAGATAAAACTTTACTTTCTCACTTTATATGCTGTATCTTCGCTCTCCTATTTTATAATTTTTCTAATAAATCTCATCACTTGGCACTTAAAGCGATAATAACATACTATGTCACGATATCCTAAGCGAAAATCATCAAAAATCTTTATTGAAATATTGAAACTTTAAACTTGTTAACAACTGACGTATTTATTTTTCCTAAAGAAGAACAAAAATTTATTTTGCTATTTTAAGCAGTTTAAAATAAATTCAAGTGATTAATAAAAATTTAAATGAAAATTATGATCGAAAAGATTTTGTAACAATTGAGAATATTACACGCAGAATTTTTATTGCGAATTGAGGAATCTGTAATTATTTAATTATAAATTAAAATGATTTTAAGTTAATTATAAATTAAGATGGTAATTCTAAAAATTATACATAGTTATTTGTCTGAGAATAACAAAACTATCTATACATAGTTTGTTATTAAAAATTAAGCGAATTTAAAAATATTCATTCACTTAATGAACATTTAATCACTTGAACAATAAGCTTTTTTAATTTTCATTGTATTCGTTTTCTATTATAAACATTTTCAACATATTTTTTTTCTTAATTTAATGATGCTCTTAATTAAAAAATTTACACACAGGAAATTTAAACATTCCTCTTTGACTTAAATAGACAATATAAAATATAAAATTATTAGGAATTAATGTAAAACTAACTTGATATCTTTGCTAAAGAGATCTGTCATTACAAAAAACAAACAAAAAAATTATATTTATGTTAGGTGAAAATGAATTAATTTAAAAGAAAGAAACAGAAAATATTTTACTGTTGTATGACATTATTTACGTGATATAAAATCAAACGTCGAACAATAATTTCACAATTTGAAAAAGGTATTTTTAGAAATACTTTAGTTAAGTTAAAAGTAAATTTTATGCTCATTATAAGCTTATAAGAAAATACCTTGTTAATTTACATAACAGATAGAATTTTCAATCAAAGTTAAATCAAATCCTCACATATTTCCTCTTACATTCAAACGCCATGTTCAAAATGATTATATAATAATCTGTTTAAATGTTATAACTTTGCTTGTTTTAATTGCAAAAAAAACTTTTTATCAATCAAAAATAAATTAATTACTTTCTGACTGATATAATATATACAACAAAAGGACTCAATCGAAATTTTTGAATCCAAAAAGATGCTCTTTTTGAAGAATTTTTTTTTCAAAATTATTTAAAAGATCTTAAAAGGGTTTTATTATCTTTTGCTCCGTTAAACAGCTATGTTGTTTGTTTTCTAAAACATCAAGCTTTGTTTAGGGGACATGAGATGGAAAAAAATAAAGCAAAACTTTTGGTGAGTGTTTCTTGTTTATCTTACTAGATTGAATCTCGTGAAAAAGAGATTGCATTTTTGGAATTGCTTAAAAATGAATAGAACAGAGAAACCTAAACCGTTAAGAAAATAAACAACAGTTTTATTTTTAATAACCACCACTCCTGTTTTGTTGAATAAAACTTTAGTAGTTTAAATTCCATTAAACTGTTTTTTCCCTATTTCATACATTTTATCTGAAAACAATGAGACGGTATACAATAAAACATTTACTGTATAGTCCCATTATTATGATAGACATTTCATAAAATTTAACCATTTCTTTCAAATTATCGAAATTAACTTTAATCACTGTTTAGAATAACTAAATAACTAGTGCATTTTGTTTTATAACTTGCGCGATAAAAATATAATTTCTTACTTTTTGTGTCTTTTCTTGCATTTGTCTGGCGCTGTGTTAACTTCACACTAAAATATATTCGTAGTTCCATTATTAGATTAACATTTGATAAAATTTAACTATTTTTTCCAAATTATCGAAATTAACTTTAATCACTGTTTAGAATAACAAAATAACTAGCGCATATACATCTATTTTGTTTTATAACTTGCCCGAGAAAAATATCATTTCTTACGTGTTGTGTCTTTTCTTGTATTTGTCTGGAATAGTGTTAACTTCACACTAAAACATATTCGTAAATTGAAAAAAAGAGAAAGCCATAATTTAAATGTTGCCTTCCGGTATAACGTCAATACAAAATTTCTGGGGACTCAATAAAATCATTGTTATAGATTGATATATTGCTCCATATAGGGTAATATAATGATAAACTATTGTTCGGTATCAAAGTCGTTTAGCGAATAAACGCGATTAAACCATGGCTCCAAACAATGCGCAATTCTCCTTTTAAACAGAGATTAATCGCGGTTACCCGTTAAACGATTTTGGTCAGACCGGCCCTTAATTAAAAACTCAATAGATTGGAAGATCTGAATACATCATTTCAGTTTAAAATATTTAAATAATGGTTCGTTGGATATAGTTTTGACAAAGTAATACAAATATAAAACCAATAGTTCAAACGGTTGAATATTCTCAAAGTATACAAAATTAAAACAAAAAAGTAGAGTACTGCAATAAAATTCACATACCGGAAAAAATTATTTACTGAAAAAATCCTTTATTTTCGTTTGAGTGATTCTGTTCGTTGTAAATAAGGTAACAAACTATCCACAGAGTATAAAGCACAAGATTGTTTTTATTCCTAACTGAAATACTGTTACAGAGGGATAGGAAATAACGATCGGTAGAGAGAAAAATATCCTTAATTGTTAAAAAAATATAGTTAAATCTAGAGGACAATTACACTATAAAACGCGCATTTTTACCAGGACAACCAAATATTCTTCTAGAATCATTTATCAAAATCAGTACTATAAATTTGCTATAATTCGGCTTCAAAAGCCAGTAAACGTGTTTCCAAACTTACAAAGGAAGTCACGAATGCATATTACCTGCATGGTGTTAATATTCTTTTAACATTTTTTAGCATTCTGATGTTATTTCCTAAAAAGTGAAAAATAATTTTAAAACAGCGCATAAAACAGAAATCGTGTGAAAAGCTCCTATATGAAAATTGTAATGTGTTAATATATAGAAATTTTGTAAGGAGTTACTGTATAAGAGACAGTTGTTAAGATGGGTTACGCGACTACAAAATAAAATGTCAAAATTTGGTCAAAATTGGAATCAGTGTCAAAGTAACATATTTTTAATAGAGATACAATTGTAAAATAGACTATTGATATTAAAATACTGATGTGATATTTGTATGTTATAATTATACTGATGTGATATTTGTATGTTATAATTATACTGATGTGATATTTGAAATATATTGAGAGCCCCACGCTTTTATTTTTAGTAGCATAACTCATCATAACAACTGGTATTTATTCTATAAAAACTCCTCAAGCAGTTTCTCTATATCAGCGCATTACAATTTTCATGCACGGTCTTTTTACACAATTCCATTTTCATGCACTGTTATAATTTTTTTTTTACTTCTTAATGCATTTTTTTTATCATTTTTTGTTAAATAAAAGCGATTTAAAAATACTTTTTAATATTTATTTTTTAAATTCAAATTTTATTATTTCATTTCTAATCTTTTACAGCAGGAACAAATTCGGTAATTGCTATATAATTAGAAAACAAAAGTAAGAAATGCTGCTGATTTTACCAAGATCTGTAAAGAAATGTCTTACAAAATATGTAGATTTTAATCAATTGCACTTGAAAGTGGTCGGTTTCAAATGACTATCGCAGAGGGAATAAAAAATCGAAAGTCGCATAAAACCTAATTCACTTCTGTCAGCTAAACTTTACATTTGCATGAACAATTATTGAGCGAAATAAGTACGTTAAAGCACATTTGTTGTTTTTCCACGGATGTCAAGGGAGCCTCTTACTTCTAGTAAAAATAAAAATGTTGGTAAAAATTTGCATGTTTTTTTTTTCTAATTGCTCCAGGATTACAGGACGTATAAGAACCATAAATTGAAATCGAATAGTACCAGATCTTTAATTTAAGCACATTTAGTTTTAATGATAAGGAAAAAGACGATACGAAAAATTCAAAGTAGAAAAGAAGGAAATATTTATTTTTATAATATAATGCAATCTTCTATATATTGTGTCAATATTTATTGACGTCTTTAATTCCCGAAGTAATAAATAAAGAAAACACTACACTCAATTTTTCAATGAATAAATTTTAATTTCAGTAAATGCCAGAAAAAATTATACTTATGATAAATTTAATAAATATTATACTGAGAGTTTCAAATTACTATTTAAAACGATATTGCTTTTTTAATATTCTAAACTGTTTAGTTACTAAACAAATATCCTATAACATATTTCAAGATAGATAATTGGTATCTATATTGACTTTAATTACAATCTAATGAGAATTACATGGATATACACATATTGAAAAAAAAACTTATATTTTCTAATGATAGCAATTACGAATTTTCAACTCGGATGGATTTTTTTTTATTGGCACACTAACCTGCAGCATGGTTTCCCTCTAAAAAATTATATAGGAAGCTCTCCAAGTTTCAATTTCTAATATTCTCCAATTTTTCAATTTTTATTTATTATTAGAAAATTTCTAATTTTCTCCATTTTATGGTTATTACCAATTTTCTTCATTTATATAATGTGCATTTAATATTTCAATCTGATATTTTCAAACATCATAGCTCCTTTTAAACTTTTTCTTAGTGATATGCATACCTACATTCAGTCACACACACACAAGCACACATAAAGGTAAATAAATATGTAAGTAATTATAATACTTTCTCTAACCTACAACTATCAGTAAAATTATCTCCAAATTGAGTATTTATAATAAAAGGGTTAAATTCTACTTTGCTAAATAGCTACAAATTGTGCCTCGCTGTTCTTCATGAAACTTTCCGCTATTATTTCACACACCTTAATGACCATTTTCATTGACTAATTTTCATTTCTTTATATATTTCTTAAAATAGCTCCCCACCCTACCCTACAAAAAAGTGTTAAAATATTCTAGCATATATTTTACAAACCTTAATCTTTGAAATTTTTATTGGGATATTTCAGGATGGAACTGCGATTTTAATTGAATTGATTTTTTTTCGTAGTTGGCTGTGGTTACTTTCAGTTTTCACCATTTATCATAATATGCATTTTATCTTTTAATCTGATATTTTGAAAAATCATGGCCCTCTATCCATTCTTTCTCATATGCATACATACACATAATCACGTTCACACACACACACACACACACATAATTTTTTTTTACCATTTTAATAATGATAGCTTTCTTTTTCATAAATATTAGACTACTTTGTGATAAAAAAACAAACAAACTTGGTGTCATAAAACTATCGAGAATAAAAAGATAATATAATGGTAAAGTCTTTACTCACTTTCTAGAAAAGTTCCCTTTCTTTATAATTATGAAACCAAATAATAAATTATTCTTTTGAAAAGTTACAAATAATTAAATCTACCATTTTCTTCTAACAATTATTTAATTAGTAAATAAAGTATATTGCTACATTTTTCATACTCAAGAATTAAAGTGAAATTCATGTATATATATATATATATATATATATATATATATATATATATATATATATATATATATATATATATATATATATATATATATATATTCTGCGCATTTAATTTCTTAAAAAGTTTATTCCACTAAAAATTTTAAATTATATATGAGTGCAAATTTTAAAGAATATAGATTATTTATATCATTTTTCCTTTTAGTTCTTTATATTAATTTATTTCCAAATAATTTTCTAAAAAAACGGAGATAATTTTGATTAAGTATTATCCTATGCAATTTAAATAAATTTTAGTATATTTAATTAATTCTGAAAAACGACTTACAACAATCTATTTTAAGCATTTATAGTGAAAAAGTGACAGCTTATATTCCATGAATCTCATCGGTTTTTTAAAGAGATGACTTAAAAGCATAAGTCTTATATTTTGTGATTATTTTTAAATTAGATCCACTCAAAATATTAAAAAAAATAAGCAACGATAGAAATTGTTGATATGCATCTACTTTTTAAATATATATATTAGTGGTTTATTTCCTTTGCTTTACTATATTAAAATTGTCACGCTGTTGCGATGAAAATTTCGAATGGAGATTACAATTTTTATTTCTCATCATTAACTAGTTTTTTATATCAACTATTCGACCACGATGCCATAAAAAGTATTAAATTTAAAAATAGATGAAAATATCAGAGAGCATAAAATAAATACGCTTTAAGATATTTTAAAATTTCTAGTGAAAATTAAAAAATACCTATAGTTGATAGTTAAATCAAAGAATTACTTTTTAAGCTAATTTTTTTTTCATATCCGAATTTTAATTGACACAAAACTAATTTTTGCATGAATAAATCTAAACACAAAATGCATTATAACGAAGAAACTGGTTTTAGAATTAAAGGTAATAAGATAATAGTGGACTTATTTTTTAAAACTTAACTTATTTTTACTTATTTTTTAAAATTTTTAATAAGATCTTTTGTGACGTTTATATGCTAACCCTTTTTTTCAAATAAACATCCTCAAAACCTACCAATGTATAACAACTTATATTTATTAAACTTTATATGCTTTAAAGCATTTCTTAATTATCATACTTTAATATAGTGCATGTTTTACAAATAATATAATAGCACAAATTATGTCATATCTACAAAATTATGTTTGTAGATATGACAATGCAGGATAACTAAGGAACAGGTTTTAGAATTAAAGGTATTAAGATAATAGCGGACTTAAATAACTTATTTTTTAAGTTTTCAATAAGATCTTTTGTGCCGTTTATATGCTAAGCCTTTTTTTTTAAATAAACATCCTCAAAACTTACCAATATATAAAAACTTATATCTATTAAACTTTATATGCTTTAAGGTCTTTCATAATTATGATACTTTAATATAGTGCATGTTTTACAAATAATATAATAGCACAAATTATGTCATATCTACAAAATTATGTTTGCAGATATGACAATGCAGGATAACTAAGGAAAAGGTTTTAGAATTAAAGGTATTAAGATAATAGCGGACTTAAATAACTTATTTTTTAAGTTTTCAATAAGATCTTTTGTGCCGTTTATATGCTAAGCCTTTTTTTTTTAAATAAACATCCTCAAAACTTACCAATATATAAAAACTTATATCTATTAAACTTTATATGCTTTAAAGCATTTCATAATTATCATACTTTAATATAGTGCATGTTTTACAAATAATATACTAGCAAAAATTATGTCATATCTATAAAATTATGTTTATATGATATTATGCATAGGACTTTTACCATGAGTTGGAAATAAATATTATAAAAATTAGAAATATAAAAATATTTGAAAGTTTATTAGCGTATGATTTATTCCAAACTGAAAAAAGAAATTCAGTATAATAAATATTAACATGTCTTTATACATTTTTACTTATTACCCAAAAATGTTATCAACAGTATATTTATGCAAAATTACGCTTATTCTTATTTGAAATTATTAAAATCTAAATATCTAAATGTGATGCTATAAGAATCCTTTAGTTAAGAACTAGTGACAATAAATATTTTGTTTATATTCTTGTATAATGTGTTATTACATAGAATATTCTTCGAAGAACTTCAATTTCAAGCCAACAGTGTTGTATTAAAAGTATTGAGATCTGCTTTAAGTATGAATAATGGAAAAAATAAAGTTTAGAAAAATAATGTTGCTATGTTTATCACTTTTAAACTGTTAAAAGTGAAAGGTTTTGTTAATTAACTATTAACAGAAATATATTTTATGTTCATGTACTCAAGCACATTGAATATGTTTTGTGTTCTAAATCCTCCCAAACACATTTTCAATCATGTGGCTTCGATATTACTATACGATAAATGTGTTAATTGTAATCTTTTTCAGTAACTTGGTGTCTTTCATGATAATTGACTTTTATATAGTTACCTAAAAGCTGAGGTCGAAAAAAATTCTTTTCATTGACGTATAACTTTATTCCGAATAATTGTCCAAAATCTGAATGCAGGGGAAAATATTACATTATAAAATTATTTCATAATTATTTAGGCAATTTAAGCATTGATATAGCTACTAATAAGTTTAGACTATTTAATAATGGTTAGACAAATTTGTTTCAGTAGACTTCAAAGGTATTGTATTAGTTTAGAGAAAAAAAACTAAATTTAATACACTTATTCTTAAAAGTGAGATGTTTTATTCAATATTTAATAAAGAATAATTTAGCATAATGCTCATATGGGATAAAATTTATTTAACTGTAGTAATTCGATTGGATGTATTTCATACCCACATGAAATGCAATTGCTAATGTAATTTAAATATTGATATATGTAATAAGAAGTTTAGACTATTTAATAACGGTTAGACAAATTTGTTTCAGCAGACGTCAAAGGTATTATATTAGTTTAGAGATAAAACTAAATTAAATATATTTATTCTTAACAGTGGGGTGTTTTATTCAATATTTAATAAAAAATAATTTAGTTCAATGTTTATATGAGATAAAATTTATTTAACTTCAGTAATCCTATTGGATGTATTGCATACCTACACGAAATGCAATTGCTGATGTTTTTCTAATCACCTAACAAAAAGTTATCTGATCTTCTTCATACCTGATTAACGTTTGTACAAACAAAAAGGAATTATTAAAAAGTTCCCTAATTATAACCCTTTTCAGTAATTTGGTGTTTTTATGTTCGCTTATTTTAGTTAATTTTTTCTATAAATCTTACACAGTTAGCTGAGAGTTGATCCAGAAAGAAATCTTCTTTGGCCTGAGGGTTCATTTTACTTTGGTATATATTTCCAAAATATGCATACGAGGAAGTTATTACAATAAAAAATTGTGTATGCCATTTATTTCGATAGTGTATAAATTCATTTAAGACTTTATTTAATTATTTCTAACCAAAAAGTTAGTTAAATATGTTTTATATAACTTCAAAGGTATTACGTTATTTGAGAGACAAAAATGGAAATAATTCATTTATACTTATACGTGTGATATTTTATTCAATATTCAACGATTTTTTTAGTAAAGCGGCCAAAACCACAATTCTTAGTTAGGATATTATGAGATAAATGTTATTTAACCGTTTGCAACCGATTCGATGTATTGCAAACATACGTGCAGTGGGATTGCTAATGTATTTTTAAACTCCAACAAAAAGATACGTGAACTCATCTGATTAAATATCGTGCCAACAAAAATGACTTCTTAAATAAAATAGAAAAAGGGTCACTAAGTTCTCTTCAGAATTATCCTTCTCTACATCAAAGAACCACTTTGATTATATTATTTTTAATTTCATGGGTGCAAAATGTTTACTGACCTTTGATCTAAAAGTCTGATCCATTCATGAATGAAGAAATATGTTTCAGAGAACTGAGAAGCTGACGAAACGAAAGAAATGGGTTTTTTTTATAAAATGTTATTACTATATTATTAAAAGTGGGATATATTATTTAATTTTAAATAAGAAAAATTTTAATACAACACCTGAAGCCATCCTTCACAGATCGAACGTTTTTCGAGATAAATGTTACGTAACCGTTGTAGTCAGTTAAGATATACTACATACATGCATACAGTGCAAATTGATTATGTATCTTTAATCATCTAATTAAAAAAAACTAATCCCCCTTGATTAAATATCGTGTCAACAAAAATGAATTAGTTTGCACAATAGCAAAATTCAAAACATTTAGGAAATATGAGGTTCCTGCAAAGTTTTCTCCACTTCAAAAATATCATTTTAAATAAATATTTTTGTTTAAATGAGCCCAAACAGTTTGCTGACTTTTAATATGGATGTTTTGTGCACATTTTTATAAACGGATACGTTTAAGGAAACTGAGAAGATAATGAAATAAAAATGGGATTTTTTATAAGAATTTTTCAGTTTATTCTTAAAACTAAGATTTCTTAATAAATGAAAGAAATGAGACTTTTATAATATCGATTCATGTATTCTTAAAAATGGGAATATTTTATTAAATATTTAACGAGAAAAGTTTTAGCACAATATCTGAAACCTCCATTTGCAGCTAGAATATTATTGGAGATAAATGGTATGTGTCCGTTGTAATATTTTGGATGTATCTCATACATACGTGCAATTGAATTGCTAACTTATCTTTAATCACCTAACAAAAAAAAGTGTACCCCTGATTAAAGATCGTGCCAACAAAAATGACTTATTAAACAGAATAGCAAAGCTCTAAACCTTTAAGGGACACAAGGTTCTCTTCAAAATTCTTCTTCTCTACTTCAAAGAACCATTTTGAATACATTATTTTTAATTTAATGAGCGCAAACTGTTTACTGACTTCTGATCTAGAAGTTTCGTCCATATTTGAATGGAGAAATACGCTTCAGGGAACTAAGGAACTGACGTTAAATGAAAGAAAAGGGATTTTTATGCGATTTTTTAGAATGAAAATGTTAAGCTGCCTAATTCTTTTTCATACAGATGCAGAATTAATATAAAAATTTTAATACCTTTATTTTGTATTTAATTTTATTTCAATTTATGATTTTAATTTACATTTAGTATTTTAGGTTTCTTTCTTACTTTTGAGAACGCGAA
>CM063502.1:108220190-108227690 GCA_032207245.1 Pardosa pseudoannulata
AAAATAAATCTTAGATTTATTAAATAAAACAAATTGAGAAGCCAGAAGTATATTTCTCCTCATAGTTAAAATTATTTCTGCAAAGATAATTTATATGCAAAGCAAATTAATTTTTTTAGATGAAATACAATTTTTATACTTGTTACAAATAAATTTCTTCTGGCAACAAAGTTTTATATTTATTGATTTTTACGTATTAGAAATGATGAATTATAACATTTGAGAAAATATTTTTCAATTCTCGACTGTTAAGATACGTAGGGACAATATATGACAGTTTAATTTATTCATATTTTATTGCTCAATAGTTATTAATTATTATGAAAAATTCGGCAATATCGTTCTAAACCTAATCATATCAGGAGCTGTTAGAGTCATTAATACAACTTGAAAAACTTAATTTAACAGTTTCATTTATTATAATAATTTTTTTTAATTATGATTTATTTATAATGTAAAATTAATTTCAAATTCTTTTGCTTTATAAATAAGTTATTTCGGTTAAAATTTAGGTTGTAAAAACAAGTTCAATGGTTAATTCGAATTAATTCCCCCAGATACACATTTCGATTCATTTCACCTTTTTAAGTTTTATTTTAATTTCTAAATATGATAAGTAGATGGAATATCTAAGACTTTAGGATAAAGTAATGAAAGAGATCAAAAACAAATTTGAATAAAATGAAATGCATGAATTTAATAAAACATTTCTTTGTTATTTCGCTTTATTATTTTCTATATAAATGCTAATTTCTTTCCGAAACAATGTAAGATACAGCCTATATCGCAAATTAATCGAAAACATAAGTAATTTTGTCTGACAGAGTAATCTAATCACATTTTTGCAGTGACTCATAAAATAATTTATGTCAGGTGAGAACAATAATTTATTGACTTCAAATTTTTCCCGTTAATTTTGTAATGCAACTAATATGTAAGAAATTAAATAAGGATTACAAATCAGATTATCAATCGTAATTCTTGAAATCTACGATACAATTTTTAATTCCGTTAACAAATTATTATATTAAAAATTCTAAGACAGAACATTACATTTAAAATGTAGGTCCTTATTTCGTCGAATATTAAATTTTCTGTCAGACAACTTTAGAGTACCCAAATTATTAAATTCTATCACAAAGATAAAATTATTGCATAAAAATGTTAAAGTAAAAAGAGTGATTAAATGTCTTATTTGAAGATATATGGCATTTTTTTACGAAATTGTAGCCCTCCCGGGTTTAGTATTTTAAATTGATCCCAAAAACTACATGTATGTGCACCACCAGCAGCATTCAAACATTGGTAAACATTAGTAACACTAAAAACGACTAAACATTGGTACGAAAAACCATATCCCCCAATACCTCTTAAAAATAATTAAATGCTTAACAGGTGTAATGGTGCAGAATATGTACTGATGAATAGCTAAATTGATTCCTGTGAGTAAAGATTTCGTTTACTCTCAGGAATAAAAAAACTACACCCGTTACGCATTTAATTATTTTTAAGAGAGATTGGGGGACATGATTTTTCATGCCAGTGTTTAGTCGTTTTTAGTGTTACCAATGTCCACCAATGTTTACCAATGTTGCTGCTGGTGCGGATACATGTAGTTTTTGGAATCAACTTTGAGCACTAAACCCTGGAACTGTGCAATATGTATTATGTCTGTATCAGTGATTAGCTGAAGTTTCAAGCCTCATAGCGGATCACTTATAAAAAAGAAAAAGGACGTGATAAGATGTTTTTTCCTATTACTGTACTGTGGGGATAAGTATTTAATAGATATAGCTATTAACCTGATTTCAATTGAAATTCTTGAGAAAAAAGTGAATTCCTGAGCGAGGCTTAAAAATTATAAAATGTCGATACAAATGATAAAAATATAAATAATAAAAGAAACTTGAAATCCCGGGCGATTGTTTATAGGACTTACGTTTGCCGTAAAAAAAATCGTTTCGCGAAAACATTAAAGTTTTACAAACCATTTTAACCATCCCTAAAATTAACTAGACATTAAAACTTGAAAGCAGAATACTGATTTTCAAGACATTCAACTCTTATCTTAAAAAATAATAGGAATATTAAAAAAAAAAACTAAGAAAAACAATGAATTAATATTAACAATGGAAGATCAATTACACCTAACTGAACAAAAATGGAAAAATTATTTAGTTATATTTTTAGTGCATTTCATACCATATATGCAGTTATTCTTTCTGTTGTACAAGAATTTCTATGTATGAACAACTAATAAATAAAATATTTTGATCCAACGTATTTACTGCAGCAGGCCAAAAAAATGTAATATTCTCAAATTCACAAATATTTAGTTTATAGAAGTAGAAAAAATATTTTTTCTAAAAATAGATATTACACAGCTTTACATTCATTAAAATAATTATTAGTTATAGTTTACTTTAAGAGGAAAATGATTTTCATCCAATCATAAATGCAAAGAAATGTAATCTAGTTACATAATGCTTTAGTGACAAATTGTGAAAATAACCATCTTCTGTCACATTAAGGATATGGGACGTCACAGAAGTATTTTAACCGAAGAAAGAACACAAGAAGAATCAGAACAATGTTTTTTATTAGGAAGTATACCAAGAAATCAGAAAAAAATGATATATATTAACTTTATTCACCTTACAACTTAAATCTATTTGTTACGGGATTGAAACAAATGGCTCCGAAAGTAAACTTAGAGATACATATTATAAAATGATATAATCATTAAAATGTTTATTAGTTATACCTTTGATAAAAAAAGTAATTTCCTTCAATTATTAAAGTAAATAAAGTCAGTTTTGTTAGACTATACACCAGTAAAATATTAAAGGGTAACCAATTTATGTTCCATTCGAGATATCGGACGTTACAAATACATTTTAGCTGTGGGATGAACATAAGAGAATTATCAGAAACAAATTTGATGTTTGAAAGTATTGAGGAATCAGAAAAATATGAGATATCAAATTTATTCTTACTAAAATTCATATCTAGATGTTAGGGAACTATGGGAAAAAAGGATACGAAGACGAACTTGGTGATAAATATTATGAACATTAAAATATGTGTTGGTTGTAGCTTACTTTAATAAGAAGAAAGAATTTACTTCCATTTTAAAGGCAGAGAAAACCAATTTTGTTAGACTATACTTCTGCTACAGAATAAAATGTAACCAGTTTTTGTCTCATTCGAGATATCGGAATATTGCAAATAGATTTTAGTACAGGAGTGAACTTATGAGAAACTTCATGATATAAAGTACCGGGTGGGCATAATTAAACTGAAAGTGCTCACAGCGTTCTGTAGCGCGATCTATTTGCTAGAATGATTCCACATTTTGTAGGAAGGTTAAACAATACGGGGGACTAAAGATTCCGTGAAAAAACAAATTAGTTCCAAAAGTCACCGCTATACCACCCGGTATACCAAAAAATCAGAAAACTAATCATATGTCAACTTTGTTTATCTTTGATTTGATTTTAAATCTAATAGTGAGGGGAATCGGAGGAAAGTCTTTCAAGATAAACCTGGAAGAACTGAGAGAATTACTAAGTTGATAGTCTTATGGACAGAATCTCAGATATTTAAATTCTTTGTAGTCAGATAATGCAAAATTTTACTACAATATAATAGTATGTGCTACATAATTAACCACATGAGATACAATGACGAGTTGGGGTCGTAATTCATTTCATGTGCCACAGTAGACTTTAACGAGTTTACCTCGTCAACAGCTATCGGCGAAGGAGAATCGACGTTAGATAACTAAAATGGTGGACTCTTTAAACGATTCTAATTTTTTTACAATGTTGAAGATGTCCCCCCACCCACTTTCTCAACAGCGTCAATAGCAAAGTTACATTCACAAATCAGTAAATAAGAGAGAACCTTGAAAGCAGTATTCATAATAACAGTGAACTCGCACGGCGAATGCCATACTAGACAATGTTAGAGAATGACTGATTTAAATATTATAGACAGAAATAATAATGCTTGAGTGAAATAATGTTTTATAATGATCTAAATTCCAAAATAACAATTTATCATTCTCAGCTTGCATATGACTGTTTATTTGAACTAAATTAAATAGAATTTTTCGGACGCCTTAAAATACATTATATTTGCTAATTAAGAGGTTAAATAAAATTAGAACTTACCGTGTTCACAGTTTAGGCTTCTCTTCAAGCAATAATATTTATTACAGCTATATCTTTATTTTCCTTGTACAGTGCTTTATGCATTCATTGATATAAAAAATTACTGGTATTATATGATTCATGATTCAATAAAGATTTGTTGGCACTGGTCTCATTAGCTCTTGTGTCGCACCAATAAGGATTTATATCAGATAACATCGATAAAATGTAAATGGTTTGAAATATTCGCTAAATACTAGACTTAATTAGTATAGGATTTCCCTAACCAATTTTAACGGAAAGTAAAAATAAATAAGTAATAATAAACTTATAAATAAAAAAAAGCTTTACCATTACCATGAAAATCCCTGTAAGGTTTTACGCATGATCAGTAAAGTTATTTCTTCATAGAAATGAATACGTATCAATCTATAGGGATAGAACGTACAAAAGGAGAGGCATCATGTAACCTTCTACTATCGATCGAAAGCCCGGTACTTGAAAGATAAGCAGCGTTTAAATCTTGCTTGGTTTTGCAATATTTCTGGTATCTTAAGATTGAAATTTTAGTGAATATAAAAGACAAGTGCAGTAAAATGTATATAAGACCTATCAAATAATCCGGAATATTTTATTCTTAATTCTTGTTATTTAGTTATAATTAGAATAGACACTCTAAAGGTACAGAAATAATTAATTTTTGCAATTTTTTAAATAACCTTCTATAGAATTCTTATGAGTTATTCTGGACTAAAATACGTAAAAAATTGTTTTTGAGTTTCTAATAACTTACCATGAAAGATAAATATATACATGGATGTTAGATATTTTATTCTAATAAGACTATCATAAAATGTATTTGAAAAGTGAAATTCAGCAAATTTTAAATTTCGAACAAAGTTTCAATTTTATAATTAATAGACATTCAAAACTTTAGAAATTGCTAACATGAATTTTAATTAAACACATGAGATATTTGTAGTATTCAAATGTATTTATTTATGTTTAAGAGATTTTTCGCAAAACTGTCAGGGAAGGAAAACAGTTTTTATAAAGCCCCAAATAAACTTTTAAACGTGTTTGTGAATTAATAAGCTAATTAAGTATAAGATATGGTTTGATTTGGAGTGCTACGGTAAATTTTTTAAATACATAAATGCTAATTAGAGATCTGATCTGCTACTTACAGCCGATTCTAGACGGGTACAAATAACTATGGTATCAAAGGGAATTCGAACTCGTAAAATCTGGTACTGAAAGGCTGCAATGTACAAATTTCGAAACAGACTAGGTCATTTAAGGTGGATTTAATATAAAAGTATATATATATATATATATATATATATATATATATATATATATATACACATATGTAATAATATCAATATGTAAGCCTTAAAGCTATCCAAATTTATCCCTTTTCCCCAATCATTATTATAGATCTTAATTTCTTCTCTCTATATTAACCATATTTCCCAGCCATCCAATTTGAACGAGGAAGTTTTCATTCCTTCAGCCGAACCCTGAAATTCTTTCTATGATTCCCAAAACAGAAAATGATATTGCTGGCATTTTATAATGAGGATGCAATAACTCTCCCAGGAAAATCTGTAATGATCAGCAATTATGCTCCTCTGAAACGCCACACTTTGGCAGATGGCTCTAGTTAAAGGTTACTTTCTATAAGCAAATAACACGTGCCTCAGCATTTTCTCCCACGACCCAAAAACACACACGTGTTTTAGTCGGCTCTCGCAGAAGGTTGGCATTACAGAGAGAGCGGATTCTGACACCTTCCGGTTCAGACGTCTCTGGATTTTGTGCAATTTTGATCGGATGAATAAAGAAAATTAATCGCCGGTCACATAGAATCAGCCCCTATTACTTTTGCTTGCTCGAGATAGTTGGGCAAGGAAAACTAGCTTGTTGAAGATGTTGCAGTCCGACCATTACATAAAAAGGAACGAGAGGCAATCCAACGTGCAATTTAAACTTTTAGTTGATATCTAAGCAAAAGAACATTTTTCTCAGTCACAGGGCGAAGGGAATGATACATTGAAACACGAGTGAATTAGAGGGTTATTTCCACAGCGAGACGCAAATACGAATTCTTTCCCAAAGAAAGGAGCTTAGGTAACGATATTAAGACAGGAACTTAGATCATTGTAGGAATGAACTATTTTATTGAAACATCTAGAAAATATGGCGAATGAACAGAGAATTTGCATAATTTTTTAGAGAAATCTTCGGTAAGTGGGCTCTGCAATGGGAATGCAAGTAGTGAAGAATTAATTTAATTTTGAGGTTTTGTGGCTGGGAAAATAGATATCAAAGAATAATAAGAGGTTAAAGGAAATTTCTTTAAAATATATTTTAATTATAATAATTTTGATATATTACACACACACACAAACACACACATATATATATACGTGTATATATATATATATATATATATATATATATATATATATATATATATATATATATATATATATATATATATATATATATATATATATATAGATAGATAAATAGATAGATAGATACGGGGTCAAAAATTGTTTATACGAGAAGAAAATAAGGTAAGATAAAAATAAGGTGTATTTAATATCGTAATTATTAATTGTAGAAAAGAATTCACTAGAACTTATTTATGCGATTATTAAAACTGCATTATTAAGAATATAATTTCATATGAGTTGTCGTATATAATTTCATATTAGCCATGTGTGATAACTCATATGAATTTATATTCAATATTAAGCATATAATTTCATATTAGTTGTCATATATGGCTATCCCAATCATAGGAGGATAATAAGTATATTATTTTAGAAATAAGTTTGATTTTCTAAATTTTTTCAGATTTAAAAAAATTAATTTTGATTCTAGGAATTAAGACTTTGTTTTAAGTGGTAAGAATTAAGCATTAAAATATAATTATATATTAAGTATATTTTAAAATATAAAGCTAAAATAGCGAGTTAATTTGAAATCAAGAACATTGTATCATTTTATGTTTAAAAAAAAAAATATATTATTTCAGATTAAAAGGAATGCAGCTGAAAGTTGAATGGGAAATCAATAACTTAAAGCGAAGTTTTATGGATCGTATAAAATTTACGATATGATCTTCATAAACAGTATCATTAAATAAATATGACTGAACCATTCCAGAACTATTTTATTTGTAAATATCACTCCGAAAGCGTTTGGATCATTTTATTAGCTTGTCCAAGTATACATATTCACTTACCTATTCGGTTGCCTTAGCAATAGCTGGCATGAAATATGAATGAAAAGCAAAATAGATATTAGATTAGGCCATTTAGGATATTTTGGA
>CM063502.1:108237690-108247690 GCA_032207245.1 Pardosa pseudoannulata
ATGTATTTGCTCGAATGCACCTAAAAGATGCAATAAATCGAAATATTTAATCTTTAATGAGAACTTTGATTGGAAAAATCGACCGTACATTTTGTGCAGTACCAATTTAAAATAACTTTACTTTATAATTATCATTAGTCCTTTCCAATTATAACATTAAAGTATTACAGACCTTCAAATACTTTACCGAAATTGATTAAATTTATAAAATGCTTTGGAATTTTCTAAAATTCCTCCAGAACTTATTTGTTTTACCTTTTTATGAAGTTTACTAGTAAATAATGAATAAATTTATCTTTATAGACCGGAAAATGATGAAAAAAGGACTTTTAACGGTTGTCAATTCTTTGAGTTACCTATAAGGCCTATAATACGATAAATCGATTTGTTATTTGCATTTTTCTCAACATGTTAGTATTAAAGATCACCTTAATCATCTTAAATTTGTTAAATCTTTCAAGATGTTCGTTGACAGCAATGAATAATTTAATGAAAATACGAATATATGTAATAATCTTTTAGTATAGTTTATTATTTATTACTTCAGTCAATAATTCCATTTAAACTTTAGATTTGACAAGAATGTTGCTTTATTCAAATATCTTAAAACTTGTAGAAAACAACAAGTTGTAATTTTAACCTCACAAGATATGAAACAAATTAGATTTTACTAGCAAATACTAGCCCTAAATTAACATTTTAATCATAATATTACTTGTTTGTAATTAATTTATGCCCTTGGAGAAATTGATAATAAAAATTCTCCGTGTTCCGAGGGATAATACAGGGGGAATTTTTAATTAATATAAAGAAGGAAGTATATCTTCAATATACTTTTATTTTGGAACATAGATAAATTTCTTTAATAATGGAAGCCGGGAATTATCATTCCTACTCAAAAACCAAAGGAAACTTCTCTGTGGGCGAATTTACCATCTAATACCTTTTGCATACTTTTAAAAGTAATGAAAAGATAATCTTAAGTAGATTTTCCGTATTCTGTTATACAGCGTTAAACACCAAATATTTTATTTTGTTCAGTGGATATGAAATGTCTACAACGTGGAGATAATGGCTTATAAGCGGGAATTTCAATTCCTACTCAAAAACCAAATCAAACTTCTCGGTGGGGGAATTTACCATCTAATACCTTTTGTATACTGTTAAATGTAATGAAAAGATAACCTTAAGTAGATTTCATTATCCTGTTATACAGCGTTAACCACCAAATATTTGATTTTGTCCAGTGGATATGAAATGTCTACAACGTGGAGATAACGACTTATAAGCGGGAATTTCAATTCCTACTCAAAAACCAAAGGAAACTTCTCGGTGGGGGAATTTACCATCTAATACCTTTTGTATACTGTTAAATGTAATGAAAAGATAACCTTAAGTAGATTTCATTATCCTGTTATACAGCGTTAACCACCAAATATTTGATTTTGTCCAATGGATATGAAATGTCTACAACGTGGAGATAACGACTTATGACCGGGAATTTCAATTCCTACTCAAAAACCAAAGGAAACTTCTCTGTGGGGGAATTTACCATCTAATACCTTTTGCATACTTTTAAAAGTAATGAAAAGTTAACCTTAAGTAGATTTCCTGTTATACAGCGTTATTCCCCAAATATTTTATTTTGTACAATGGATAAAAAATGTCTACAACGTGGACATAACGAGGCTTATTTTGATTTTTTCTATTCTCTTCACTTTAAAAAAGGTGGGGATAAACAAGCTATTAATAAAATTCTATTCTGTTTTTAACATTAGAGTTTTCCAGTAAATGTCTACTTTTACGACCAATAGAGGTTTTAGAATCATGTTCTTGAACAGTTTATTCAGTATTTGCAGAACAAATCAATGACTTCCATAATGATCTGTGTAATTCCCACCTTCTTTTCATTATTGAGGGTTATGTGGGGACAGCGGTTTACTCTTATCGTTTTGACTTATACGCTGATGGTATTAGGATTAGGATGTGGGAGAATAGCAAGAGGAATAAAATCTTATTCAAAGAAACAAATTTAATTTCAATATTATTAAAAGCCTGAGCTGTTTGTAGGAACATACATATATTTACTACTCAACCAATCTCTACATTATAGGACATTTGAAAGGCTCAGTTACCATCTAGAAATTATGGTTTTCATGATAAAAACTGAAATAAACAATAATAAGAACATTGGAAAACTTATTAAAAGGGGTACACAAACACTTTTATCTTTTAAAATATATCTATGTGTACACTAAAAAGCATACTGTACAACCACGTTCACCACGTTCGTACGTATATTACGTTCATACACCTGGTTTTAGAGTATGAGTTTGATAGGCTTATCATATAATACGAAAGATACTTTATGCAATATTTGTGAAATTATATCTTCATGCAAAGCTATAATGTTTTTTATAAGTTTTTTTATATACTTAAGGAAATATCATACGATAAATTCTCTGTCATTTTGCAATCATATATATTAATACAAACGGACATTGAAAATTACAGAAATAGTTTCATACTAAGTAAATGATACTTTATATACATATGTCTCAAAGTAGTTTTCACTTATTTCTCTTACTTCATCAATATGTGTTTGCATGCCTACAGTACGACAACTAATTTTTACAGCATGATAAATAATAAAAATATTTAATAAATTTTGATGTTCTTAAGAATTATTTAAAAATTTTAAATATTAGATACTCTTAGTGTCTTATAGTTTAACAAAATTAAAAAATATTGACTTTAATTTGATTTTTTAAATTTAATTTTATAATATTTATATTTTAAAAGTTAACTTGTTTTGTTGTGGTTTCTGATACCACTTGGACAAACCAAGTACGATTGAGTCATAGCTATTCGTTTTAAGGCAAAGGGGTGAGCCTTTCGCTTTTTAATGAGCACCGTTAAGGAAGTTAACTTGTCATTAGTAATGTTTAATAACTAAATTTAATTTTTTTCATTTGTGTATGCAGTGTGTGTTTTTAAATACATTACTTCAGATAAGAATTTTTAATATTTTTTTTAAGTTTAACCCCTTCCGGTATGATTTAATAATGAAAAACTGTGCATGAAATAACCATTTAATTTTTATTTAAAAAACTTGTTTCATTTTACAATTCTTACATATTCTTAATTAAAATCCACTTTTTACATAGTTTTAAATAATATCAGAAACAGTAAAAATAAGAAAATATCAAAGCAAAACATTAATAAGGTATACAGATAATAGTCTTCAAGCTAGTGGCACTTTTCAAAACAAAGGGCAAAGGAATTCTTAATTGTTTACACCGCCAAGTAGTCTCACTTTTAATTTGATTCTTGTAACACACACGGCATTTCTTAGTAGGTTTTCTTTTATTCTGACTCATTAATTTGGCAATGATTTGTACCAAGAAATTCTAAGTAAACAATATGCAATAGTGACTTGTGATTTTCACAAGTGATAAAAGTGTTGCCAAATTCAGTACACTAGAAATTTTAAACTAAATTCATTATCGTATTTAACAGTAACTTCAATCGTATGACGAGTGTAGCTCGTCATTGTGCTGTATGGAATGAAAAACTAATGACGAGCTAGACTCGTCATTTTACCGGAAGGGGTTAAGTCATTAGAAAACTTGTAAAAAATATGATCCAACACTAGTGAAATATTTTTTTAAATTGAAATATAAGGATATTATGATGAAAAATTTCATTTAGAAATACATTTATGGCCTCTTAAAAGCTACATAAATTCATTAAGTAGGGTTCAAAAGCCTGATTTTAATATAGAAACATAGTTACAATAATTATTTAGCCATTATGCTTTGCCACTCTCGTCGAATTGTTACCCCTTAACTAATCGTGCCTAGTATTCAAACGCAAATATTCGCTTGGAATATTTTGTGCTCTAGGCGAAAGTAAAAAAAGATTTTTAAAAAAGTAAACAAAACAAGTTCAGTGATCAAAAAATTAAGATATTTTTGAATAATTAAAACTTTTTTATAAAAAGGGTAAAAATTATTTGAATAACAGCAAGCAATGTATTACAGAAAAAAAAATTTAGTAATTGATTATAATAAATCTCATCTGTCATGTCCCTCTTACTGTTCATTTCAGGCAGGTAATTACTGCAACTGTATGTTCTTTACACATCGATCTCTAACTTACATGACACGTATTTGTTGCCATCTGTTATAAAAAAACATATCTCGTATGTTGTTGTTAGTTCATGTTCTAGACGCTTTCCTTGAGGTATTTTCTAACTGCTTAGAAAAAGCCGAATATCAAAAATGAATGACTTTATTTGTACTTTCTTTGTGATTATGGTCTCATCCGTAATATAGAAATGAGCACACACACACACACACACACACACACACACACATATATATATATATATATATATCTATATATATATATATATATATATATATATATATATATATATATATATATATATATATATATATATATATATATATATATATATATATATATATATATATATATATATATATATATATATATATATATATATATATATATATATATATATATATATATATTTATATATATATATATATATATATATATATATATATATATATTTACATAAAGTTCTATCCCATTTCATCTTAAGATGTATCTGCTTTCACAACAAAATCTTTGTACTAAGGCTTATCAAATACGAGCTGAACCACAGAACGAAGCTTATCTGTGGTAAGACGACTTGTGTTTTTAACATCCATAAAAATGTATTATTGTGTTGTACAATATATCTAGAACAATTATAAACTTAAGATGTCAAAAGATTTATTTTCTGATAAAAAATTTTACTGACTATTAAAATATACTTACATACTCCCCTCATTATGTACTATATAAACTGTTCCATACTAAGTTTAAAATCAGTAACGAACTTATTAAAGAATGATTCAGTGGTAAGTTAAATAAAGAAGAATGACGGAAGGCATTCCAGAATAAAATTAGATTATGTTTTCTGTAGATGATATATTTTATATACTAGCGTGAGAAGTTAAAGGTTAATTTAATATTAAACATAGAAAAAGAATGTTAAATCCCCTTATTTATGCTCATTTCTCAAGGCTGTTTAACAAAAAAAAAAATCTGTTTCAGTCTATTTCTCTGAATTAACGTAAAATATTAAAAATAAATATTTTTCCCCAAATTTATTAAGAATTTTTTGCATTTTATTAAGGAATTTAATTTAAGATCTCGTTAGCGATAGATGAAGGTACATTTTATACCTTTAATGACACTGAGTTAGGGTATTTCAATATTCTCATTAAACTTTCATTAATAACACGAGATAAAATAAATAAATTAATTTTCTTCTAGTACAATTTAATGAGAGATTTCAACAATTTCCTGAAATTTAGAAAATACGGAGACTCTCGGGACTTTAAAAACCTTTGGGATGATAAAATTAATGAAAATATCTTCATGCTGATAAAAAGGGAAGACAGATTTTAAATACAGCATGCTTTGTCAATTAATATGCATTTAATCATGATGTCTGATATTAAATCTTAATTTAAAAGAATCATAGGAAGCCTGCCAAACTACAAGAAATTAAATTAAATTTGTATTTTATATTAACATCTACTTAAATGCTTAAGTCAATCGTTCTTTATCTTGTCCCATAAGTACAAGTACATATAAAAAGGTAGGAAAGAGTCTAATTATAGCTAATGATGGTTACTAAAAGTAATAATTATTGCATACTATATTTTATAAACTTATTAATCTAAGAAGACGTCAGAAATAGAAATATAAAAAAATCGATATTTTTTAATTCAACTGGAAGTGATAGAAGAAAATGAATATTTTTATTACATATCGCAACATATTAAATTCTAAGAAAAAAAAATTATCTGTCAAGATTACATCTTACAGCAAATTCTCAAGTACTGAAACAACTAGTTTTCAGATATTTTGAGAAGTTTCAGAACTAGCGCATCGTTTTTTATTTCCTATTGTAGAATTGATTAATGTCCTACAATAAGGTACTAGGACAATGAGTTGGGAGTCTTCCAGAAGTCACATGACGTTCCGAGTTACGGGTAACAGCAATTTTATGAAATAAAAGTTCTTTATATTTTAAAATGAGGAATCTTTTTACATATGAATCTTATAATTACAAATGTACTCTATGGACTAGAAAGACATATTTGTGCAGTCGAACGACATGCCTTATCGAAATGACTTACGTAGCGTGTGTATACTATCTGAGGTCGATGATATTTCACAATGGTTTTGAAAGAAAAAGAAAATTATTTTGTTAAATGTAGGTCTGGTTGATTAATTCTCATTTCTGTTAAAAACATGGCTGCATTAATTAATCCCAATCATGTTATCAATGCTTGAAAGTAGAGAAATTCAAAATTCAAGCACTCTTATCACCTGGATAAGTACTGAGGGAAAAGCATATGCCTAAATTTAAGATTGTTGAACTCAGTAAAGACATCGAAAATGAATATTAGGAAAGTGGGCGGTCACAGCTAAAGAAAAATTTATAGTAAAAGATAAATTTTAAGATGTGATCGTTGAAGTGGTTTCAAGAATGTATGTGAATTATATTCAGGCTTGAAGCAATCACAAGGCTGCTTTTATTATGATTATTTTTTATTGAAGAACGCTAACAGATTTATAAAACACTAGTTCGATTATCTTGATCAAATATAGTTAGTTTGGGAATTCTTTGACAAAAAAAAAAAAAAAAAAAAAAAAAGAGTACGGAAATTGCTTACAAATTTTTGTAACCATTTTGACTTTCTATATGAATTTAAATTTAAATTTTAAAATTAAACGCTATGGAATCAAACTAGATTTGTGTTTAAATATCATATGCAGAATTACAAGTATTATGTGTTTTGAAATGTCATTGAACACTGAAACGAACATTGAACATGGAAATGTCATTATCAAGAAACAATGGATCAAAAGATATATCTTTTCACTTTTCGAAGACAAAAACACTTATTCGATTATGAAAAATATATGTTAGAAACATGGTTATAATATTTCTACACATTAAATAAGTGACACAACTAATAAAAAGGAAAGAAAAGTCAAAAATTGCAATTGGTTAGGAAAAAGGCAAAAAATGCGTTCCTAACAAAGTATGTGTACTCATTATTAAATCTAAAATTGATCTCATGTTTTAAAAGAAAATCCAAGTCTTCAAAGAGCTATCTCAAAACGTATTAGAACATAAAATTTTTACACTTGTTTAAACATATAGCTTTGTAAAATCATCACAAAAAATGGGTGAATAATTTTTGTAGTACTGCTGATCATAATACAGATTCAAAACTAGCAATCTGCCATTCTAAAGAAACAAAATAAGAAATCAACTTTAAAAAATAGAGAAACTACATTTCTCTATTTTTCACAACCTTACTTTTGACATTAAAACACCTTGAAGTAATAAAAAATTTCGTTTCTTGAAAAATAGGACAAGGAATTCAAAAGGCCATCAATGGCATTCGTAATATGTGTAAATATATACCATGCTGATTTTTAACTAGATGAATATTTCTCTCTATGCATTAAAATATAAAAATTTTGACTCTAAAATATTTGCTTCCACTCTTAGATCAATATGGTTTCCGTACATAACTCTTTAATTTGTATGTTTATTATTTTTTAAATTATAGACCTTTTAAAGGCTTATTTCAATAACAACTCTATTTTGTTTTATTAAAAGAAAATTTTAAAGAAAATGACAATTGCTTTCTATTTTTTTATTCTACATAAGTGCTCATTCACAAAAATAGTGTTACACCTTTTACATTTCTTCTAGGTGACATTATCTCCTGCTGCCCGAAGCGTTGTAAGTACAAAAAAAGTGATATCTTATGTTGCTATTATTACCTTTAGAAAAGCTATTTTATTGCTTTAAGAGCTATTATATCAGGAAATAAATCTGTCTTTTCTTGTTTGTATCCTTGTTACGGATGACTTTAGTACTGCACACTATATAAAAGGGTAATTAAAAGGGTATAATTCATCTAAAAATAAGAAGAAAAAAAGTTGGTTGCTATACTGTTTATCTAAAGCTACATATTCTCAAAAGTAGTTTCAGTGATTTATTAATTTTAACTTAAAACTTTTATTTTCTCTCTTTATTAGAAATAGATATAGAGGGATCCTAAGAAAACTTAATTATATAAAAATATATAGAGGCAAAAAAACAAATATACATTCATTAAAGAACCACTACATCCTATACAGTTTTAAAGAACCACTACAGCCTATTGTAAAAATTTACGATTTTCATTCTCAAACTTTATTAAAACTTATAATAACATCATAGTTACAAAGTCTCCAAACTCAAAAGATAAGAATGTGAAAACTTAATTATCAAATTTATCAGAGACTCTGGACTGTGCAGCAAAGATTTTAAACGTTTAAATCTATTCTTCGTTTTCAGTCTGTAAGAAATATCCAAAAAGAAAAGATATTCACATTTTTGTTTAATACAGAATCAGACAATATTTTAGATATACAACATCCGGAGGACCAGGAAATGCATTTTACTATGCAATTCTTTATTAGTAAGAAAAGCTGTAAATAACTTATGACAAAACAAAATAGAAGCAAAAACCAAGTATGAACAATTCCGTTGTCAAATTAAAAATTTTATGAATGAAATTAGCTTCACAATAAAAATAACGAATAGGTTTTTTATTGTGTTATTGTGGAAGTTACGTTCACAAAAACGCGTTTAGGAGCGAATTTAATAACAGGGGATTTGACAGCATGATGATGGGAACAGATTGATCGTCATGGATGCGTAAGCAGATGACGTAATGATTACGTCATGAAAGAAGTTAGTTGAATGGGTAACTTAAGGGCAAAGCTTGACAATAGAGACAACGACCATGCTAACCGTTTAAATGCTAGGCGGCGCGCCGACTACTGGGTATTGTACCCAAGATCGATTGAGAAAGGAAATAGATTTCATAATGAGCATATAATACAATACTTCCGTTTCAATTAAACCTGGCACATAATGAAAAGTGATGGATTTTATGTCTCAATATGCTTTATTATTTACTTCAACGACATGAAAGCGGTTTATAAAATATACAAATATTACTGTTCGATAATTCTGCTTTACAGTATATTTTAGAGGATGAGCATAAAATGTAAAAATAGCCTTGTCTTTTGGATAACAGTTAAATTTTAAAATCAGTAATATAGGTACATACACATTTATACACACACACACACGTATATATATATTTTATTTATATATATATATATTTATATATATATATTACGAATATATATATTTTTTATATATATTATATATATATATTATATATATATTATATGTTATATATATATAATATATATATATATATGATTAATATATATATATATTATTTTATATAGAATATATATATCATATCTATTATTTATATATTATATTTTATATATATATATATAGATTTATATATATATATATATATATATATATATATATAGTTATATATATATATATATATATATATATATATATATATATATATATATATATATATATATATATATATATATATATATATATATATATATATATATATATATATATATATACACATACATATATATATATGTGTGTGTGTGTGTATGTGACAATGTGTTAAAATAGATAACTCTGTTATCTATTTTAACACATTGTCTGCGGGACACGTACTAGTACGTTTTCTGACAATTGATACTTGAGCGCGGGTCACGTAGTAGTACGGGTTAGTGTAACAACATGGTTTGTTTGTGGGCACAAAATTAACGGTATATACAGGAAAACGAAAGGGAATGTTTTTGTTTACGACATGGATTCTGAAAAAATTTAGAGAAAAACTAGTTTTTACATCAGTCGATGCGGAACCACAGAACAGGAAGGTTTATTAAAAAATTAATTTAAATTTAAAATTAACTTTTTATTTATCCTTGCGAAAATGATATTATATATATA
>CM063502.1:108255190-108277690 GCA_032207245.1 Pardosa pseudoannulata
GTAAGGAAAGCGAGTTATAACGCATGAAAAACAGTAATATCTTATTTTTATATCCTGCATGAAGTAGGTACTGCAATGATTGTGAGGTAAACATTGCATACAAATGTTGATACTTGCAAACACACATATATCTATGAGTAACTTCTTAAATATTGACTGAAAATATTAACAACACCGAATTGTATGATGACGGAAATGAATTATAATATATGAAAAAAGTAACATGAAAACGACCGTATAAACACCCTTGCCAGAGTCTGAAATAGACCCGCTGGCAAACTCACACATATTAAATAGATCGTACCACGTATAGCTGTATTTTACAACAGCACCATCTAGATGATATCATTATTTTTGTTTCTAATCCTACTTCGACGCCCTAAGTTCGCAAGCCGGAGGTTGCTCGATGTAAGCAGAGGGATTGATCTTCCGTTAGGAAGACCGACGCAATTTGGAGAAAACGACTTTTACCTTAAAGCAGGTCCTTATTTAGAAGAAGGGACCGAAGAAGAAAGCAGACTTGACATGTCACTTCCAGAGATATCTTTTGAATTTAGAGAGCGTTAAAGCCACGATCCTGTTTTATGGGGCCTAGTCGCCGTCAGTGAGCATGACGGACTGCTGCCGTTTCGAGTAGAACTAACAACCCTCCAATTCTGAGTCGACGAATTTGCCAATTGAGCTACAGGGGATTCCATTAGTTGGTATAATTCTATGTATTGTGTTAAAATATTCTTTCTCTCTTTGGTATCTGTAAGATTTCAAGAAGTATCATGCTACCACAAAGTGCCTAAAATAGAATTAGCAAGCATGAATACTGATACATAATCGGATGAAAGAATGCAACATTTTCGCTTTACATTGTTAGACAATCTTAATCTTTCCTGGTTATTGAAACTAATCCTAAGATGTTTAGACATTACGGTTTTTAACTCGTAGTCTATGAGAATTTCACATTTTAAAGAATAATTTTGAGTACTTTAATGTCCAACTACGAGAAAAAAAAATCAAGAGCACTTAAATTAATAAATTCGCCGTACTTTTTAATATTCAAATCCGTATCATAGTTTAAAGAATTGAAGTGCTGATCAAATATCGAAAAAATAGTTTGAAATTTCTCATAAATCAGCAGTTATTCTCCTTGAGTATGTATGGCTTTTGACACTTAAAATATTCCTTTTCAAAGCATTTACGTATTTAATACACTATTTCAATTTTCGGAAAACTTCCTTTACAGATGGTAATTTTTGTTAATTTTTTTCCACCTGTTTAAAATAAGTGTTTTAAGTTGTAAAAAATATTAAGTGCATTTTATCTAGAAGAAACGGTGTTGCATTTTAAAATACATTTACTCATTATCAAGCGATCTTCTTTCATAATGACCGTTTACGCAACATTTTTTCAAAATTAATTACTTTAGCAATTTTTAGATAATTTGAGGAATAATTATATTTAATTTGTAAATTATAGGACGGCAATCTCATTAGTAGTCAAATACCTAAAAGAGTGCAAAAAATAGCTTTATCGGGAAAAGATAGATTAAGGTTTTATTTTTTTTTATATTCGGAATCATTCGCGTCCGAATGGGTTTTTAAAGATCTAGAGAAAATGACTTTGTGAAAAGAAAGATATTAAATCAGCTTTCGTGAATGCAAAATTCTTTTTTTTTTTTACTTTAAAATCCCGAAGATCGAAGATTGGAGTAATTTGCATTAACACATTTATTTTTGGTTTGTCTAAAACAAAAATAGTTAACTTACTTGATAAGCTTCAGTTTGTAAATTATTTAGAATTAATATATTCGAATTTTAAATAAAATTGTTTTTGAACTACCAAAATGGAAATCCTTGGACACACTGGAAAAATGCTTCACTCAATTAGACGTTCTTTGTATATTATAAAACAATCAACTGGTCTTTGATTTCTAGAAAATGCAGTTAAGGTATCATAGTTAGGATATTTTAAGAAAATAAGAGTTCTAGTAGGTGCTGAAACGTTACACACATAACATATATTTTAATAGCAACAAATCCCCTTTCTTTATGTTTAAAATGCAAGTATCCCCTGTGAATACCCCGTTTGTTCAAAACACTAACGACCGTAATCAGCTGAGCTGACTCCCATCTGAGCGACAGACTACAATAGCGCTGTAACGCAGTGTCTGGGATGTTGACAGTTCCATTGAATAGGAGTCAAGCCCTGATCGGTCGCTGTAATGATTCCGGAGCATTGCCTCGAGAATTCCGGAACGGGGCAGCTACGGAATGATAATTCGACTATTAACTACCTGTAACTTTAACTGGAGTTCTCAGGTAACTGGGATCGTAACTTTTCAGGAAACGGTTGGCGATAAATATATATATATATATATATATATATATATATATATATATATATATATATATATATATATATATATATATATATATATATATATATATATATATATATATATATATATATATATATATATATATATATATATATATATATATATACCAATGTACAGAACAAAAATCCAACAAAGATGGTTGCACAGCTTTATATAACTTTGGGGACGCTACCCGTGTAAGAAAGGAATTTGTTCACTCTGCAAATTAGAAGTGCTCTTAAGTATCAAAATAGGTTGGCGAGTTAAACTTACCAACAGGAAGGAAACAAAAGAGTTTAACGCTGAAAGGCCTCTAAAAAGAGGATGAAATTGTGGAATTGGTGGTTTTTTTAATAGAGGTGTTAGTAATTTTAGTTTAGGATTAAAGTATTAAATTTTTACATTACACACACACACACACACACATATATATATATATATATATATATATATATATATATATATATATATATATATATATATATATATATATATATATATATGTATGTATGTATTATATAATCCAGTAATTATACTGCTGATGGACACATTTGAAATTATAGCCCCTATTCTTTTTACTTGTACTGGCTACTGGGTAAGGAGAAGCCTAATCAACTAGACTATTTCAGTGAATTGCAGTCGAGCCATTTTGGTATAAAGAACAGGCAGAATTTGAATCGAAACTTAAACTTTATTCATTAGCTACTAAAAATGACATCTTTGCCAGTCAACGACAGACAAGAGTATGACACGAAAAACACCTTGCTCGAACAGAGGTGTATCCAAGAGCAAAGACACATAGAACTTTTACTAAGGGACAAGAAACAAGTCAGCCAATTTAACTGTTAGATCAGGAGAAAAGCTGTCGACAACTGGAAAACATGTTGAATGGACAGAAAATTCACATCTATTGGACACAAAGCTTTGGGAAATGTATTGGAAAAATTTTATGTCGAGAACACTCCGTTGATTAAGAAATTTTGAGGCTGAGAAAAAAGATTTTAAGGAATTAGAATGGGAGAGAGGAGGTTTTTAAGGAGATATTAAAGTGAAATAATTTTGATATCTTACACTAACACACACACACACACACACACACACACACACATATATATATATATATATATATATATATATATATATATATATATATATATATATATATGTGTGTGTGTGTGTGTGTGTGTGTGTGCGTGTGTGTGTGTGTATGCATATAGCTATATTTTGGTATATAAAACTTAATGTATTAATATACTTAGTAATGTTCATATTTTTACTTTATTTTTAGAAGAAAGCTTTAGTTAATTTAGATAAGAAACTTTAGATTATTTTTATGTCAGAAAACGTTAAATGTATTATTTTTAATATAAAATTTTTCTAAATTTGCTATAATTAAAGTTGTTTAAATAACATTTGATTATGCCTTTTTTAATTTTTAATTTTTTACGTCTATTTCTACGTATAAGCGATGCTTTACTGTACAAAAGAAGTGCAAATGGACATAGAGATCTTGTGTAACTAGCACTAATTAAATCTGATTACAGAACGTAAATACTTCTTAAATACTGAGAAATACAGACCATATGAAATTAACAGACCTTAAAATGCAGAGCACAGAACAAACTTATTCGAATTAAAATAATTTATAACTAATCCCATTAATATGAGTTTAACTTAACTGAATTTAAACTATCACGCAAAAATTATTTCATTACGGAAAAACAGAATAAATATGCATTTGATACACCTAAACTTTGCATCTTGCACATTGCCAAATTAGATTCAGGCTTATATAAATTCGAAAGAATAAAACAAAAGAGCTTTTATTCGTGAAATGAACAATAATTAATAATATAAAACTGTTAGAACTTTTTTAAGCCAAAAAATACACTTATGAATAAAAAAAATTCCAGAAATGTCAAAAGTAAAATATGGAGCAAAGCATTAGTAAAAACAAGAGCACAAAAAAATGGTTGAATGAATGAGACAAAAAAAAAATAAGTAAAATTTTTTTAAACAATAAGAATTAATGACAAATGTTAAGAAAGGAAGTAGAGAGAAAAAATTAACTGGCTGATAAAGCATGTTTTTATGCAATTAAAGTTATTAAATAAACAAATTTTATTATAAATGCAGGCATTGTTGATTTACAAAACAAGGATTCTGTCATAAAAAGTTCCATTTATTAAATCGGTCATTCGTACATCTCTTTGTATTTCATGGCTGACGAATTTTCATGAAATGACTACTTTTTGAATAAAAAGTTTTTTATTGGTATTTTCTTTATGCATAATTTGAATTAATTTTAACTATTTAAACATATACCTAAAACGCACTGCCATTACATTATTGGTATTAAATGTTGTAATTTAAATAATTACTTATCACAACAAATAAAACTACTGTTTTATCAGTAGGAATTAATCCACCATTTTGAAATTCCAGAAATGTTCTCAAAATGGTTCTGTTTTAAATTTTGGTTAGAACTAACTTTATTTTGAAAGAACTAACTTTACATCCAAAAGTATAAATAAGAACATTTATCTAATATCCAAAACAATGCAACAGAGGCAGTTGTGATGTTTTAAAAAATTATTAGCCGGAAATTATTTCACTTGTTAAACTAATATTAAAAAGAAGTAATTTACACGTTCTTTGTATTTTTGTCATCCTGTATGACATACTTCTGTAATAATTCGCACAGTACGTTTAAAATTTATTTTACTATATTAACTTTCTTCTGTTTGCCTGATTTGTCTCATATCTAAGAGTTCGGGCATTTAAACTTTTATTAAAAGGGTTTCGATGTATAGATTTATATAAATATATTTATTAAATATATATATATATATATATATATATATATATATATATATATATGTATATGTATATATATGTATATATGTATATGTATATATATATATATATGTATATATATATATATATATATATATATATATATATATATATATATATATATATATATATATATATATATATATATATATATATATATATATATATATATATATATATATATATATATATATATATATATATATATATATATATATATATATATATATATATATATATATATGGGTGAACACACATCTGGTTCTTACATATGACATGACACATAACAACATTGGTCCAATGATGATTTCCAGTTGCTTTGAATAGTTCCCGATTATCGAAGCAATCAATTAAAATAACCAGCTTGGGTGATTCCCACACCTCAAACGGACTTGCATTTCGTTAATGCAAGTCATTTATTTGAGGTTACATAGCATTTATTTGCATGTCTACGGCAGTATTGAGTTTATCATTATACGATTGGGAAGAATATATTAAATGATTACGACTGGATATAAAAATCACTTGCTTATAAAAATTATTTCTTATGACGTTCTCAGGAATAAGGAGTTACATATTTAAAATAATAAGGGATAAATAATAAGGAAATAAATAAGGGATACATATTTTCCTATAAACAATTAATTAAACGATACTTCTCTTCTTTGTCAAAATTATAATGTTGTTAAAGCCATATATCTATTTTTCTGACATCCCTAATTGTGAGTGGAATGGAAAGATTCATCGACCATGTTCTGATTAACGCTTATTCAAAATATTTGACACTAAACACTATCTTAAGACTACATGATATATGAAGAAATTTGTGATATGTAGATTCTGTCATTTCTACGTATCAACAAAGCTTAATAATAAGTTCATGTAATTCCACTCTTCGAAACTGCTGTCTACACTTTATTGATACATTTATTTATTCCTCATTCAGATCGAGGTCTAAAATACCATTTCCGCTAAAATATTATGACTTTCTAATAAAGTTGCTATCCCAAAATGTTGTCCTTAAAAAAGGCAAAAAAAAAGAACACATTTATTTTTTCAAGAAATTTTTCACTTCTATAAGATTAAATTTTCTTAAATTACATTATCTCTAAAAGTCTCAAAAGAAAGTCTTCTGACTATTTAGAAAAATAATTATTTCTGCGAGAGCAATTCTCATGAAATGTGAATATTTTTCTATGGTAAATTGCCAAATTAATGTTATTTTTAAAACCATTTCTCTATGTGACTAGTGAATTTTTTTTCATATGCCTACGACTATAATTTTCCGGACAGTGACACAATTAGTATTATCTTTGGAAAGAGTCTTTTCTTATAATCATTAGAAAAGTGAGTAGATTTCAGGATGATAATGACATATAATTGTACAATAAAAGAAAGTCATACTTTTTAAAAAGTTTGTTACTAAGGAGATTATTTAACTAAATTATATATTTACCGGAGAGATATTTTAAATAGTTGGCATACTTTGCCCTAGATATCAATTATTATTTCATTTCTTTTTCAATAATCTACATCAAAGTATAATTATCACCAATAACCAAGGATTCCCAAATAGGAGTTCTCAAATCAAATTATATAAATGTATTTCTTTTTTGATTATAAAAATGCAATCTTTAACTTTTTTCATAAAAATGCTTAGTATTTTGTTACATAAAAATACTTATATTATTAAGTTTATTTCTGTTTTTAATTTATTTCTGAAAATTCCATTCATTAAAATTTTGTCGAAATCAAAATTATTTGAAGAAATCCTAGATTAGGATTTGTTTAACCACCATCTAATGTTTCTTTAGATAATTTTGAGACTTCCGTAGTAGCTTGAAACATCATATAACATATGCATGAAAATAAAATAAAATGGGAGAGTTAGCTGTCGAAATGTTACCAAGATACCTCAGCAGGATACATTATACTGAACAATCTACTTAGAACATAATCAATTATCTCTTCATGAATTTTACAATGATTACTCATTTTGAGAGAGTGGACTGTTTTAAATGAGTACTTATTCTCTATAAAATGTAGTTAGCGATAATATATGAGTTTTAATACAGCTCAAAACTTTTCAATGAGTTATTAAGAGTAGTCAACTTTCCTAAGCCAGTCATAGTATGGGATGAACTCGAAGAAATAACTTGCCTCTGAGATCCTTCAAAGCATGATCATCCCCTGATTGAATATAACTAACTTTCTTTGCAGTGAAGTGCACACATAATTTCTCTAATTTATTTCAGAAGCATAAATTAACATGCAATGCTAATGTTATTTGCTGATATATGATTTAAAAATGCATGTTTTCTATCATGGTAACCCTTATGCTATACTGGTAACGAGATTATAAATTATTATTCTGCTAAGATATTACCTCATTCAACTTATGAGACTTCATCCTACCAGATTTCCATTCAACTGCTTTGTTTAATGAAATACAGTTTGTGAAAGGTTTTCCTGAGATTCTCCCGAGAGCTGTAATAAATAGGACAACATGTAACTGTAACTGGAGCGAATAGGAAGCATTCTATCAAAGCCCTTTAAGTGTCTGCAGATTGCAAAGTTGAAAATGAAGTTCTATTAAATTAAAGTATTGAATTTTTGTAAATCGAAATATTGTTTCTATAAACTTTTGATCATTTATTTATTTTTGAATTGAAATTATTGTTCGTACATAAATGTAATTTCAATTTTTGAATGTTGGATTTGACATGCAATGCTTTTCATGGATATTCTATGCTTTTAATTCTTCGTCATATAGAAATGAATAGAAGTTTTATTGTATATTTCGATAAAGTAATAATATAATATCTTCTAACTAAAGTGATGGTATAGGTGTCAGACCTTCATACATTTTTAAATATATCTTAACGGTTACATTATTTAGCATATTCATATATGAATGCATGTATAAGTGAATTTTTATGGAAGTACAAGTTTATGTAACACGACGAAAATTAATTACAAAATATTAAGTCCCTATTGTATTTACTTGCCCGGGCTTGCTGGGCAAGTAAAAGCCTATGCAGCTAGACTAATTGAAAACATTATAGTCGGACCACATTAAAGAGAAGTACAAATCCGAGTAGAACTTAAATTTTATTTTAGTTGAGAGAACGTCGTGTGTTTACAGTCAAAGGTAGAACATAGAATGAACATCGAAACACGTGCTAGAACAGGGTTGGAACCCAGTGTGAGGCGTATTTTTCTTTTAGAATTCAGGGCAAAGAAATTGCCTTGTTCGGACTCATGCTTTTCGATCCTTAATTAAGTTCCACAGTGCTGGACTTGTTTTACAGATGTTGGCACGACTGCAAGGTACTTAGGAATTCTATTTGCCCAGAAGTCCGGGTAGTTCGAATAATCAGAGCTAATTTCTTATGTAATCACTGAATGATAATTTCACTGGTTACACACACACATGTGTATATATAATACCATAGTCAACAAAATTCTTATTTTACTTTTACAAAATAAAACTGTTTACCCCAGTTAATAATTTATTATCCAAATCAATACAAGTATGTATTTATATAAATATTAGAAATTAACCTAGCTTTTAAGATTATTTAAAATTAACGTAAATTTTCAGGAATTAATTATAAGCCAGAAGCTTAAGGACTCTCCCTAGACTACTTTTAAAACTATTCACTAAAACTTAAATCACTTTTGTTGTAAATACCCCATATATACACATATATATATGTATGTATATATATATATATATATATATATATATATATATATATATATATATATATATATATATATATATATATATATATATATATATATATATATATATATATATATATATATATATATATATATATATATATATATATATATATATATATATACATATATATATATACATATATATATATATATATATATATATATATATATATATATATATATATATATATATACATATATATATACATATATATATATACATATATATATATATACATATATATACATATATATATATATATATATATATATATATATATATATATATATATATATATATATATATATATATATATATATATATATATATATATATATATATATACATATATATGAGGTATTTGCAACAAATACACACATATATGTATATGCGCGAGTCTGTGTGTGTGTTTGCGTATACGTTTATGTTATAGAGAGGAAGAGAGAGAAAGTGTGAGAGGGAAAATTAGTTCATGCACGATTTTATGCAATTTTACTCTTTTACAAAATAGTTCCTTCAGTTATTGGACATAAATTAAGAATTTATATTTATGCGGATCTCTATGCAGGTGTAGTTGTGTTCTTAATGAATGAGAATATGGTTAGTATAAAGGAAATTATCATTTTATAACTTTAGACAATAATTAAGACTCGACACTTGGATTCTTTTCAAAATACTTTGGGTTATTTAAGTTATGTTTCGTGAATTTCCTCTTTCAATTTAAGATACTATTTTAGCCAATTTGTTAGCGTGGTGCTATCTTGCTTCATTTATGTTTGACGACTTAAAATAAACGTGTCTTCGAAGTAATACGAATGAAATTCTAGACCGGAATGACATAAAACTATCGGTAACGATATATCATTTATAATGTTGAAAAATTCTTAAGAGGAATAATATTGACTTAATATGTTGCTTAGAATTCTTATAAAGTTATTTCTGTTTTGGAAGACATAAAAAACCAGTAAATTATATACACCGGGATAGCTTTATACGGAAAAATATGATAAATTTAAATAGCTTACAAGGATGTAGTTGTGTTAAGCGGGATACGTAGTTGATGGTGTTCACCGAGATAATTTATTTTCATTGACGATTACCTGGCTTTGAGGATAAGAACTGGTTGGAGCTGCCATTTAAGTCTCCCCAGATATGAATCTTATTAAGTACGCCTTGATACTCTGGGTTGAAAATTTGCTTCTCTCCAGTCCACTCTGGGTAGCCTAAAGAAATAAATAGATAGCCTAAGTTTTCATTTTAGCTATTTTTAAAGGACTAAATATATGTGTTGCCCAGTTAATATAATTTTCGTGTTTTCTAAATGTGTATCTCTTTATATATGTATCTACACAATTCTGTCTTTGTTTTAATAAAATAGAAGAAAAGTAAGCTACAATTAAAAGAATTTTTGTACCACAATATGTTTCTAACTATTAAGTAATTTTTTACCTTAATGACGGAACTGAGAAATGCTATAGTTTTTTTTTTATTTAAATTTATATTTATATGTAAAGTTGGGTTTTAAGTGCTTGAGTGGTAAAATTTTGCCCCCACCTGTTTTATAAGTCCAATGACAAAATAATGAATAAAAAATGATATTCGTGCCATTTACTTTAAGATATTTTCTCTAAAATAATTCTTTGGAAAAAGTTTGCGTACAAGTGGCTTTCAAAGTTTTTGACGCATATATCCTTTTAAATATCATATTGAAAAGTACTTGAAAACACCCCTTTACAAGGATCAAATGCATTTAAAATTCTTAAGTGGACATTTTGTTTTATGCAGGTATTATAAAGCTTATAGGTTATCAAATACGTCAGGGGAATGTGGTTATTATGAGTGTATTATATCATTCTTTGTCGTGAAGTACCATCTTATATACAAGCATCTGTCATCAAACTTTTCTCTAATAAGACATCTCGCTGCATATTATTACGGTTCTCTATCACTTAAGAATTTTGTTAAAAGCTTTACTGATGTCTTGAGAGGTAATTAAAGTGAGGAAGGACATCCAAAGGTCAGCTTATGTTTTTGAGTTTCGTACATTTCTGACATCAATTTTGTTTAATATATTCTTTGAACAAGATAAATAAATAAAGACTGTTAAGTAGAAAATGTTTATAATATATAGGTATTATGGTCCTTACATATTGATCACCACCACAGTTACAAAGCACAAGTTTAAAAAATCATCTAATATTTAATATTTGCACAGTAAAGTATGTGATTAATGTATATATGGGCTAAAACTGTAAAAATATGTACATGCAATTATATATATATATATATATATATATATATATATATATATATATATATATATATATATATATATATATATATATATATATATATATATATATACATTCCATATTCAAAAATATAAAACTGTATGATCATGTTTTCCTTAAGTGACTTATGTTATTAATGTAATATTACAGTAATAAATCAATGCACTCTTATTTTTTTTTAATTTGCAGCTTTCTGTCTACCGTTCATATAACACACACACACACACACACACACACACACATATATATATATATATATATATACATATTCATATACACACATACATATATATTTATACATACATACATACATATATATACATATATACACACACACACACACATATATATATATATATATGTGTGTGTGTGTGTGTGTGTGTGTGTGTGTTATTTGAACGGTCAACAGAAAGCTGCAAAATTGATAAAATATGAACAGTGCATTGATTTATTACTGTAATTTTATATTAATAATATAAGTCATTTAAAGAAAATATGATCATGTAGTTTTAAATTTATGAATATGGAATGTTTTAAGATGACACTTTTACGTCTAAAACACACGAATCTATCAATTTGTTTTATTTGCGTCTCAAGCATCATTTTCTATTAAACATAGTTCATAGATCCTAGTTTACTCCAAAACTATATTTAAAAAGTTAATTAACAAGGAATTTTGATTATTAAATATTGCAGAAGAATATATAGTCATAAATAATGTTTCCGTATTCAAAGTAAAAAATTTAACCCGGAAACAAAAATCCATTATAAGAATACTAGAAGAGTAGAAACAGAAGTGTTTATCTTCCATTTTATACATATAGTGAAAATAAATTCATATTTATCTTAAGGTAAATATTCTCTCGCGATGGTCAAGTTAAGTCTAATGAGAGTTAGTAATGCATTTCAGCAAGCAGACAATTTATCCTGTTTTCATAATTATAAGTCTCAAAGGGCAAAATTAAGTTAATTAAATATCCTAATTCTCTACATGAGTAACAGATTCGTTTTCAACAAATGGCGAAGGGATATTAAAGCTCTCAATTGTCATTTAAATTTGGACTAATTAAAAAAGTTAATATACAGAGGACTGAAAATGGAAAACAATTACTTTTAATACTTTTTTATTGGAGAAGCAAAAGTTATATAAGCATGTATTATGAATTAAGAATATATACACGACCATGTACCGTAATTTAAAGAAATTGCATATTAAAATGCTTTCTCTATATAAGCAAGATTATATTTCCTGTTTTAACTTAATAAGGGAAGCATAATACAATCTAGATATTTATTTCTACAAATGTATTATATTGTATCAGTTTAATTTTTATGCGATAGACTAGAGTAGTGTAAAAAATAAAGAATTTGAGTATGGTTCTAATTTTAACAAATAGTAGTTAATATTCGTATTAAGATTCTAGGAAGTTTTTAATCAGCAATTTATCGAGAAAAAGTAATAATATGAATTATGATTATATATATGATTAAATAAAATAGATTATCTTAATAGTTTAGTACTGTTTAAGCCACTGAATTTTTTTCGATACACATTTTTTAACTTGATAAAAGCTTTTTTTGCAAAAGGTAGAAGATAAAGTATTATTTAAATTACTAAAGTTAATTTTGAGTTAGTAGGTAACGAATATGTTTTAAGAGCCTATTTTCCAAAAAGAAAATTGAGTGCCTTGATAGAAATATATAACTAAAGTGTTTCTAAAACTAGTTTTGCATTTTTAAAATTTTTTCTTAATAAAATACAAAGCAAAATTATAAAGACTTTTTAATAGTTAATTACGCTATATACTAAGTATAAAACAATATAAATTGTACAAAAAGATAAGCATAATATATCTCTAATTCCTGCAAGACAGAAATATAACTCTGACACAAATCATGTACATTATAAATTTATGAGTGTTAATGCATAAGTGATAATTATACAAGTGATTGTAATTATTAATTAATTTAAATCAATAATTAGGGAGAAATTAAATCTTAAAATCTCTACCTAATAATAATTTACCATAATAATTTTCACACCGTTAACCCTAAATTGGTAGGCACCCCCCATTTAAGAAATATCTGATAACTGTTAAATTTATTTTTAAAAAATCTTATGTTTAATTTATCTGGGAGAAATATTTTAGTGAAGAAATATGTGTTGAAATTCTTCGTTTAAAGAGAAGAGTAAATAGAAAACCAACCAAAACTTTTGTTAAGGTAACCGAAACTGATAATCTGTAAAAAGAATAAAGATCTTAATTAGTTTCCTAAAATGTGCGAGAAATACTTAACAGTCGTTTAAAGAATAATTAGTTTAAATGTTGGTGAGCTTAATGCCTATAGTTACTTAAGTACATTTACTTTCTTACGACTCTAGCCATTTTATTTATTCTTGCGCCTTTGCAAGAGAAAATATGCGTAAAAAGTAATTTTCATATAGAACATAGCTATTTTAGCTTTTAAAATAATTTTTTAATCTAAATAAATACTGAAAAATATTTGTAAGTATATTTTTTAACACGAATACTTTTATGTAATACCTTACAAGAGCCTAAACAATGACAGTTTAGTCTAATTAAGAAAGATAAACCTCTTTATCCATTAATACTTTATTATTTATGATCACTTTACAAACAGTAATCTACAATGTTAACTTTTATTTCTTTCATTTAAAGCCAATTCAACCTAGTAGCCATTTTTATTAAAATATTGCTAAATTTTATTACATACTACAACAATTTAAAATGTATTTCAAATTAAATTCTGATCAACTGAATTTAGCTATATCGTTAATAATGGATTATGCAAAGTGTGCTTCTGCGAGATTACTAAAAACAGAATGCTTTATAATGAGCAGGTTAATCTCACAAAAAATAATAAGCAAGAATAATTTTTTATAACTTTATTTAAACACTAGAAATAAGTTTTGGGTTTGAGGTATTCTTTACTCAATAAATATGGATACTTGCAGTGTTGCAGAGGCTAAAACTGTAACACCCTTTCATAATTACGAATAAGAATGAGTAATATCTCATTTGAGCCCCGGATAATTCATCATCAGCTGCATAACCATTAATATATATGCACTAGGATTTTTTTTAGCTTATTATATATGCAACGCGAATTTGATTTATTTTAAGAATAGTTGAATGACCGAAAAGGTATAATAAAACCGAAAGCCATATTTCTTATTTTTATTTAAAAGCTTTGATATTTTATAATCATTTGCTTATCTTTCGCTAACACATGGATCTATTTTCTTAAAATGCTACGGATATTTAAGAAGCTACTTTTAACATTTTTTTTATAATTTTTTCCGTAACATTAGTTGGCAGTGATTAATGTCATTTTTTAAACATGTTTGATCAGTAGCCAATAAAGTCTTTAATAGATTTTATTTTTTGAATTGATTATTACTCTCATGATTTGAACTTATTATTTCTCTGATGTTTTGTATATTATTCTGATGTTTGATGTTCTCAAAATTTTGAGCGAATCTGTCCACTTTAAACTATTTGCATTCAGATACAAGAAATAGGTTTTAAACGTTTTATTTTCTAAAGAAAACCACAAGTATTTACTTTTAGAAAAATTGAAATTTCAATTGGTCTGATATTTCATTCTTATTGCTTTATATGCATTTTATGTATATTATTTTATTGTGGATTTTCAGGGTAATGTACGTAAATATATTTTCTATTTTAGCTATAGGTAAATATTGTTTATTTTATTTATCAACTGATAATATTATGCAAATCTGTCAGGGTTAGGCATTGAAACTTGCATACATATAAATATTTATCCATTTTTACAACATTTTTACAACGTTCAACATGATTTTGAATGATTAGCTAAATTTACGTTACTAAAGATGTAGGTTTTATTCAATAGCTGATGTACTCCTTTATAATTAAGTTAAAAACTGACGCTGTAAAAAAAACAAAAATTATACTCTAGCCAAATAAAGCAAAATTCGTTCGATACACATAAACAGTGTTAGGTAAGGTGTAGATAAATATAGTTTTCGATACCGAACATAGAATAAATATGTTTAAAATATTAGATTTCTGATACAAATTTCACTTCTTATTAACCTGACACTGCTTGTAAATGCTATGAAGAAGTGCTAGACAAGTGATTTTCGTTTTCCATTATGATCATCGTTGCGTAGCTGGAGAGAGTCATAATCTGAGTTCACGATGCATTTACAAATTTACACTAGAGTTATTGTCCAATTATGGCAATATCTCAGTGAAAATGACGTGTTAACATAAAACCTAGCCGAGACTTTTACATATGGTGACAATTGATATTTAATGTTACTCAGTAAATGAACTCCGGAGCTGTATTTTCGAGGCACTGTCAAAAATTGAAGTACTTGGAGTAAAACCGTATATAGAAAACTGTTAATTATCAACCATCAATTAACTGGCAATACATTTCTTGAACTATTATTATTCAAGCACTTTGGTCATTTTTTTGCAGTATGAGGGTTTATTAGATCAGATTCTACTGTGGACAAGAGAATGATAGACTTCGGTATTTGTTCTAGCAAAGAAACTAACTGTAGTATCATAAAAATTGCTTGTATTAAATACGTAATTGAGATATAAAGCTTTTGTATTTAAGCATTGTTATAATTAGTTCCCCATTCTCACATATATTTGTCGAAAGTTCCATTAGCGTTATATGCTATAAACTTTCGGATTATATTTTTATGCATGGAGCGGTTGATCCAAACTTTATTGTCATGAAAGAAGATGTGATTTCTTACAGGACATTCTATAAAACTGAAGATATTAGCTGTCTTCTAGATATTCAAACTTAAAACTATGGAAAACGCTCGAGGCTACTCCAATAGTAGGTCGGAGTCAGTTGCTTTGACTTCTAAAATTTGTTATGGACTAATAGCTAATTGTTTAAAAATCATTGATTTATGGAGTTGATACGTATACTCATTTCAGAATAAAGTTATTTGCAGAAAACTGTCATATGCATAGTATGAATCAATCTTAGCTTATCAATATGAATATTCTAATACCTTGTAAGAAGTCCCACTATGAAAGGTATACTTTTACAGTTATAAGGATGTTTTGTTTTTGTTACACATTTAAAATAAGACAACTTTGATGTATGTATTAAATATTACTTTGGAATTTTATGCATTAATTTTTTATCCATAATCCTGTTCCAACTGCAGATTTATACTTGTATAAACTATGAAATTATTTTAAATTTTTTCTTCTGTTATTCATTTGAGTTTCATTTACTATCCAATTATGACGTGAATTCATATATTATTTTCAGAGATTTGAAGATATCTTCGAATAAACATGAATGTGTTCAAAATAGATAAGCATATTAATATGTTTTTGTATCTCATTAGATTTTTACGATGCTTTGAAATGATTATAAGTTGATCTAAACGTGCAATACCTCTTACAGTAAACATAAAAGGATATCTGAATGGTCAATAAACATTCGTTATTTTCTCAAAATTTCTGCTTAGTTCTAAAGTGAATCATGCTCTTACCTGATAGGGTTTATTTAAAATCATCTAATATTCTCTAAGAATAAAACTAATAAATTACATATTAACCATGCATTTTATTTATTACTTACTATATTTCCTAAGTTATCCATCCCTCTTTCAGAAATTGTTGTTTATTTACATAAAGTTTTAGATGAATATTAGTAAAAATATGGTCTTCAAATAAATGTATAGAAGCATATAAACAGCTAATGTACTGGAATTAACTTCCTTGCTGTTTCCCACCAGAATTCAGTATTATTTATTTATACGATCATATGCTCATTTAATACTGTATCATATCTGTAACTAAACTTAGAAATTAATCCAAGATTACCATATATTAACGAAATTTAGACTAAAAACTTTGAGGTTTTAAATTTATGATCTTATTTCTCGTTCGGAAAAACTTGACTTAATGATGGAGAAAGTTTTTCATTTGTCTGTATAACATACCATTGTACTTTACTTCCTCAATTACTCATCCTGAACGTTAAAACCATTAATCATCTTGATGTCTATAGTTTATCCTTTAATGATTAAAGCAATCGTATATTTTATAAGACCTAGAAAGTCTAATGCAGATAAATGGCCTTGAATTTTGTAATCGAACATAATAAATATAACTGCAGTTGTGGGAGAATAAAGAGTATAATTCTTAATACATTCTCAAAATATTGTTCTTCCGCTGAGAAAATGGTAAAAATATTTGGATACTTTATTTCTTTTCAATCAATATTTCAGCCATTAAGTTATATCTTAAATAGACTTTATGGCTGAGTAAAGAAGCATAAAAAATTAGAAGTTGTGTTGTAGGAAATCGAAAGTCTTTACTACATGTGAATCCAGTCATTTAACCTACAATCGATGAAGCTTCATTTTAATTTTATTTCGCAGTTTATTTAAGTATTATAATCAACCTTTCATTTCTAAAATACATTGTGGTGATTACACCAGTTTTAATCAGTAAAAAAATAATGATTTTAATATAAAAATTTCGTTTTCTTCTATTCACTCTGAACTCATTAAAATGGAAGTAATTTCGTATTTTTAAAATTACAACTTAATACGCATTAAGTATTATATTAACACAGACTTATAGAAATAGAACTGAAAATTTCGAAAACTTCGTTTAGAATTTTATGTATCCATACGATATTTTATGTATCTAAAAATTTTTAAAAGACTTAAACACATATGCATATGCATGCATATATAAGAATTTTAATACTTAGTTTAATTCATAAAACTTTATTTCACAGAGATAATATTTATATAAATATGGGAATGTATAGGATAGATACATGTATGAATATATTTTTGCTCGGATTAGAAAAGTTAGTTGGTGAAATGAACTTGTTTTAATCTGGGATTAAGTTTAGTTAATTTAGATTAGAGGATTTAGATTAGATCAATTTTAGAGGTTTGATAGCTAATTACACACGTTTTTATCCTTCATGCTTATGCAGGCACAACTATTTGTCAATTTATCTGCTCATCTATAAGCTGTAATTGCAATATAACAGTTAACAACAGAAAAAACTAAATTTATTTTGTACTAACATATGTTCCATTTTTCTAAAATAGTTTAGAAAATCTAAACGGAAATCAAGATTTGAAGTCTTTTAATGAAAGTTCAAAGGAAATTTATTAAATTTATAAATTATAATACTTAGTTCAATGCATACATCTTTATTTCAGACAGATATATTTATATAAATGTGGGAATGCATAGCATAGATATATGTATGTATATATTTTTGTTCGGATTAGAAAAGTTAGTTGGTGAAATGAACTTGTTTTAATCTGGGATTAAGTTTAGTTATTCTTTTAACTCATTAAAATCTTTATTCCTCAACCACTTGATTCCTTTCCAAGAGCTCAGGCTCTCAATAATACTTTTGCTGACTCATTAAATTTTCAAACATCACTTGAAGGGATTCCTAAGCTCAAATGACTTTTCCTTGGCTAGAATGTTATGTAATTAAAGACGCGTTTGTTCCCAATTCCGTAATAAATGCTCTAAATTGGATATAAGTTACGTTGTTCCATTTTAATCCGAGATATTAAATGCACCGTTCCCCAGTGCTGCAATTTTAGAGGTTTGATAGCTAATTACACACGTTTTTATCCTTCATGCTTGTGCAGGCACAACTATTTGTCGATTTATCTGCTCATCTATAAGCTGTGATTACAATATAACAACTATCAACAGAAAAAACTAAATTTCCTTTGTACTGACATATGTTCAATTTTTCTAATATAGTTTAGAAAATCTAAACATAAAACTTAATGCATAAAACTTTATTTTAGAAAGATATATTTATATAAATGTCGGAATGCATAGGATAGATATATGTATGTACATATTTTTGTTCGGATTAGAAAAGTTGGTGAAATGAACTTGTTTTAATCTGGGATTAAGTTTAGTTATTCTTTTAACTCATTAAAATCTTTAATAATTAAATAATTAAATGCACTGTTCCACGATGTTGTAATTTTAGAGGTTTGATAGCTAATTACACACGTTTTTATCCTTCATGCTTATGCAGGCACAACTATTTGTCGATTTATCTGCTCATCTATAAGCTGTAACAGCAATATAACAGCTAACAACGGAAAAAACTAAATTTACTTTCTAAACGTATGTTCAGTTTTTCTAAAATAATTTAGAAAATCTAAACGTAAACTAAGATTTGAAGTCTTTTAATGAAAGTTCAAAATAAATTTATTAAATTTATACATTAGAAGGCTGAAACAAATTAAAAATATAAATCCATAATTGTCTTAGAATAGTAATTATTAAATTGTATACCGTTAAAAAAATTTATGATGTAAATCTCTGATAATCTTAGTATAAAGTATCAACTATATAAAAATTTTCCATTGTGTATCATTAGTTTTTTTTTAAATTATTATTTACTTATAATAGGTACTTCTAATTCATACTCTCAATGTCCTAAAAATTGATTAAGCAACTTATTCATCATTCATATCGTTACTTTGCATTTCTGAAAAGTAATTTCATGCTTTCGATATTTCATTTTTCCTATTTTCGAAAACCTTTCATATCGCACAAGTTTGAATTAATTATTTAACTTACAATAAATTGCTCTGAGGTAGGGAAAATAAAGTTGGGTCGCCTAGTTCAATTTGGCTGTTTGAACACAAAATTTAAAAATGATGTCAAATCTATATTCTCACGTCTCCGAAAGAATTTCTGTAACGAAAAAATAAAAGCTAATAGCTGACAGCTAACATATGCATGAATTTATCAAAACAGCCAGTTTAAAATGTTCTAATTCCTATCTCATTCGACAAGCATTTCATTTACATCAGCTGAGTATGAAAATTAGATAATCGAATGATATTTAAAAGCAACACAATTAGTGATTTTTATCCTTCTCCTAAATATACATGATTGCATATTAGAAGAATACGTACACTTGAACAAATTATTATGGATTTTTCTATTTCTTGGCAGTAGCGCCAATTAAATTACAATTATCGCCTACGTTTCGATTCGTAAATTTATTTTTTTTGCCTTAATCTATTTGTTGCATGTCACTTAGCAAGTAATAGATGGCAACACGAAATTTATCTTCTGCAAATTAGAATGATTTGCATCGTGCTTTCCTTTGATTTATTTAGGATTATTTTTAAGGTTTTATTGTTACTCATTTTTCGGTCATAGCAATTACATTTGGTTGAATTGGCATAATTGGGATATTTTCCTCTTCCTTTCTTAGTAACTATTCTTAAATTAGTAACACTTAATTATTATATCTTTAGGTATGATCTCTATACTTTTATGTCTAAGAATAACATATGTAGTAGAACCGATATTAGAATAAGAATTAAATACTGCGAGTAAAATATTTTTCAGAGACGCGAGGCTATATATTTGATATTTTTAAATTTTGTGAAGAAATAGACAAAATTAAACTAGATGGCCCTACTTTGTTTTCTCCTTCTATGTAATTAATTTAAAAATCAAATCAATCACAAGCCTGAAATATATGATTTATATGATAAAAAATTATGATTAATCAAAAAAAAAAACTTCTTTAAGTACTTATGAAGTACTTATCGAAATACGACAAAATTAAAGCTTTTTAGAGTTCCGTCGATATTTACCAAATTTAAATGAAAACTGATTAACTTTTTGACCACGTAAACTATCATCAATATGTGCTTTTGTACAAGGTTTTTGTGCAGAAACCAAAGTAAATGAACCATTTTAAATAATACAGGAAAAAAGTAAGCTTCTAGGAGATTTGCTTTGCTGTCTAACCAGAGAAATCTTAACATAAAATATTTCAACTAAGATTGTGTTCAAGGTTGAAGTAAAAATACTTTTTTATGTTACTTTTTGTAGTAATATATTTTCTATTCATTACTGACGAGGAAGCTCTCAATTTTAACACATTGTATGCGGGACACATACTAGTACGTTTCCTGACGATTGATACTTGAGCGCGGGACAGGTACTAGTAAGTTTTCTGACGACTGATACTTCAGCGCGGGTCACGTTCTAGTACTGGTTAGTGTAACAACATGGTTTCTTGTGGGTACAAAAATAACGGTATCTACAGGAAAACGAAGCCGAATGTTCTTGTCTACTACATAGATTCTGCAAAATTTAGACAAATAAAAACTAGTTTTTACATTATTAGTTTTATGATTGCTCTTTTTATTTTTTTATAATGTAAAAATGTTTATATATAACATAATTAAAAAAAATTAAAACTATATACTACTATTTCTATTTGATTTTTCATATTTATGATACTATTATAAATTTATCCACTAAAAATATATTTTTTGTTTACAAAAATCTTATGGTAGTTATTTATATATTTCTATTTATATATTTGTTTATATATTTCAATATAAAATAAGAAAAGTTGGTTAAAAAATTAAATAATTTTCCATCTATTGAGATTTAACTGTATAACTAAATTTAAGAGCAAAACGCCCCCTCCCGGTACAATTCCACTGCTAAATGTACCCGCACACAATGTGTTAGAACAACTGTTTATAATTTTACTAATTTTTACACTTGTTCATTACCAGCATTAGTTTTTCTTATTTATTTTGCATGGGCCCCTCAACATAGCCTAAGCCTTTTTATGATTTAGTATTAAAGCATTGCTAAAAGCAAGCATAGAATGTCTTAGAAAACAGGTTTTTTTTGAGAAAAAGGAAATATGTGCTAACAGCAAGTACAAAAGCAGTCGTAGGGTAAACGAGAGATGAAGGAAGCCGTGCGTAATGTCTCTAAACTATGGTGATTACAGAAATTAGTCAATTTTTGTTCGTAACTTAACGAACTTTCGTGACATGAAGAAGAGTAAGGAAAAAGGATTTGTTTTGGAAGGATACGGTCTAATCTTTAGCTGCATGAGGATTAATGAGGCTGGAAACAACCGCTCAAAGCTAATTCCAAACTACATGAACATATATGCCAGCAATGGGATTCAAAACTCTGGTATTGAAGAATATTTCCCTACTTCTTTGGCCATCATTCGGCCGAGGAAAGATGAGCTGTAGAAAAAATTCTAAAGTAGCCATACATTAGCAGATATAATCAATTTCAAACTTAAGACTTTTAGAGGATTATTTGGTACTCTCAATGCATTATTTTCTAAATTTTGATTAGTAATATTTATGAGTGAATGGTGATATCACTGAC
>CM063502.1:108280190-108290190 GCA_032207245.1 Pardosa pseudoannulata
TATATATATATATATATATATATATATATATATATATATATATATATATATATATATATATATATATATATATATATCTATATTGTTAAATTTTGACTCCATTTGAGATAAGTTGGGGAAAATATTCAGAAAACCAATTTCCAGAAGGAAAATATTTCAGCATTATAAAGTAGAATGTAGTCTATAGTTCTAAAAGTATATTTGAAAGTTAGAACTAATACAAAGAGATATCTAAAATAAATTTGTTATTTTTATGAGTTGTATTGAGTTATATTTTAAATCATCTTTTTCTGTTACTGCATATATAAATTTTCAAAAAATCATTAAATGCTTTTTAAGAATGCATTACAATCATTGCTTATTAATTCTATTAAAATGAGGACAAATATATATCGATCTAAAAATAAATTTATGTTGCTTGTTACTTCAGTTCTTTGAAGGTTACAATAAATTCAAACAGGGAAACACTATTTCTAATTATTTGGCTATCACCTTATTGTCTGAAAAAACTTAAATGCTCATCAGTATTTACACATTCGTTCACATTAGTACATTATCTTTAAATATAAATACGGCCAAAATTAAAGACGTGTATTTAACAAGAACTGTGAATTTAATGCTTTCATCATTTAAATCTGAGTAATTCTTTTAGTGAATTACAAGCACAATATTGTTTAATGTGTTTTGTATAAAGTTTATTTTCGTTAAAAATATAAATAAATTACTAAATAAATAATGAATTAAAATTATATTTTAGTTCTTCATACAGGAATAGTCTCTGTACGGAATAAGAAAGACAAAAGCATAGTATGCAAAAATAATAAAACATTGAAAAGTATGTTGTTTTGAGATGTTTTCAAAGCTGTTTTCTTATTGTTTAATCATCCAAAATCACTGGCAATGAATTCAAGTTAGATTTTGCGATTAGTAGGTTTTTTATACCAAGGAGTTTCTGTTTTGCATTGAAGCAGAATCTTCTTAATCTTAATAACATCTACATATTCTCCTTATGTCTTTTAATTATTTCATTTTATAAGATAATCTATTTTAGCTAAAATGTTTATTTTTAATACATTCTCTATTTATATCATTCTGGTATTCATTCCTTTCGTTAGAGAAAACGTTAATGTTTTAATGCAATGCCTCCTTTAATAATTCTAAATTTAGCTTCAATTAGAAAACACATAATTACACTCTACCTTATTAATTAGAAACCTGTAAACATATGCGCATTTAAGACGTGGGTGAGAAGTGATAAAATCGTTGTGTAATGTTCCTTACACGTTCATTTTATAACGGCAAGACCGAATGTGAAACGAAGGTAGACAAAATAAGGAAACTATAGTCTAGACATACTTTTAAAAAGTTGTAAAAACTTTTAGCAGAAGTAGCAAATGTCATGGCAAAATATGATTGGGGATTTTGAAGGTGCTTTTAAAAGTTAAAAAAAAAAAAAAAAAAAAACCCAGTCGCAACTGTGAGTTAAAAACGCTTAATCAAAACCATGACCAGCGACGTCTCAGGTGAATTGTACGACAGGAAAAGGAACTCCACCGTAATGCAACTGACAGAAACTTTAAACCGGGGCTTTTCACTACAAAGGTGAGATGTTTTCCAAGAATGGTTATCCAGTCATATATGGTTCATGGATGGTTCATAGAACATGAATTTGACTTCTTTCCTCTTCCTTGGGAAGTTGAAAACAGGTTGAAAAGAAATATGAAAGAAGAAATTGTCTCTGCTGTCCACTTTATAGAAATATTAAGTCGGCGGATCGGTTTCCTGGAATTTTCCAGATTACAAACATGTCCCTACCATTGTATAAGCTTTTGTGAGTAGTAATATAGTTGCATTAGAAAAAAATCCTAATAATAAACATCAGAGGTCCTAATAATAAACATCAGTAGGATTAATAATGCATTATTCAGTTTATATTTACATAGACTATAAATCTAGGAAGCCTTAATTTTTAGGCGTATGGGAATGTTCTATCCATAAATTGATTAATTATTACTTTTACCGAGTTTATCTCTTACAGAACTATACCCTTAGGCTCGGAAAAAGAAATAACGTTTAACATTTTACTTTTGTTTGTATTTAAACTTACTATTTTACTTAAGAATTAAGAATGGAACATTGCCATTGGAGAACATTGTTTATGTCCAATAGATAAGATATCTAACCAATATTTAACATATACAAACTTTCGTAGCATTTTGATAAATTTCAGGATTTTAGTAAATTTTTTAGTAAACAAGAATTTTACATAGATTTTCTAATTAAATTAATTATGAAGTACATCAAACATATCAAGGCAAAACCATCAACAGTCATAAAAAATAAGATTTAAAAATTAAATTTATTGGAAAACAAATGAGATCCTTATGCTAAAATATTAACTGGGGTAATAAGCATTTCTATATGTAATAGTTTATTGTATCTGAATATGAAATATTTTCTGAAATTTAGAAAATGCAAACATAGTGTTTTGTTAGATATTCGTGAATAGAAAAAAATTATTTGTGCAATTAGAAGTAGCATATGTTTCGAATTTTCAGAAAATAATAGATTGAGAAATTTAATAATAAACGATTCTTAGTTTTAATATAAGAAATGCAGGAATTTATTTGTCATATTTTAATATTATTTTTCTACAACGGATTTCAACAATAAGTGCAAATTACTAATGGAAAATTGTATGATTACGTACAATTTTTTTGGTACAGTTCGTATATCTTTATCTAAACTTAAGAAAAAAAAAACATTCTTTTTTACTGTTTTACGAGATATATATAAAAAATTAGCTAGAATTTATTTAAAATATCTCTCTTTACATTTTTTTCCAGAAATAAACTCTGTACAAAATCAGAGTTAATGCTAAAAAACTTATTTCTGAAAACCACAGCGTTTTTAAATCACCACAATCTCATAAATTTTTCTTTAACATGATCGTCAGGATTGAAATTTGTTACTCCTCAAAGTATATTAGTAAACCTTTCAAGACCAATAAAAAAGATTTATTGTCCAATTTTACGAAACTTAAGCACATTCTACAAAAATGTCAGAATAAAGTTTATTGTAAAAGGCTCAACATGTTTAGAAAAGATGTAACACAAATTTTTTGCAATGTTTCTTTTCAAAATATAACATTTCATGCTTCAAAAGACGACATAAAATATTTTAGAGCTCTTTAAACCGTTTATTATACTTTGGAATTTTCGATAAATTTGGAAAATTTTGAGATTTATATAAAGTAACTATAGAACAGAAATGGGAATTCGACAGTTTCTAAGATGAAAAAAAATAATATTATTTACATTAATTTTACATCTTATATATTTATTTCCCAAATCTATAAAAAATTAATTATATAATTGTAAAAGATTTGTTATTTTATGCTATTTACTTAAAGGTTAGAATATTTTTCTAGGGGAGAGGCATGTAAAGACATTTTTTGTATTACATGTTTGTTTCTCATAGAGAGCAGAATAATAGTTAAAAAATTGAATTATTGCGTATTTAAAACGTTCTAGTAAGTAACATTGATTATTTTGCATATATAGTTAAATTTAAAATATAGTGTTAAAATTGCAATTACGAAAAAAAAGGACTAATTATGAATTCAAAGAAGCATGTCTACTCATGTCCTATTTTAGAGAACAATTCTAAGCTTCAATCCAAAACCTGAAGTTCATGATCTTTGTGAAAGAGAAAAATATTTAAACAGATTATTTAATATTGTGATATGCTTATTTTATGGTATGTTATTGAATTATGTTTATAAGTTTCTGTCCAAATATTTTTCTATTTTATTTCTTAGCTACCTGTAAATGAAACATGGATCCCTTATTTTACCTTGAATTTACTTTTGAAGCATATTTTATGTAACTTTAAATAACAACAACAACAAAGAACTTAAATATGTCATACATTACTTTTAAATTTTAACGTCATTAATTTACATCAGTAAAGTGTGTTTTATCTTTCAATCAGCTGAATTCAATTTCAATTTATATTACTATAAACTATGTACTAATTAGTGTACCTGTAATTGGGGAATTGTACAAGTAATTAACGTGGCCCTCATCTAAAAAAATGCCAGTATTTCAGTATTTTCAAATGTGTTTTGTCTCATCATGAAATATTAATGGTACATTGATTGATTTTATTTTTGAATTTAATGCTTAAAAGCATACACTACCATGAAACAGGATATATAGATGTGAGGTTTTCCAATTTTCCTTCAAAGTATTCTCTTAAAAAATTATTTCTTTTGATGTATAATTTCTGTACGTAGTACCGTAAATGAGCATATGTAGCTCAGTAGATAATATTCTACTAATATCTACTATCTAGCCTACGTGGTTGAAATTTAGATATCTATAACTTCGTCGGATACCCATTCTATAAAGATCTGTATATCCAACACGTTAATTTAAATGTGGAAAATTACATCCTCAGAAAAAATTCTGAGGAAAAATTCCTCAGAAGAAATATTGGGTACAGTTTTTTCCTCTTAATTTCTTCCTGTATTATTGGGAAAAAATTTTATCTTGAAAAGGGTCCTTGTCCAATTTAACTGTTATGAGACTACAAGAAAATTATTTTAATAACTTTTTCATCCAATATAAACCACTTTTTAAATTTTGAATTAAATGGTAGTTTAAAATTTAGGCTTGGTTTTGTTTTATATTTGATGAAGGTTCTAAAAAGTGCTTAAAAATAGTTGTTTATCAATTAAAAATTTCTTTTGCAAAATCAAATACTTTATTGACTATTTTATTATAAATATTCTTCCCTAAAAGAATGAGGTATGCTTCTAAAAATTCCACGTTGCAAATGTTTTCATACACTCTGTATTGGCTTACTTTAAATATGCATAATTTTTTATCAGATCTGAATTTTAAAACAGCTCAATGAATGAATATTTTCACCACAAATATATATCTTCTGCCCCCTACATCGCGAATATATCTACGGACTCTAAACATTTCTTCCAAAAGTATTCACTAAATATTCGAACAATACTGCAGATATGGAAGTACTTTGATAAATAAATAGAAAAAAAATCCCCTTCCATTGCTGAATTGCTACGTTTAAGCGAAATACATATACGTAGAACCTAACATCAAATACATGAACAGAAGCCGTGGACTGGCCACTGAAGTAATTCAAAACTGAACTGTGGGGTCGGGAGGAAAAATGTTATTTCAAAAACTTATTTCAAAGGTAGAAATCTGAGCATAGAGTTAAAATGAGCCATTTGGGAATGCAGAAAAATTCCTTGAATAGCAATTTTGTAGAGGAAAAAAAAAATATAAGACGTTCAACTCATCTATCTTTTTTTCCTGTCGTTTTGTTCGGAAAGTTTAATCACCATATTCATTCATTTTATTTCTGACTGGAAAGTAGTTTAGTTCTGTAATTGTTTTTCTAGTTAGCGAGGGAAAAGTTTTTAGAAACGAATTTGCAATAGTTCTTTTTTTTCTTTAGAGATAAAATATTCAGTGTAGCGTTTATCATTTAAATAGACAAGAAAAGATTCCTCCCTCTGTTTGACGTTCCAATGTACCTGCTTCTGAAGATCATTTACTGCTTTAATTGTTTGTAGTTTTCAAATGGGATGATAAAATACGCATTTTTCGTATAACCCCAGTGTTTCTTTTAGAAAAGAAAAGGTACATTAAGTATTTAATGTCGTTATTTTAAGCTATTTTGATAGCAAATTAAATGCGAGATAAAAGTTTTTATTATAGGTCTCAAAGGAGATAAATAATATGACCTTAAAAACTGAGATTTTCATTACAGCTTGTGAAGCTAAAAAGTTTTCCTGCTTATCAACAATTCTTTACCTAAATTATGTTCTAAAAATGAAGTGCTGAATAGGACTTGGTTAATGTTGAATATGGTTAATTTCTTTAAAGTTATTGTTAAAAAGCTTTCGGGAAAATGTTAGACTTTATGGTTTAGCTATTGAAGTTTCGTTAATAAATTACTTAAAAATATTACTTTATATTATTAATTTGTTGATCATTGTGTTTTCACAAATACTGTAAAATGTATGTCATTAGAATTTCAAATTATTAAAAAGTTAAGATCATATTTTAGAAAAATAAAAAATCTGTAACTCACATATTATTTTAAATTTATGCACATTAACTGCCAAAAACGCATTTTTTCTATTAAATTGAATGACATAAGCACATATATATCGTGTTCCAGTGTTAAGGCAAATGGAAAACAGTTTTTCTTGATAATAATAAGTTTATTAGATCATCTTTTCATTTAAAGCAAATCTAGCGTCATTTTCATTTATTCGTCGAAGACACGCGTAGAATGTTTCACATTTCTATGTCCACGCGTTAACTGCTCTTATCTGTTTGCAAACTCATCAAATTGTTCCAAAATGCATCCGCCTGACCGGATTACCCTAAAAGCTTACGCGAGCGTGGTTTTTTTTATTTATTCTATTATTATAAAAGAGTTCCCTTTTTAAAATCGCTTATAACTCACGTAATTTCCAACTACCCCTATTTTACACCTGACATATATAAATCACAAATAATATAACTATGTCATTTTAAGCACGTCAATTAATCGCTTCCCTTACAATTTTTTTTTTTGAAAAAAATTGCAAAAAATCATCACATTTTTTTAATTTTATTATTAAATACGATGAAACAAAATATGTAGGTTTTAAGATGAATTTTTAATTTTTTACAGGTGTAAAAGCATTTAGTTTAAATATTAGTTTACTATCCCGAGTTATCTTGACTAATGGGGAAAAAAGTTGAAAATTAGTCTTTCTATGATAGTTTTTGAAATAAGGGACAACACGAAGTGATGCCTGACATTCTATTCACTGCATCTGGTTTCTTTTTGTACTGGCTTACATCTGGAATCGATTTTACGGGAGCACAGACTACACTGTCTCGTTGGATCAGAATTTTTTGCAGTAGCAGAAATAACTTCTGGAAAATGCCATAAAGTTAACGTGAGTGGTGAAGGACTCATACTGGGTATTCCTGTTGTGGCAGAAAACTCTTCAGGATGATTTTTCGCCACTATCCTTCTATATACACTACTAATCCACTAGCCGACGTATACTATACAATAGGGAAAACACGTGACCAGTCCCACCAAAAGAACCGCGAAATCAACAAAACTTATCAAACTGTTAATCAAAGCTGAATATTTCCTTTCGTTTCCTCCAGGCCAAGTAAAACCATGATAAAACAAAGCGTATTGACAAATTCTGGTTCGCCCGAGTTTTCTCGGAATAATTAACTGCAATATATATATGAACTCGAGATAACTTGGGATAATCAGGAAAGTGGTTAATAATCGTATATTTTTCAAATCATTACTAATTTCTATGGCTTACTTGAGTCACTTACTTTTTAATTATATTGTTTTACTAGGTGTTTTTATTCTCATAATTTGTATCAAATATTCAACTTCGAAAGTATTCCCCTAGCCATCAAAAAGGCAATAAAACAGTTATCCATATTATTAATATACTTCAGAATTAATTACGCAATATGATAATGTGTTTTAAAATCATGCATATAATTCTTTTATATTGAATTTTATAATCCAGCATTACCTTAAGTATGAAATATTACAATAATAGGAAAACTTACAGTTACATTTCATATGCAAGGAAATTAGTATAGTTTAAAATTAAAGCTGTAAAATGGTATATTAGAACCCAGAAACCAACGTTTTTTTTTGTGGTATACATTGCATGTATGAGCATATTTTTAATTAAAAGGCAGCTATACTTACGCAAAGAAAAACATTTTGAAAATTTGTTTCATTTGTTTCGCATTACTATCCACACAACTGCTTACATAACTTTTGCTTGCAATGAAAAGAAGGGGATTTTCGAGTTTTTCCTGTTACTTTTCATTACCGCCCCTGACCACCCCCTGAGAGTAATGTTGAGGTTTTGGGTTACACCTACTGAAACTTCGTCAAATCTGTTCCGCCCTGCTGATTTTATAAGAGCATGGGTGTAGATCAGCATGCCATTTTCCACGTCTGCTCCGAATCACAATGCAGTTATTTAGAGATGAGCAATCTCAAAGTTTCAACTTAACTATTTCGAATATTACTACGGTTGTATTGATTGCATGAACAGTATTTTTCATTATGAGTCTTACTTAGGGAAATTACGACTTATTAAGGAAAAAAACGTGTCTTTAACCATTCTTTTTTATACGATACAAAAAATTACTGTAAAAAATAACTGAAAAATATAGCCTATATTAATGTTCTTACTTTTAATTACAATTATTACAATCCCCTTACTGTTGGAGGATGATCCTATAAAGGATACTAAACAATTAAATCACTTTATATAATTCAACACATTTGGAAATAAATATTTTGATTTTCAGTAATGTTCCTAAAGTTTATTTTCAGTGCAACACAATATGGAATCAATCCAAAGTCTGGGATAAAACATTGAAGAATAAGTATTCAAGCTACTCAACACATTCTATACCAATAGAATCTGTAAATTCCTTATATGGTGTTCTTACCACCTAACTATTTCAGGTCAGATCAACCGTTAAAACGTGTAAATTATGGTAGGAATAAAAAAGAATAATGATATGGTAATATGTTTAAATATGTCTAACTAAAAATCTATAAGGATAACTTAAAGATATCAAATTACAGCAGGGTTGAGATGTTATATATAGAAAAATTGTCTTGTGAACATGGTCAGCCTTAAATTTAGACAGATAGGAAAGTTTTTATATTTTTATTTTGAGTTACTGAGTTTTCATTTACTTATCTCCAGCTTTCTACATTTTTGGAAAAAAAAAGTTACTATTATTCTTGCAGCTGTAATCCAAACACGTGATGATTTTTTCACAACTGCAGGATTAAGACTAACCTGTACTTATCAGAGAAAATAGGCGGATCAATCACTGAGAATGGGAAGAGTTGGCTGCATTCATCAGCAGAGAGAACGCAATCAAATTTGCCAGCATCGAGAAATGGAATAAGTGTTGCTTTATACTTGGTTAGAAAGAAGAGAATAAACTATCAATGAATGTGGAGTATCAACCATGTATGGACCATGATTTTAGGTGGGATAACTATCCTCTATTTTTTTTCTTTTCATACTTCTATAGCAATCAATCAGAAGTTGATGTTTTTAAATCAATTTTTTAAATATTTTTTAAATATTTATTAATTTAAACAGGATAACTAATATTTATTTTCTTTGTTAAAGAGTTTACTCATTGTTTGAGCAATTATTATTGTTATTTATTGTTAGCAATTTGATGACACCAAAAAATTATGAATTAAAAAGTATCAATTTTCTTAATTTTTTTAAATTTTATAGCATTGAATTCTTAGAGATACATATAGCGGGTTGAACAGCATCTTTATTTTGCCCAACTAGGAGGGCTGAAGCCCCTAGGAATGAGAATTTTTCTCTCTTTTAACTTCCAGAAAGTAGAATTACCATAATATAAACGATAAAAATTACAGTTTTTAATTTTGCAACTATTTTTAATGAGGATAACTAATTACCTTACTGGCAAGAGGAATGTCTGTAATTATGTTAAATTTTTTGCTCATCTAAAGAGAGAATTTAATGAACGCCTAAACTATGATAATCATATCCAGCATTTTGCCTTAACAAAATTTAGTGAACAAGGAATTGTGGAAGTTAAAAATTTGAAGCAAAAATCTTAGAGTAAAAAATAACAACTGAAGTAATTCTTATCAACTTCAAGCTCAAACTTTCATATAACTAGATGTAGTGAATTTACAATTCCTTATCGTTACCAACCTCTAAAACGACGGGAGTTAAGTGTAGTGTTTGCTTTTTTTTTTTGTAGTGTTGGGCGAAAACATTTTTAAATCCCTAATTCCTCAAGTTGGGATGTTCTAACTAATAATACAGATTGGATACTAATCCCTAAAGACGGAAATTCTATCTGCGCTACTAAATGAAGTAATTTAAGGTTCACTCATA
>CM063502.1:108295190-108305190 GCA_032207245.1 Pardosa pseudoannulata
GAACATAGTGTTTGATCAGCTGACAGTTCTTTATTAAAAGTCTATTTTTGATTGAGTATTAAATATAAAGCTCTCCTCTATTTAAAATACTCTTTTTTTCTAGGAATTGTAAACAACTTAACTTGAAAGGAATTATTTAGTTTTGTTATATGAAGCAATAGATTTTTAATAAGCGTAAAATATGTACACAAATGAAAAAATTAGAAAACCACTTCAGCAAATTACTTTTAAATATGTAAATTAGAAGCTAATTTTTTATCTTAAACAAAGCCTAATATTTTTCTGTGAGCCTTAACAATATAAATAAGAGTGATGTATTTCATTTTACAGCATGATATGGGAATTTTTTAAAATTTGCAATTTCTTAATGGTTTTATATAAATTTTTAAAATTTTTGTATGTCAGATAGCTTTAAAACTTTAAGGTTTACACACTAAATAGAGTTTTATCTTAAATTTGATGTGAAAGTTTTGTTTTTAATACACATATATCAACACTTATCTTCCAAGTAAGTAATTTTTTTTTCATTTGGTGTGTAATTTGAGTGACACGACTACATACTTTTTTAAGTTATAAAGTTACTAAAGAACCTATAAAAATTTTGAAGGAAACCATACATCCTAAATTAGGAATCGGAATGTTTTGAGCTTTCCTACGGCAATAAAAGCTCTTGGTGTTGGACTTGTAATTTTTGTCTGCATATTTGTCAGGCTGAATGTTTTCGCTGAAGTTATAGTGGAGAAACTAACAATAAAAAAATAAAAAGTTTGGTACAAAATACTTCATATGGGAATACTTTGAAACGATTTTTCTTAACCAATTTAGTGTTTAATTGTTTACAACTGGAGTTTTTTTAACTACTTATGTTCGACTGAAATTATTAAACATGTGACCATACGAATACAATCTGCAGGATATTTTAAAACTTTGAAATTTTTTTTAGGAATTTTAAATATTTCCTACAACGTTTAAAACGTTTAGGAGTAACAAACTAAAAATTTATGTTTAGATTCTAGCATAAAAAATGTTGTGCGTAGAAATAGTTTGCAAAATATGATTTAAATGAACATGAATCATCCATATAATCAAACATTTTGGGCAATTTTTAAGTGTTTCGATTTAAGTAATTTAACTGCTGATGACACTTATCATACACAAACAAATAATAAGTAGGAATAACCACGAATTTTTTAAAGCAATGTTAGTTGGGTAAAGCTGTTTTATCTTTCAGTTCTAAGTCAGATAGTTGAGTAGAGTCCATTCTTAAGTTTAACCTATATTGGACCGCTGTCCTATAAATAGGACAGCAAATAAAATTCCATTTAATAATAAAGTTATAAATATTTTCTAAATGGATTTTAATTTAACACCTTTAAAATAGACACACTTTAGCATAGTAACAAAAAAAAACTGCGAAATCAAATTATATTGTATTGTAAAATTTATTTTCAGCGACCTGTTAAAAATTGTCATTTTTTAATCTTTAATTTTATATTTATTATTGTTTTTTTTCCCAAACATTGTGGAGGTTACTTTTAGTTTAAAAATAGAGCTAATAATGTAGCTGAAATTTTTTGTTGAAAAATACATGTTACACGTATATTTTGTAGGTATAAAAAGATGACTTAAAATTAAGACGCCGGTCCAATCCCCATTCTTTTTCCAAGAATTCGATATTGCATTGACAGCGTACATTGTTTTTTATCTTTCAATGAAAACTAGTTCAAACACCTGTTCACACACCTGGACACAACAAGGGGTAAATAGATGTCTATTCTATTCAGAAAAATTGGAGATATTTTGCAAGATAAACTTATTCTCTTACTGCCAGTTCAATAACTGCAAGAGAAAACCTACAACAGTATGCTTAAAATGTAATGTTAGAGTTTGTTTTGACTGTTTCCCCAAATTTTATCTATGAATCAGCCTAATGCAATGTAAGTGATATTTGTTAAGTTTTAGTAGTGTATTGGACCGTTGTCCTATTTATAGGACAGCCAATTACATAAAAATTTAAAAATATTTTTTTCAATATTTTGGTTTTATATGCCTAGTTACACAATATTAATGATATGGATTAAGTTTTAGTAACTTACAGAAATATTTAGTTGGTGTGGTACAATATGGGTTGTGTTTAAAATTTTAGCTTGTAAGCTTGCTCCCCAATTAGATAACAGATTAGAGTAGTCGAATATAAATAAATATAGTTTTCTAGTTTTAATCAGTAAATGCGTAATAGGCAAGAAATATCTAATCTCCCGGGTATATAAATCCTAGATATTTTATAAAAATACAGTTTAAGTTGTATTTGTTTTGAGTTGTATTTAATTCGGAGCTGCTTGTAAATTTACATGTACTTCATGCATGGAATATCCTACAGTCCAAATTATTTGTAAATTTTGATATAGAGAATGACAATTTCGGAGAATGTAAAATGAATATTTCGTTAAAAATCTACCTCTACCTTTCCTTCAATATTAATTTACTATAGAGTTCTGTTTGGAATTTGGGTAAGACACACCACCTTTAAAGAAAAAATAAAGTAGCCCATAATTTTCTTGATTTGTTCTTTATAATCCTAAAAAAATAAATAATAAATTTTAACTCAGAAAGAAAATGGATTGATTTCATGATGCTGCTTTAAATTATTTGAATCTTTTAACGAGAAATACTGAAAGAATTGTGATGATTATTTATCCTTTTTAACAAGATAAAATAATATTTTGAGATTTATTCACAATCAGTCAGCACAATTCGATTAAAAACAAAATCTTTCTATTCAGTTACTATATTTGGTGAAAATCCGTTCTACATTATATATTTACAGAAATATAGATTAAATTGCTAGCATTCTGTATTTTCTAACTCGAGAAAAATTCCAATATTTTTATTCAATTAAATTCTTTTTTGCTGATGCCATTCCATAACCAAGAATAAATTGTTGCACGAAGAAGAAATAAAGCATCATCAAAAATGTCATTTACATAATATCATACCGTATCATCACTTATGAATCGCTTTAAAATAAATGCGAATTGAATCAACATCTATGGAAATTTTTAGTTATTATGGAAGAAAATTTTTCATCCGTTGAAATTCGTCTAAACGATGTGAGATAATATACTTCGGATAAAGTAATATTATTTTAAAAAATATATAAAAAATGGAACTTTGTAGGTTTAATATTTCATGAAAAACATTTTACATTATCTAAAAAATGTCTCTCTATTTTTACGCGTCTTTTATTAATTTATATATTCAGGGAAGTTTTTATATCCTTTACACAACAAGGAAAATGAATAGCTATTTTTTAATAATATGCAATTTATTACCTTAATTTATTGCTAACATACCAATTTTTTTGTGATCTACACACTGGAACATACAAGTAATATTTATTGCCTTAATTTATTGCTAAGATAACAGTTTTTTCGTGATATACACACTCGTACTTACAAGGAATATTTTTTAGACTGGAGTGTGCCTTAAGATTATTAATCATATTTTTTTTTCAAATGACTGGGAGGACAAGAAATTTATCGATATACAGAGCAAGTTTCCATTACGTTTCACAACATATCATTTAGCATATAACAAAAAACACCATAATATGTGGCTTGTATTATGACCTTGTGGAGGTTTACTTGTTTGACAGAATTCGAGTGGTAACCGGTCTATATTGGAGTTACGCATGACAATAAGCAACGAAACTAATGAATTTTTTCTTCGTATTTACATGAGAACAGAAAACAGATGTATTTGTCTCATAGAAAAGTGATTATTATAATCTATTTAATGTTTGGGTATGAATAATAACAGGTAAATCCTAAAAAAAGATATATGGAATATTTCATATTGATTTATTCTTCAAATATATCCATTAAAATCATAACACTTAAAGAAACTTTAAAACATCAATATTTCTTTGCTCTTTGAAAGTGTGATTTTTTTCAAAATGGGTATATAAATTTTAATGTAGTAAATTTATGTTGATAATAATGTTGATATTTACATCAACACCTTTTTTCTACATGCAATCACGCATTTTAATTTTTCTATTTTTCCTTTGTTCTATTCTATATTGTTACGTTATTTTTTATTTTCATTAATAGCTCTTAATATAAACTTGATATAGAATATTATTTACTACAAAATGAATATATAAATTTCAGTGTCGTAAATTTATTATGGTATTCATGTGTAAATTACCATGGTATGTGTAATACAAAGGACTTGACAATGTTCACTTTTACATCAACACCTTTCTCCTACATGCAGTTCCACATTTTAAATTTTCTATCCTGCTTTATTCTATTTTATATTGTTAAGTTAATTTTTATTTTCATCAGTAGTACTTGTTATAAACTAAATATTAAATGGGAAAAATTCATACCATTTTCATTTCGTTAAATTAATTTTTTCATGAATAAAAGTTCACTGAAAAAATGGTTTTATTTAAAATGGGTAAAAAATTTCAATGTAGTAAATTTATTACGGTACTCATGTGCCAATTATTTTGCTAAATGTAATACAAAGAACTTGACAATGTTGACTTTTATATCAACATCTTTTTCCTACATGCAATCATACATTTTAAACTTTCTATCCCTGCTTTATTATATTTTATATTGTTATCTAATTTTTTATTTTCATTAGTAGTACTTGTTATAAACTGTTCACTAGATTATGCTAAATATTAAATGGTAAAAATTCATATCATTTTCATTTCGTTAAATTATTTTTTATGAATAAAAGTTCTCTGAAAAGATGGTTTTATTCAAAATGGGTATATAAATTTCAATGTAGTAAATTTATTATGTTATTCATATGACAATTACCTTGGTAAATATAATATAAAAAACTTGACAATGTTGATATTTACATCAACACCTTTTTTCTACATGCAATCACACATTTTAATTTTTCTATTCTTGCTTTGTTCTATTTTATATTGTTACGTTATTTTTTATTTCCATTAGTAGCCCTTGATATAAACTTGATATAAAGTATTATTTTCTACAAAATGAGTATATAAATTTCAGTGTAGTAAATTTATTATGGTATTCATGTGCCAATTGTCTTGGTAAATGTAATACAAATAACTTGACAATGTTGATTTTTACATCAACTTTGACTTTTTCCTACGTGCAATCATACATTTTAAACTTTCTATCCCTGCTTTATTCTATTTTATATTATTATCTAATTTTTTAATTTCATTAGTAGTACTTGTTATAAACTGTTTACTAGATTATGCTAAATATTAAATGGTAAAAATTCATATCATTTTCATTTCGTTAAATTATTTTTTTATGAATAAAAGTTCTCTTAAAAGGTGGTTTTATTCAAAATGGGTGTATAAATTTCAATGTAGTAAACTTATTATGGTATTTATATGCCAATTACCTTGGTAAATATAATATAAAAAACTTGACAATGTTGATATTTACATCAACACCTTTTTTCTACATGCAATCAGACATTTCAATTTTTCTATTCTTGATTTGTTCTATTTTATATTGTTACGTTATTTTTTATTTCCATTGGTAGCACTTGATATAAAATATTATTTTCTACAAAATGAATATATAAATTTCAGTGTAGTAAATTTATTGTGGTATTCATGTGCAAATTATCTTGGTAAATGTAATACAAAGACCTTGAAAATGTAGGCTTTTACATCAACTTTGAATTTTTCCTACATGCAATCACTCATTTTAAATTTCCTATCCCTGTTTTATTCTATTTTATATTGTTACGTTATTTTTTATTTTTATTAGTAGTAATTGTTATAAACTAAATATTAAATTAGAAAAATTCATACCATTTTCATTTCGTTAAATTAATTTTTTCATGAATAAAAATTCTCTGAAAAGATGGTTTTATTCAAAATGGGTATATAAATTTTAATGTAGTAAATTTTTTATGGTATTCATGTGCCAATTATCTTGGTAAATATAATATGAAGAACTTGACAGTGTTGACATTTACATCAAACCCTTTTTTCTAAATGCAATCACACATTTTAATTCTTCTATTCCTGCATTGATCAATTTTATATTGTTAAGTTATTTTTTGTTTTCATTAGTAGCACTTGATATAAACTATTCACTAGATTGTAATAAATATTAAATGGGAAAAATTCATACTATTTTCTTTTCGTTAAATTCCAAACAACATGTCCTTAAAACATTAATGCATATATATGAACTTCTGAACACTGAAAGATATTTTCCTACAATGTGAAAAAAAATCTTACTTATATATATATATATATATATATATTATATATATATATATATATATATATATATATATATATATATATATATATATATATATATATATATATATATATATATATTTATATATATATATATATATATATATATATATATATATATATATATATATATATATATGTATATATATATGTATATATATATATATATGTATATATATATATGTATATATATATGTATATATATATATATGTATATATATATATATATATATATATATATATATATATATATATATATATATATATATATATATATATATATATATATATATATATATATATATATATATATATATATATATATGTTTATATAATCCATTAATAATTCAAAACAACAAAATCTTACCTTTCTGGAGGCCATGACTACATCTTGTTCTTCTTCTGAAGATTTAATACCATGATGAAAGCTGAAACACTTACCTTTAACTTGACTGAGTGGATTTTCTTCCACCATAGTGTCTTGCTTTGAATAATATTGAGATGCAATTTAGGAGTAAACTTACCTTTTTTATGTCACGTAAATGCTATTTTTCTTTGTAATACATTTTGCATGCGCATTTTATGCTTAGCATTTTAAATTGGTTGTTTATCTGATTCTAAAACGTGACATTTGCGATTTTAACTTCGCTTGGGTTTTTTTACTCTTGAAATATGAATGACATTTATTTTAAATAGCTGTACTTATTTGAACGTAAATAATTTATCACGAAATCGAGAGAAAAAAATTGATTTTTAGGAACTGATTTCCAAATGAATTTAATCAGGTATGAAAATAATGTGAAGTGAAGTTGTTGAATTTTATACATTTCGCTGTTTCGATATAAATATCTTTAAACAATTACATAAGCGTGAAAAATTTTTTTAAATATAAATTTAAATTAGAAAAATACATTTATTAAAAGTTACTGTACTCCAAATCACCAACTTGAAACCGACAGTTTTACAGTATATGGAATACTGTTTGTTTTAAAAAGTCTCTGCATTGAAAACAAAATATATAATCTGATTCTAAATATTCTTTAACACTAGATTCAAAAATGTTGATCATATACCTATTTTTATTGAAGTGAGCCAATTTGACTGATACAAAAAAAGAAGTTTTTGCATAGAAAATAGTTCCAAATTAATTTAAATAAAATGTTTATCATAAAAAAGATTCATGGAAAACATTTTTACATATAAAATCTGTTTTTGAAACACATTTTCAGCAAACATTTTTATTACCTTTAGCACAATGGTTTCTACATCTGTTTCTTTAGCATGATTGTTGAACTTGACAATTCTTCCGTGCGTCAGTATCATGAATTTCTGTCATTGGAGTGGAAGTGTTCTCGACTTTACTTTATACTCTACTTTATATACTTTATACTTTATATTTACTTTATACTATACTTTACATACTTTATACTATATTAACTACTATATTTATTTATTTTCATATACATTCTATGAGTCAAATTGGCTCACAACAGTGAAAAAAGGTATAATACATTTGATAATGCGAAATGAAGGGGTCTGCGAGGAAGAAGAATGAAAGTTTACATATATTTTATTACTTAACTAAAAACCAACGTATGTTTTTGAAAAGTGGTATTAAAGTTTTATATATATATATATATATAGTGATCAATTTTTTAATGAGTCAAATTGGCTTGGTCCTTAAATTTAGTGTTAAAAACATATTTTATTTAAAAGAAACAAAATTTTTCTATTCTAAATGATCTCAGAAACTATGAACAGTATTACGTAGGCATTATATAAATTTATAAACATTATAACAGCAGAAAATGAATTTCCAATATATGGAATAAAATTATTTGCGATAATAATCATGCTCAGTTATAATCGTAATACCGTCACCGTGAGTAATAACAATAAATATAATTAACTATCCACGTTAACAGTAATAACGAAACTCCAAGAATATATATAACTCACGATCATCCACTTTCATTAAAGGAAGAATTATATAAATTCTAACATATTAATTCACATATTTTTCCAAAATCATTCTCCCCTTTGAAATGGATTCCGATTAAACACTGACTAAAATAAAGATACTTAGAAATGATAATTTCATCTGATTTCAAACTAGCATGTTTGATATATTGATACATTTTTACGTTAAAAATTAATCTATTACACGGATACAACTCCCTGCAGAATAAATATAATTTTAAAATCTATTCCATGATGACGCTGAGTGTAAATGTAGTTAATATATTTAACGTACTATGCAAATATATGCAGCATTAATTTACATCAGCAAGTACTTAGATATATAGAGATCAAAAGTTTATACTTCACTATCATTAATCTATTTAATATATATGTATATATATATATATATATATATATATATATATATATATATATATATATATATATATATATATATATATATATATATATATATATATATATATATATATATATATATATTATATATATATAATATATATATATATATATATATATATATATATATATATATATATATAAATATATATATATATATATATATATATAAATATATATATATATATATTACATATATATATATATAAATATATAAATATATGTATATATATATATATATATATATATATATATATATTATATACATAAATATATTAACATATACACACACACACACACACACACATATATATATATATATATATATATATATATATATATATATATATATACATATATATAATATATATATATATATATATATATATATATATATATATATATATATATATATATATATATATATAATATATATATATATAATATATATATATATATATATATATATATATATATATATATATATATATATACAAGAGCCATTATATTATGATCGCCCTCTATTTACAACGAACAAAACCACTTCTCGTATGTGGATAATGTTGCAGTATATAAGGCGGCTATTCACTGTATTTCCAAACATAGCGCGATTAAGAACATAATGGCTAAAGCAGCTATTTATTGGACTTCGGTAAAGGTCAAATTGTTATGGTTCTGATACAGGGAACATCAATATCATATGTGCATTGCATGTTTAGTGGGTTTATCACGTACAGTTGTTGTTGGCACATATCAAAATTTGTGTATGGATGGTGAAACGACAAGCCGCCAGCCAGCGGTGTTTCGTCCTCCCGCATTGATTTCAGGGCAGAGCGGAGAATTCTACACATTATTCGCCATGACCGAAGAGGTACAACATCCGACATCGCTACCAGTCACAACAGTGGCTACCCAGACAGTGTTTGCCAACACACTGTGCAGCTTACATAGAGCAATTTGTAGCAACGTCAATAACTACTATAACGCCCTTCCCATTTATTTTCATGTTTACAACAGCCAATAGACAAACAATGAACTGAACTTCCATTTGAAACTAAAGCCAGAATTGTCATAAGTTCAGATGTGCCTTTCTGCGTGTAATCGCCTTATTGCTGAGCATGGAGCTACTCAGCTATTATCCGAAGCATGTCCCTGCAATAATGGCACGTCATCGCCAGTTGCGTCTGCAATGGGCCAAGAAACATCGGAATTGGACATTAGAAAAAAAGGAAGAAATTTCCGTGGTGCGAATCCCGTTTTTTTGGTTCATCACACCGTTGGGCGTGTGTGAATACACCGATTTCCAAAGGAAATCCTGGCTCCCGGATGCACAGTTGA
>CM063502.1:108312690-108325190 GCA_032207245.1 Pardosa pseudoannulata
TATTATGGGGGCTAAACTAGTCGTAATGAAACTGAAAATACACCAAGAAATTCATGAATGAATTGCATCGTAATTCTTATCTTATTGAAATTTAGGGAGAAAAATATTACTTTATACAAATTATCATAACATTACAAATAAATATTATAGCTATTCTACTATACTACTCTGCATCAGATTTGGAGAGAAAGGTTACTTGTTAGTCTCTTAATTCTTAAACTAGACATGAGCATATACAGTAAATTCAATTAGTAGGTGTAGGCGAAAATACACAGACAAATGTATCAATAATCGATAAATTAGAAATTTAAATTTTACATTTCTCTCATCCGTCGAAATTGAAAGCATAAAATTCAGATAGTCAATTTAAGAATAAATGATCATGAAGATAACACTACAGTTAATAGTTCAATTAAAAGAATCAAATTAATAGGTCTTATACCAACATAAGCTAATATATAGACAATTAATTAGATAGTCTACAATATAATATGAAAACAGATTTTATATAATATGTATATAAATAATATATAAAAATTTATATTGTAAAATTTAAAATTTAAAATATAATATACATTTTTTAATTTGTATATATATTTTCATAATATAATCATTAATTATAATTAGACAAATTATAATAATCATTTTTTTTAATATTTCATTATTTTATTATTATGTAATCACATATTTTATTATTTTTCAAAATCTCTCTATATTTTATTATTTTATAATATTCTATTTTTAGTGTTAATTGTAAAAATAATATAAAAATGTTGTTCTGTATACCATTAAATTATTTCAAAATTATGATTTTTAATTATTCTAGTTATTATTAAATTAAAAGGTTTTTATAATATGTTTTTATAATAGTTAAACATTTTTTACAAATATTTTTTTATAATATATATATTTTATAATAATATTACCGTTAAAAATACAATAAAAATATCTCCGTTAGGTTTTATGTCCTACATAGAAGATATGTACATAGAAATTTTCAAGAAATCATAATATTACCATTCTTTCAAAATCATTCATAACAAATCATTGTTTTTTTTAGTTTGGTTTTTTTTGTTTGTTTATACCTCAGGGCTATGGGATTTTATTTTCATTTCATTTAAACGAAGGAGGTGGGGTTGATCGTTTCGTAAATACACCAACGACTAAAGATAAAAGAATACTTTAAGCAAGTGAGTGATAGAGGGTAAACCAGTAATGCGCATAAAATAACGAATAAAAAATGCGAAGTGCTCTCAGGTTGTAAAATTGCCGTTGGATGGATTCTGTCCGTGACGGGATCGAGAAGCTATTTGATCGAAACTGAGCTAGAATATAAAATCTCCATGGAGTTCATATTCTGAAACTGCACTGGGAAACATTTTTAGATCCAAGTTTGTCACAAAAAATTCAAAAACCTTATTTTTTGCAGCTCTAAAGTTGCAGATAATTTAATTTAGGACCAATAAAACTTCCAATTAAAGTATTAAAAAAATATAAAAATATTATGGGTGATAGAAGATAATACTTTAAACAAAATATTAATGTATTTATATTAAAAAATCAAGGCTTGAGTATGTTTAAAGGTTTTTCTTTTTCTTCGTTTCCAAAACATACCAACAACTAAACATAAAAAAAATGTTTAAAGCAAGTAAGTGATAGAAGGTAAAGCAGTAAAACGAATAAAATAACGAATAAAAATGTGAAGCACTTGAATTGTAAAATTGCCGTGAATTGGTTCAACCCGTGACGGGATCAGGAGGTTATTTATTTGTCCCAAGCCATTTTAAGAATTACATAAATATAAACAATTCTAGGTCATAGATTCCAGTAGAAAATACTTAACACAAAATCCTTATGTATTTATAGTAATAAAGCAAGGAATTGGTCTATTTGTCTGAATATTCTTCTGTTTATCTGTTTGACGAAGGAGTAAAGCTTAAGGTAGAAACTGATTAAAAAAATTTGAATAAACTTCTCTATTTTCTAATGCACTACAATACTATTTTACAAGCATCAATTTTCATTTTTACTCATTGTTTAGGTGGTTTTTTGTGTGGTTTTTCATTATCTTCCTCCGTAGGTATCAATCAAGTGATTGCCCGATCAATATTAACATGCAATATGAAAGTTTAGAAAAACTTCTTTAAACATTTTAAGGGCTTAGATGTTTTGAGATGCTTCTATGTAAGATATTCCTCTTTAATTTGCCATATCAGGAAATTTGTCTGCAATTATAGTGCATAAGTTATAACAATAAAATCCTCATGAATTCTTACTTTAAAAAATTATTGTTTGTTTATTTTAAAAGGACTCTTTTGATTTTGGTTGAAAATAATATCAAGAATCTTGAACATTTTCATTTTCTAGAGATTGGACGTCAATAGTTACAATGTATTGTATGTACAATGTAAATATATATATATATATATATATATATATATATATATATATATATATATATATATATATATATATATATATATATATATATATATATATATATATATATATATATATATATATATATATATATATATATATATACATATATATATATATATATATATATATATATATATATATATATATATATATATATATATATATATATATATATATATATATATATATATATGTATATATATATATATATATATATATATGTATATATATATATATATATATATATATATATATATATATATATATATATATATATATATATATTATATATATATATATATATATATATATATATATATACATTTCCTAGCTGTAGCCGGCAAATCTGTCATCTTTTTTCCTAATCTTACACTTAAATTTTCTGAGTAAGTGCGAAAATTCTTTCTGTCTTCGCTCTTGGGTGCACCTCTGTTCAAGCAGAGTGATTTTTGTGCTTAATTTTCCTTTTTCTGTCACTGACTAGTAAAGATGTCTGTTTTAGCAGCTGTAAAATAAAGTTTTAATTAAACGTGTGCCGTTCTCTTCAATGTGGCAAGACTGCATCGTTCGTTATTACTGCTAGCTGATTAGCTTTCGCCTTGTCCAGCAGTTTTATATTTATAATATTACACACACAAATATATATTTATATATATTTCATTTTATGAATAACAGTTTTCAAGTTGAGAAAATAGTTCAATAGATTCAAGTGGCGATCACCTGAAATAATGTTGGCTGTGCAGAACTAAAACAGTTTTCTCAATAATTTTTATAATACAGCAGAATCATTTTATTAAACCGAATTTATAAACAAAAATATTTCCAATAGGTCTCTACAGAATTAAAAATTAGAACAGTACCACGAATCGAAAAATTTAGTTAAATGCATTTCATCAATATTTAATATATAGACTCGAAAATCACGAGAAAAAACTCGAAAATCGCATTGTGCATGCTTAAACATCACTGTTTTCTCGTAACGCAGTATTTCCTTGCTCTCTGCAATAAAATGGAAATAAATTATACTTTTATGTAAACGTCCAATAAAATAATTCCAGTCATTTATTAAAATGGTATTTTCTTGTTATATTTTAGGATAGACATTATTTTGTTCTACCGAAATTTCGTTGTTCAGTTTGTATCTAATAAAATTCACCTCGGATAATATAGTTCTAACCAATGAACTTAAAAAATAATGTGAAAAATAAGTTAAAGTGTGAACAGAATTAGGAAGTCTAAGCTTTACAGTCTTGCACTTTTTTATTCCATTTTTCATTGTAATTGATCAACAATTACTTATTTAAAACAGATTATCAGAAACATATTTTTGAGAAATTAACATTTACATTTCTTCTTTAATCTAACAAAATGAATTACTGATTAGATATTTGTAAGCTTTACTAATTCGTCGATATTTTAATATAAGATTATCAATTTCTACGTGAGATTAAATTAGATTTTATGTTTAAGAGAATAGAAGAGAGTAAATGAATGAATTAAATATTATTTAAAATTATTAAATTAAAATTAAATCATGTTTTAAACAAAATAGATAAGTACTTAAAGAATAAAGTTTCTTATCCTAACTAAAAATGATGTTCGGAATGAATCTTTTATTCTAATTATAAATAATGAACCATTTCTACAATTTGACAGTTATTCTTTCATGAGAACATATGCATAGTTGGAGTTCTAATGACAAATAAAAAACTTTTTTATACTTCCATATTATATTAATGTTCTGGTAACCATAAAGATGTATAAATAAAAAATGACTACGTGCTTATAAAAGTAAAACTTCAGTAACAGAATTTAAAAGTTCAGTAACAGTAAAATCCTATATCGATTCTATGTCCTCTTTCAATCTAGTGAGCAAGTCACGTATTTATATTAAAGGTGATAAAAAATAAAATTATGACACAATGATTTACTTATGGCGAAATATTTGCATGAATAATGAATAGATTATGGCTAAAATGGTTATGCCTAATGCTAATATACAGTAATTTTTTATTATGCTTTTCTATTTATAAATTAAAAAATGATTAATCATAATTACCTTAATGCGTTAAAATAAGACTAACAAATTAATAAAAATGTTTTTATTAATGAAAATGATATATTTTCCAAAACTGGAAGATAGTTTATGGAAGTTGAGTTGGTTTGGAGCGCTACGGTTTACTATTGTGCTACATGAGAGCTAATCAGACCGGCACCTACTGCTTAAAACCGATACCGACTGGCTACGAATATGCATGCCATCATCAGGATTCGAACCCGCGAATTTCGCAAACCGAAGAGTGGCGTTCTAACTTTCGGCCATCGTTCATCATTATATGAAAGTTAACAGCTTTTTACTCTTAAGGTAATATAACATATAAAACTTTCAGCTTGAAAGAATAGTTTGTTAATTCATTTTAGTTTTAGAATTAGTATTTAGTATTTAGTTTTAGCATTCCTTTAGTAGGATAGTTTGTTAATTTCGTTTTTAGCAGATATTCTTCTAATCTCTCTTTTTATACGAGTATGTATACATAGGTTTTAAAGTTTAAAATATCTACCAAAATCTACTTAAGTTATTTTAACATATCTTTTAGAATTTTTTTAATGTCTTTTAAGTCGGCAAGTATGCATTCCTTATTAACCAGAAATTCAATGGTCAATGATGTTAGAAGTATTTACAAAAATACTAATTTGAATAATATATTTAGTTCGTCGGTTTTTTTATATTTCGAGTTTTATCAGCGTAATATAAATTATGGCTAAAATGGTTATGCGTAATGCTAATATACAGTAATTTTTTATTATGCTTTTCTATTTCTAAATTAGGGCTAAATAATGTAAGGTTATGTATATTTTAAGGTTTAAATATCACCCACAATTTACTTTAAGTTATTTTAATATTTTTAAAGTTTTTATTACTAAAAATGTCCTTTGTGTCGGTAAGTATACAATCGTGTATTATGATCCAGAAATACAAAGGACGATAATTATCCGAGTATATACAAGAAAGATCTTTTAAATAATCTCTTTATACTCCTAATTTATTTGGTTGAATCCGACTTCCTTATTAAATTTCGGCCAACGTTCATCAGTTCATAGAAATTCAAAGTTTCTTTGATAAAATATATTCCATTTAAAATCTAAATGAGTCTCAGAACAACATTTAATGTTATGATGCTACGTTTGAGGATCTCTTGGTGGAATTTTAATTTCAGAAACTTTGGTTCTGATTACTTGGCATGCACATCTGTTTCTAGATTCCCATATTTGCACGCAAACCCCTCTCTTCATTCATCTCTAACGTTTCATGCATTCATGCTCACGCATGAATTTATTATTTCGAGCACAACTAGATGAGTATTTTAATTACAACTTTGAATGCTCATTATGAAGCATATAAATTAATTTAATGCAATTGTACGGTACTACTAGAAAGTTTTTGCAATCACTGGCAAGGCAATTAGAATAGGAGTGAATAAGTTTGAGAATAAATATTACACCTACTTTCAGTTAGAATGTTAAATACGTTTTGAAATAATCATATAAAAAGAAACAGGAATCAATAAGCATACGTAGCAAATCCGAATAAAATCGGAAACAAAATAAAAATTTCACCAAAAAAGTCTCTAAAATGTTGATACCTGTAAATGGTAAAAAAACCTTTTCAAATCCCGGAAATGTTTCTCTATTTAAAATTGTGTAAATTCAAATAATACTTTCTAATACAAAAATATATAAATTAGTTGGATGTAATCGTCCACAAATTAAAAATTAAACAAGAGGAGGTATTAAGTTATTGGTAAAATCGCTGGTGTGATATCTTGGATTTTTTTCGCTAATCGGTTGTTTATCAGACTCAGTCTTACAGGTAGTTACAGCTGATTTCAAACTTCTGAAACAACCATGTCAACGGTGGAACCCTTACATGTATATTTTGGATCCAACCACCATTGCCTACGGAATTTGGTTAATGATAAACCTCATAGTTAAAGTAATTGATAGAACAATATCTTATTAAATATAAACCATTGAAAACGACTGTAGACGACTGCTATGTATGCATTTATACACATGCATTTGTATACATGTATCTGTACAAAAACTCATTCTTATGTATACATGTATGTATGAAAAATTGTGTTTTAAACAAAGTCGAAATAAAGAGAAACAAAAAATTTATCCTGAAGACTAACTGGCTTATTACAAATATACAATGGAAAACTATTGCTTTAGATACAAATACAAACAGTAGGTTTGGATTTCCGTTACATAAGAAAAAGAACAAGGAAGTCTGCAAAGTTTATAAAGTATTTACAGAGAAAAGGATATTCTTAACGTACTCTCTGAAAAGACAGATCGTAATTTAATTTTTAAAACTTCTGAAATAAATTTTCTATAGAAATTCCATTTATTTTCAGCTACATAAATTTAGAGGATATGGATTATCTTTCATCCGGTGATATTTACAGCTACATAATTATTTTCTTTATAATTTCTTTTTGCTTTTGGACTCCAATACGTTAACATGCATTTTCGTTTTTTTAAAATTTCGATGGATGAAATATTTTTCTAGACTACAAACTGGCAAGTGTTTTCAAGAGAAAAATAAGATTACTCTTTGATTATATTTAATAGCTACTGAAGGAAGATTTTAGTATACATTATTAGCTATGAATTTAATAATAATTATTTTTTCTTGTTTAAACTATCGAAACTGTCCTTGAAGTATTTTTAAACACTAAAATTAAACAGAAAAGTAAAAATGAATAAATAAAATTAAAAACCACAGTTTACATCATTATTTTAATTGTATTCTTTACTGTTCCCAGAAAATTTTAACTGCAATCAATTATCGTCGTAATCTTGTCGAGAAACATTAATGGTGTTAAGAACTTATGGGGGCTCATGTTCATTTTTTTCCTGTCGTCATTCATTTTCTTCATAACATAACATTCTTTGAGGTGCTTTTATATTTTTCAAGGAAAATAATTTCAGTATAAATCTATTCTTCGTAATGTCTGTTATTAGTTCTTCGTAAGTAGCAAGCTTTAAGTACATGGAAGTGCGACAAAGGAATTAGTCAACACAATATTTAAAAAAGTGTTGGATGTATGAAATTAATAAAAGAGTAAATAGAAACTTTAGTGAAACAGATTATTCAAAACAACTTGGAAGTTATTAAAGTATGTATGGTAAGAGTAAGGTATCATTAAAGAGTGAGTTTTTAAAAACTGTTTTAAATATTTTTGTAATAATTTTAGTGGATTATTTGTACATATTAAATAATGAAAATTAAAGCTAAAATAAAAGTGCAAGATTTCTTACTACAATTTTACTACAAATATCTTGCAATAATGTTGAGTTTACATTCATCATTTATCTTCAAGAACTAATTTGTAGATCAGATTTTATTACTACAATAAATATTTTTCAGGAGAAAAGTTGAAAGGTTTAATATAAATATCAGCTATTTAAATATAATAAAATCAAATAAAAACTAAAACATAATAGTTATTTATAATTTGACTGCTTTCTAGAACCTCTTATTTGATAAATATTTGCATTACTGATAATTCGTCATGTAACAGCGGTTGAAACATCGTTAATTTTAAAATTTTAACGAATCTCCGCTTTATTAACAAGATTTGATCACAAATATCGAAATTCAGTCAGAATTTATTGCCGTCACAACTGTATATATATATATATATATATATATATATACATATATATATATATATATATATATATATATATATATATATATATATATATATATATATATATATATATATATATATATATATATATACATATAATTTCTTTTATTATACTTTTATTTTGAAAATCGTAATATTTCCGCATCATTTTAAAAGGAATTTGATTAGTAAGGCATTAAGAATTTAATTATGACTAAAGTCGAGTATTCTGAAAAGTATTTTAGCATATATAAGAGAATTATACTTCGTTGACAGCGCTTATAATAATTTGAAAGTTGTGTATCGCTGAAAGATTCCCTTGCCATAGACCATAAAGGTTAACAAATGATAATAGAATCAACAGAATGTACTAAAATTAAGGATTTCTGAGAGGATTTTATAATTTGGCTGCCACATACATTTGAGATACTGCTTTTCACGAAATTAGGAAAATTAATCTATATTTTAAAAAGAATCTAAAGGAATCGCTCATTAAATAAACCCAAAAAGTCAGTTAAATAAATAAAAGGATGTCAGTATTAATAACTTATTTCATTCCTAGTAATTTTATTCGTTTTTAGCTTTACTGCGATAAATAAAACTAAGAGATGATTTTGAAAATGCATAAAATCTATTTTATTGTAAAACATGTAATTTGTGGTATGTCTTACATCTGAGTACCTATTTCAAAATACTAAATTTGATACGAAAAATAATTTAAGAGGATAAAAAGCTAGATGTATGCTTAGAATTTCTTTTATTACGGCAGTAATATTCTAAATAATTTTATATTGCCATGTCTCAAATGGTGGTTAGAAAGGGAAAAAAGGAAATATATGTTTAATATTCTTTCATAAACATTCTGTCATTACATAAAGCCGTACGATGACCGAACAGTCATTATAAAAGATGAACTGTTTTGAATAGGCTTAAAGCGGTTAGTTTCGGTATCATTAGATCTCTTATTGCAAGAAGTAGAGCGTGGTGCTCCCAATCAACCAAATTCATTACAAGAGAAATCGCTTCATTTGATTCGATTAAATTTGTCACATCTCCGGTTAGTCTACGGTTCACCATTATAAAACAGTAAAAACATTTATTGTCTGTCAATCAAACTCACAAAAATCATTAATCATGGATAAAAAAAAGTTTTCAACATGAAACACCCCTTGATTAATGCTTTTTGTATAAGCAAAGCACTATCAACTGATCCATTTAACTAAGCAAGATGAAAAGTAGAAATTCTCGGAAGACAAATTATATTCAGACGTAAACCTTTATATCCTGAAAAAGGCTAAGAATTTCTGATGCATCAATTCTGCGAACAATTTTTGCAAAGAAAAACTAATGATGATACCCGTGAATATACCGCAACGGGAAGCCTTGTTTTCTCTCTACTGCTTTTATCTGTATTACATTTTTATTCTATATATATGCCTCATGATACATTCATGCTATCCTTTTTATACAACTTTTTCTTTCGTTTAGTATTTTTTGGAAGACCTACTTCTAATAATCTCCGTTATTATCTCCTCTTAGAGCAGCAAAATGAAAGCAAAATGATTGTAATCAATAAATCAATGTGTTTGTATGCGTGTGAGCAATAAATTATTCAGACTACCTTTATTGAAAAGTAAAACTTTTATAGGCAGGAAGATTTTGGCTTAATTTGCCTTCTTTAAGCCGCTAGATTTACTTTTTTATTCTTAGAAAGCACGTATAGAGGGTTTAATTTTCATAAAAAGGATATCACTTCTAAGTGCTATTTTGACACATCTGGTTTATCTACTAAATTTAAAATTTAGAAATTTAGATAAATATTATTTGAATTGTTAGAGAGTTTTATGTTTCTATAATAAAATTGTATGAGATTAGAGAATTTATTTAGGGAATTCATAGTACATTTCTATTTAGTTCCAAACTAAAACTTTATTTGTCTATATTTTATTTTTGAAATCGTCAAACAGACAATAATTTAATGATTAAAATAATATCATTGTAACAAGTTTCCATTATGGGGTCAGTAATCTTTCATTCAAGCAAAATTTCACTGAAAGTTTTGATATTTCTTTTTAATTCAGTAAGGAAATAAAACTAATAATAAAACTTAAAGTGTATGCTTTAATATCCAAATATTCATAAACTTTTAATTAATATAATTATAATCACAACAGATAATTCAGTTATTACTAAAAACTATTTTAAATATTTTTTTTTAATTTTGAAAATATTTGAAACTTTCCTGGAGTATTTCTGTCATAAATTTTCGAAATAAATCGACAATTTAACCTGTAGAAAAAAAATAATATCCTACTAAAATTAAGGCATTTCAAACGGGAAAAAATATTTTTTCCTTTAAATAAAAGATTTATTTAACATTTTATTACATATTTTGTAAGGGAAATTGATATTTTAACTATTATCATTATTGTTTTCTAACGACATTTTCAACGAATGCTTACGATAACAAGTTTTATTCTGAGGCTTAAAAGTATATAGTGGATATAAATAACAATATTGCTCGTAAATGAATGAGCATAGAAAATGCTTAGTAATGCTCTACTTGAAATAATTACTATATTTTAAACCTTTTAAGATTTCCACTATCACGTAAATAAAGTACTAAAAGTATATTAAAGATTCAAGGCGACTGGTCAAAAATAAAATAAACTGATTTTGAAAGTGCCTTGTACACATTAAACATCTCTTTATGAGTAAAATGTAAGATTTTATTCCGTTCCTTTAAATGAAGTTTAAAGAACTTTTAACTCAGACTTCATGCAAACAGTTCCTATATCTGTTGGCAGCATATACATAGAGACTATCTATTAATAAATTGATTTCAAGTAACTTGTCTAAGCTATTTTAACAAAAATGATGTGCTTTTGAAAGTGAATGCAATGTTGCAACTTGATGTCGCGTTCAAAATATCCTTCCGATAAACAAGCTCAAGTTAAGTTCTTAATCGAAGATACCTGTAAAATAGTTTACTCCTATCATCCCGATGTTTTAAATATTGGCTGCTTTTGAATTACATTAAATATCCTTGTTGTAAAAGTTAACAAATACTTCTTAAATTTTATATAGCTTTATGTCTAGAAATAAACTTTCGCAAAAGTTTTGTAACAGAAAATCACTGCTACTAGATTTATCCTTTTTTGGTAAAAATATTGGCGGAATAAACTTTGTGATAAATTAATCACTAACCAAGATGAAATTAGGTTATTCCTGAATATGTTTAGGTTGATATTACTTTAAAGTTACCTAGGACAAGAAAAATGCTTTTATTTTTTATTAGATATTTGCTTCTAGGAGATTTAAGCTAATGAAAACTAATTGCTAGTATGTATTAAAATCTTCAAGCCTATTTTTCAACATATCTCTGTTAAGGTGAAAGAATATTTTTGACTGATTTACATACATACATATATAATTTCTTATCTTACATATTCTGTTTCAACAAGTATTACACTCTTTATGCATAATGATATGTTTTTTGTTACTATACCTTCCGAAGATGTTTTAAAATGCAAATTAAAATAGTAAATTAGAATGAGAAAATTAATTAATGATAGCTACTTTATTTGTAAAATTCAGACTTATCCAGTATTTTCTATGTAGAATGTGATACTTTAAGACAATATATATCATACATATTCATTCCCGTTGCCTTTAACTGCATCATAAATTTTCCTAAATGAATTCAATTTCCTAAGTCTCTTAGCGCCGTCTGTTCGCTTTCAGTATTAATTAATCTACTATATCAAAATATTTCAGGTACAGCATTACTGGTAAAATGTTCTGTACTTAGCAAAAAGATGCCTACACAGTCAGTTTTTTGTCCATAATAATATACTCTTTTAGTATTAGAATTTACGATAGTTCAAATATGTATTCTTTCATAATTATTTCCTAAAAATGTGTATAATAATTTAATGTGTATAATAAAGTGTATAATAAGCGCAGGGGTAAAATTTTATAAAATTTATATATATAATATAATCTATTATATATTATATTATATAATTTTAATTTTACATATATAAATTTATATATCAAGTTTACTTTTCCCATAGATGTTTCCTTTTTCAGATGCACATAATAATTACTGAAATAAAGTTTAGATTTATTAAATTAAAAAAAAAAAATATTGGAGGTAACATTATTAGATTTTTCACAAAATTAGTTTCAAATTCTTCATGTAAACTTGATTTTTGTATTAAGCAATTTGCATTATAAAAAATTAGCATCTTTGTTTTAAGAGAAATCATATTTGTTAATAAAAAAAATTGAAATTTTTATCACAAATTCTTTTAAATATTTTTCACAGCCTTGATATGATATACTCAAATATTT
>CM063502.1:108337690-108355190 GCA_032207245.1 Pardosa pseudoannulata
CATATACATATACATATATATACATATATATATACATATATATATATATATATATATGTATATATATATATATGTATATTATATATATATATATATATGTATATATATATATATATATATATATATATATATATATATATATATATATATATATATATATATATATATATATATATATATGTATGTATATACACAAACATATATATTCATGGGGTCGTCTTCCTAACAAGGAAATTATATGATTGTATAGTAATATTTTTTAAATTATTCTCATTTTATCAAATATGAATGTAATCTGTTAGAAGTTCGTTATTCATACATTTACATCAATGATTTTCTATTTAATTGAAAAAAAGAACTGGATAGTTATTAATAAAGATAGCATTTTTTTACATAAATAATGTATACTATCTGGAAACAAATTGCAATAGAGTGGGATAATATCGCATCCAGATTTAATAATCAGCGTCCAACTCTAGAACAGCTGCAAAAATATACAACACATTTCAGTGAAAATGACCCTGAGTTACGACTTTCGTTGGGGTTGCAACCGCAAAAACGAGTCAACAACTGCGCCACCCAAACTGTTGAAAAGCAGTAGCTATGAAATGGGCGACTCAAAAGTCATTTACACATATGGTAGTAAATTAAGCAGAACGCACCCTGCGAAGAAATGTAGAAAAAAAATGAGCTGTAGTCAGGAAGCAGATAGTACAAGATATGAAATGTAATTAAAAAAATAAAAAATAGACTTACAGCAAGTGGAAAAAAAGCACGTTCATTTCTGAAGAGCACCAATTTATTTTTTTCTCACATTTTATTGAGACACATTTTAAACAGAACCATTACAGTGAAATATAAAGCCCTATCTTTTCCGCGAGAACTAGGTCGAGAAGCATTTAGTTTATCCGAGATAGTGCAGCAGCACTAGATACCAAATTAGCAACAAATTTCAAGAAATGAATATTATACAAATCATTTTACTTTCTAACTTTTATCACTTATAATGATACTTCACTGAATAGAGTAAAATAACTATTTTAATTAGATATGATTTTTATCTGAATACACATTTAATCAGCTGTAATATTTTTCTTTCACAGGTATCAAAAATATATGAAAAACTTATCTACAGACACGTTTTTCAAATAATTCATTGATTTAGATTTTCCTACAGCATAATACCCAGTGAATATTTATTTGCATAACTAAATATGAACGCTTCCTGATTTAAAATTACAAAAAGATGGAAATTTACAGATGGAAATTTATCAAAGTAATAATAAATTTGCTTCTTTGGAGGACATTTTTAAATATTTTCAAAAAATATTTCTTGTTGATGTTACCATTTGCGTACACAAGGACTGTTATGCTCAACGTAAATTAAATTTCTTCTGCAACAATAGATTATAAGAATGAAAGTTGTTATTTTACAATTTTTATTTCGGAGGAAGTCACATAATTTCATATTTATAAAATTCCTTTTCTTAACAAGGGAGGACATTTTCTTTAGATTTGAGAGTAGAAAGGGTGGAGAACTATTGTTTCAGTATACAAAATTTTCCCCAAAAATAATTTTTTTAATATTTTTTAGCTTGATCCCTTTATATATTGAAAACAGATAGTCTCATACCGGAATAACAGAGAAAATTATAAGTACGTAGCATAAAATTTTTTTTAAGTCTATATGCATTTTCAAACTGAAAGATATCCTTAAATATAGCAGTCATGATTTTCTATTTGAAATCATATCAACTTACATTTAAAGAAAAATATGCGAGTGATATGATATCAGACTGAAAGAGCGATATCAATCTAATCATATATGTATCGATAGAAATTTCGAACCTAAAAAGCTTAATTCATCTCACGCTAACTCCTTACCACAGAACCTAGTTGATCTTCGTAGACTGTCATGGACCAGCGAACATTTGTTGGCCTCAAAACAATAACACGAAACGCTCTTGAAATATAGGAGGTTAAGTGATGTTTTAGGAGGGGTGATATGCGGAATAGCTGCACGCAAGAGAAGCTGCTGAATGAATGGAGAAAACGCTTTATTGGTGTTAAACGGTTTACATTTCATACTTAGTTATAGCACGTAATGGAACTCGTTTTATATCCTTTATATATTTAAATAGGAAGGTATTTATTCATATATCTGTTCACATGCATTTATTCCTTTTTATTCATTTACCGACTTTGACTCGTTTTGAAATTAGAATTTAATCCCTACATGATATCTTTGATAAACTAAGATTGTGGTAATATTTAGTAGAATTAAGAGCATTTAACTATAAGTAAATATTAAAGGTAATAACCTTGACATTTAGGAGCTCTATAATGTTATGAAAATATTAAAGAAGCAGAAGAAGTACATATGAATAATAGGAGGTGGTTTTCAGAGTAGTTTTAAAACTTTCAAAATAGTGTTCTCTCTTTGAAAGTTTCTAGACATTCAATATTTCAACTATTTACAACCAAACGCATGCTTCAGTTTATTTATTTATTTTTTATTTTTACAGCATTTGAAATTTCTTTTAAATGAAAATTTAAGTGGACAGCTAAAATTTTTTCAGATAGCAAATAATATTTCTACAAAATCAATTTCTCCTCTTGCTAGTTAATTATTAAGTTATGTATGATATTGATATGTATTTTTGTATGATAATTTCTTTACTGATTTCAGTTAGTTAAATATGTATGAGAAATTCCACATGTACGTGGAAACTTGCGTAAAAATTATGCAAAGTTATTATAATAAATTTAAAATAAAATTTCGAAATGTTATATTTTATAAAATTCTGTTTAGAATGAAGAATCTATATTAAAAAACATATTTAATATAACTTTCAAACTCTCCTTCTAGACATTTTAATGAAAGTCACAATATTTTAGTTCTGAACAGATCAATGTATTATTTTATATTTAAAAAAGCAATTTTTTATTTGTTACTCTCTGTATTTCAAAGTATTATAGAAATATATATATATTGTGATTGTTCAAAGGGTATGTAGCTACTGTAAAGATGATTGTAACTAAAGAAATTATTGAATTACTTCCTAGATTCATTTTATTTCAATACTTTTTCTATAATCCTGGTTTTTACATGTTTAACTACACTCCCTAAGTTATCCTTTTTAACATGTATGAAGACCCTTGAGATATGGATTAGTATGAACATGTACCATCTTTACATAAAATTTGAGAATTTTACCTTTCTTATTTCAGATCTACATTTTTACATTTTTTGTTATATATCGCATTGCTAAATATTGCTACATATGAATAATGCAATAAAATGTCCTCATTTTAATCGATAACAACACATTCTGTACATTCTTATTTTTTTTCTGGGAAGATGGCTCGGGTCAGAATAACATCCTACAACTTATTAAAACATTTTCAAAATTATTCTTATAAAATAATTTTGATATACACTTATGAAACTATTCTAAAATACCGATTATTTACACATATTTATATTTCGAGACGTATAGAAATATCAAGTAAAGGCTAAATTTAGAGGAAAATTTCAAGCAGATATACTCTTGACTGCAATTTTATTGTTCGAAAAGTAGAATTAAAATTTTAAAAAATAGATAATCTTTTGCTCATATATTTACTAGTGTGCGATATATATCATATACGAGGGCTGGAATTTCAGTAGTGGCAAAACTGCTATAAAAAAGATACTCAACAAAAATGTCGATATAAAGAATGCCGCGTATACCACACGTGAGCTACATACCTACCTTACCTTTCAGCAAAAAGATTCGTCTTTTCTACGTCATACGAATGCTGAGTGACGTGAAGAACTCATCCTTGTATTAGCGTGCAGTTTAAAGTAAGTGTTGTCAGAACGTTTTCAAAACAAGAACAACGAAAATCGATAAAAATTCAATGTGCCAGAGGTCGTAAATCACGAGAATGTCATCTAGGGCTTCAAGAAGCTTGCGAGGAATCTTCATTGTCTTACAGAACTGTAGCAAGATGGGTAAAAGCCTTCAATGAAGGACGCCCAAATGTGGCAAACATGCATCGGCCAGGTCGTCCTAGTGTCAGCGATGTTGACTAATGGCCAGTGATCGATGCCAAAGGATTTGTGAGCTGGCCCGAAAGACAGGATTTGCGAATACGACTGTGCTGCAAGTTCTGAAGAAATTACTGAGCATGAGAAAAATTCTGCACTTTCTACAGAACGCCCTATCATTCTGCATGACAATGCTCGGTCACATACAGCGCAAGCTGGGACTGATTTGTTCGATTGATGGGGCTGGGAAGAACTTTACCCTCCACCATACCCTCCCAGATCAAAGCCTTTGTGACTTTGTCTTAATTCCAATGATAAAGAAACTACTTTGTTTCATTCGCCTAAGAACTGTTCCAGAGATTCTTGCGGCAATAGACCGGCCAATTCGAACTATCAACAGAACAGGCGCTGCTACAGGTGTTCTGCGACTTTCACATTGTTGGAAACGGGTCATATACAATGCTGGTGACTATATTGAAGGACTGTAAAACATGATGATATGAATCAATTTGGTGTTCCATGTAAACAAAATAGTTGCCAATATTAGAGTTCCAACCCTCGTATATAATATAGTAAATATATATCATATAGTATATGGAATTAAAAGTCAATGTATATTATGCATAAACAAGTAAATGTATACACGGACAAACCCAATATAGATAATTTATCATTACAGTTCATAGTATAAACTCGGTGAATAAAACTAACACAACAATATCACATTTTGTGAATCAATCATTCTATTTCATTTCAATCAGCTTTAAAATCATTCTTCTCAAGTCAGGATACATATAGGATGTAGATCACTAATATGAGCCTAAAAATATTCATTAAATCTCTGGTTTACAGAATTAAAGTAATTTTATTATTTTTCAAGATCTGTACTTCTCATTAAATAATAATTTGTTGCTCACCAATACCTTTTGTTACAGTCAGTATCATTTCCTCTAGATGTAGAACTGAAACATAAAATTTATGTATCAATCCTAGAATCTGCGCTTTTATACTTCAGTAATTTATTTTCTGATTTGGATCTGCAACTTGTTCATTGAAAAGTGTATCACAAATTTATCAGCTACCTGCATAATCCCATAAAACTATGAAAAAGATATGTTTATTGGCGTATCACAATCCTGTAAGATAAAAAGTAAGTAGTCACAACTCTCTCTGTATGATAGATAAGTATTGCGAATGATAAATTCGTAAACCACAATCGTAATCCTCTGCTTGTGTACTAGACAGCCGCACGAAAATTTAACTCCTGCTCGTGATCAAGAAATTTGCAAAGAAAAGCTATGAATCCCACAGTGGTAAACCTCTCTTAGAATGAAAATTTAATAAGATCATTTTATTGATAAATACACAGAGAATTTCAGCACGCACTAAAATGGGTCAGCAGAAAAGCATTTCCATTGTCAAAGTTCGCTCAGCTCATACTTTTTATATCTCTCGGCCGCATTTCCTTTTTAGAGGTTTAATCATGGAAGAACATTGTTTCGAACTGCCTACTAGTCACGTAAGGCTGGAAAGACTCCAGCACTTCAAACTCATTATCTAAAAAGAATATAGCGGCTCTTCTGTTAAGTTATTGTCACTGGGAATGAAAACTTATTTATTCTCTTAATAACATCCTGAAGAAATAATTACCTTAAATAATCGACTGAAAGTATAACAGAAGTTTGATTAAAACGAAGATGTTTTCTTTTCTGCTCTGGAATAATGTCCCAATAATCACATGACCTCTATACCTCATTTCACAGAACATCCTTTGTCGGTCTCTCATGTTTGATCCTTCTTAAAATTTGCTTCATTTATATCAAGAAATATATAAACCAAAGGTAGAAAATAATAAAACTTTTTTTTAATTTCATGCTAAAAAGTAATACTACACTGTGATTTAATCGGTTGTTAATATAAGTAAAAATTTGAAAACTTTGCACACTTTTATTAAAAAATAATATCCTTTTAATAAAATAACCCAAACTGGATGATTTTGCATTTAAACCTATGTATGTGACCAGCCTAATAAGCAATAATTATATACTACACCACTATACTTCCTTTTATATCACATCCTTAGTCAGTGTCATGTTTAATTAATCTAAAAATTTATTTTATTTATATGAAGATTCATATACAGTGTAAAACCAAAATTAAAAAGGCATATTACATTTCTTTTCCTAGAGTTTTCACTAAATAAATAATACTGAGATGTCATAGATTGTTAATATAAATGAAAGTTAAAAACCTTTACCCTTAAAGTCATAGAATAAAACCCTTTAATAATCTGAAATAAATTAAATAAATAAAATAATAATTAAATGAAATAAATATTTAATAATCTGAAAATTTAATAATCTTAAAATAATCTGAATTGAATGATTTTGTATTTATATATACTTATGAAATTCTCCTACTGATAAAAAAGGAAAAACATTCTTAAATAGTTTATAATAGAAGATTAACAAATCAAAGTAATATACAATGACAAAGTTGGAAAATTCTATTGAAATATAAGTTATACCATTACCGGAAGTTTTGGAAAGTTTTTGAAATTCTGCACTCTAACTGAAATATTTATAAAGTTCGAGAGCACAGAAAAAGTTAACTCGAACGATTTGTGGTAATGTATGAAAACAAACAAAGAAGCAAACATGTGTAATCTTAAATCACTTCAGAAACAATTTTTACTAGAAGTTCAAATAAAGCTTCGGGTTAACATATCTCATTTCAAATTCATACGTAGAAATGTTTCACGGAGTGTCGATAAGAAAACCCGCAGAAACAGATGGAAGAAAAGAGATAGTGGAACTAATATATTAAAAGGGATTTTATTTCTATTTTGCAGAGACATGGAAGGAAGAAATAAATCATGGACATTCTCCATACATTAGCGTTTAAAAAAATGAAGGCTAATATGTTAAGAATGAATATTAAATTAATTATCACATTATTTAGGATATATAAAAGTCTTTTTTAATAAAAAAATTTGAAATGCCTGAAATAGGTTCGAATTCCACTTCAGGTGTAAATGTTCTTAGCCGTTCAGATTCAGTTAAGAAATTGACCTTAACGTTCCCAATCAAACCAGCCGCCCCACCTTCTTACTCATCCCCTATGTCACACACACATTACATTTTAAAATAATAATTAAGCGATTTTATACACAAATTGCAATCCTGTTTATGAAATTAGACAGTTTTACTTACAATTGTGTTAACCAATTAAAAAGAGCCGTGTTACCAAGCCAGAAACCTCATACGAGAAAAATTTCAACTCATATAGTTGTTATATAAGGAGTTTCTCTTTGCACATATCACCACGTGACCAAAATTAATGTTTTTGACGTCCACTTATAATCTGAATTATTAGAAAATTATGTATTCTTTTCCTAATCCTACAGTTGCATTTCTGATGAGCTTAAGAAAGTGCACTTTCGAATGAGAGGGTAGCTAAAGCACGTTCCGGCTTGTTAAAGTTTGAGGCCCACAGAGGAGTTCCCTAAATTAAAATAAATATTGCCCTGAAGTTATTAAATATGATATTTTTTATTTCTTTATCAATCATTATTATCATAAGGCTCATTTAGTAGTATATGTTTATAATGATAAACACTATATCAATCGTGTATTACTTTAAGTTTCACCTCAAACAATATACATACATTCATATATATATATATATATATATATATATATATACATACATATATATATACATATATATATATATATATATATATATATATATATATATATATATATATATATATATATATATATATATATATATATATATATGTATATGTATATAATATGGCCAGCCATAATAAAATGTGTCTCCGTTGTGTCCTGTGAAGTCCTTTTGGTTCTAGAAGACTGCTTGAATTAACTTCAAGAATTATTATTTTAAATTTTTATCGAATACTGACAGATACATGAGTAATTTTAAACACTTTATAAATAAATATCCTTCGACCTATTTCGATGCAATTCTAACATTTTTTTATCCTCAAAATAGATTTTTATTTCTTAAAAGAAATGATTTTCAAATCATATTTGAGGATACGATTTGAAAAAGAAGAAAAGTTTTATCATTCTATGAGAGCTGTTTACTTCCTTTGGTATAGATTCAGATTTACAGAACCTTACATTATAGGTTAAATGGAGGATAAAATTCCTGTTTAGAAATATCGTAGCTTTTTAAAGTGGATTTTCTTGGCTCAAAGACATTATCTTTACACTTGACGCTCTTATATTGTAAAGAAGTACATTATTTTTGAAATATAATAATTTATTATACAGATATATTCTTGCCTTAAATGTTTTTATGTATGTACTAGTTGAAAAGCCTTTTTAAAACACGATAAAATGCTAGAACTATAGTCTACAAGTAACAAATGAAATATATATTATTTTAAAGCCTGTATAAAGGCAGTAAGTTGTTTAAATAAAAAATGTAAACAAAGTTAGTGAAAATGTATTGAAACTTATAACTCGAAACCTTTCGTAAAGAAAAAAATTCTAGAGTACACGTATTTCAAAAACCGTACATTTTACTAGAATCTAAGATACAAAATATAATGTAAGAACAAATTTTAGTCAAATTCTAAATTTACTAACTATTAAAAGACTATTAATTTCTTCACTCAAAAACACCCTATATCCTCACGTGTTTATAAAAGTATAGTATACAAAACATTGTCAAAACATAATAACTTAGAGAACCATACTGATTATAAAAAAATTGTTTCCTGAAATAAAAAAAATAAAATAAACTGAAAATTAAATAAATCACATACATAACAAACTAATTTGAAATTTGAAAAAAAGAGGGGGGCTTGAAATTTCCTACAGTGTAATGAATTATACCTGTACCAAATTTTATGTTTATAGGATGTACCGTTTACGCGCAGCGGTGTTTACACACATCTCCAATAAGCATTTTTATATATGTATTAGATGGTTATGTATTGCGTTACTATACCAGTGAGGTTTTAGACCATTTATACGATCAGAGTTAAAAAAATTGTTCTTTAAAGATAATAGCCTAAATAAAGGGATTGTCTATCATTACACTGTTGTTTTTATAGGTCTACAGGTCATCAAATTCTTGCGTAAGTCTTCTCATTTATTCCTACGTCTTGTAATAAATCTTCTCGACCTTTCACAGATCCGTCACATAGAGAAAAAGCAAACTTTTAAAAAGTAAACGACGCGCATTAAATGAATTATGTAGCGTTTCTATATTTGAACAGTTGTTAAATCACTTGACATCCCATTTAAGATTGTTTTAAATCGTAAGTACAACAAATGACCACTTAAGAACTGGTAATTTACTGAAGTAGCACAATCAGGCGGTATTTATCTCCGAGATTTTGTTTCGGATTTTTTTTTCTTCGCTGTCTCCTAGCGACGAATGTGTGAAATATATTTCTGTTGGCTATTAAACAACGTTTATGTACAATTTTTGCTTACTTACACAGATTGGGCTTCTAAATTGTACTATTCCTCTACCGTAGAGAGAGCTTTTTTTGTAATCTTATATAATAGTTTCTATTTTAGCTTTCTGCAAACGTGAGAAGAAACAAATCCGGTTATTTTTTAACAGACTTTGTGATTTATTGTTGAGAGGGGATTTATAAATGATATTTTTGGGAAACTAAAATACACTGATAGTTGCACTGCAAAAGGTTTATTATTACTTTTTCGGTTTTTTGGTTACTTTTTACATTTTTTTTAGCTTGTTGGGAAAAAAAGGGAAAATACTTTGTTTTGATCAAGAAATTTGATCAACTATCATCTATGTAATTCAGCAAATATTTTTTTAACTAAAGTGTCCATTTAATAATTTATAGCACAAAAGGGCAAAAGGACATACATAAATTTGATTTCCACCTGTCTGAATAATAGATGTTCCACGTTGTTCTCTGAAAGTGAGTATATGAGTATTTCTTTGTATTTTATTTTGTTTTTCTGATTTTCTAGATTGTTTTCAGAGATCCAAATTTTACATGTTGATGGGACAAAGAAAAAAATCCTTTGTTTCCACGAGAAGTTTTAGATTAGCATTTAAAATTAACAACGTACTGAAATAAAGGCAAAATGACATCCATAATTTTGTGTGTTATTGAAAAATTATGTATTATAAAGGTATTATGAGCTACATCTTACAATCATCACATTATATATTAAAAAAAGTTAGGTATGTTACTTTACCCAATAATGCACAGCTATGAAGCACATACTAAGACAAACACTGATTGAATGAACATATACTTTTAAGTCTAAACGTCTTTAAATGTACATGTTCAAAATAATTTTCATATATCTCAATCTACTTTTAATAAAACAATAATTTGAAAGTTATGCGTTTTAGCTGTACTTTTAGTGCAGATATATCTTTATAGTGGTTCACAGTTTTTGAAAGGAGCAAAGGGCTCTCGAATTTTAGTTTGTCCCAAAATATTATAATCGGGGCCTGGTCATCGAAAACGTATAAAAAACAAACTATAAAAATGATTCATTTTGTTCATTTCAAAACAAGAATGTACGAGTAAACAAGTTTTAAAACATAAAAAAATTATTGAATTTGACATAAATTTAACTTAATTATGCTGACACGCCTAGCTTTACTTTTATGGGAAAGGAAAAATTGATGTTTTTTCTTGTGATCGTGAAGCCCTTAATTTCAAATAAGGAAAAAATCTAGTTTTTCTATAAAATCAAGCTTTTGATATAAACTAAAATACTTAATGAAACATCACATTTGAGACATCTATTTATGAGTGTTCAGTACTTGTGGAATTCGTTGTAATATAAAATGTCAAACAAACCAAACATTTCTCCATCAAAAGCTATTAATCTGAAAGGATTACTTCTTTCTTGAAGAGACTTAATCTCTTATCACAGCTCAGTATAAGCTTAATGGGACAGAAACACACTAACACCCAGGAAACTTTCTACCCTAAACATAGTAGTTTATTATATTAAACTTAATTTTATTAATTTTGCTAGCATAACTTTACATGATTTCACTTTTTACCTTAAAATGCTTACTCTAAATCAGAAGTATATTTAAAAAAATATCATCTGAAATTCAACAGAATTTAACTATATTTTGTATTTCTGAAATTTCAAATATATTTGTTTAATCATGCAAGCACACTTTTGTTCTAACAATTAGCTAATACTGTTCTCTAATACAGTTATTTAAATGCTTTTGAAAATAACAAATTAGTCCGGATCTAATTATTATACAGCGTCAGCTCTGTATTTGTTTTAAATAATAATAAAAAAATATTTTAAATTTTAGGCTTCTAGGTAAACAATCAGTGGGAAAATCAATATTATTTGTAAAAATGGTATATAATATATATATATATATATATATATATATATATATATATATATATATATATATATATACATATGTGTGTGTATTTGAGCTAGTGTATGTGACCTTACCTAAATGTTGCTATATTTTCGTGCGAATGGGTTTCAGCTATCACAAAAATTCGACAAACCCGGTGCGATAGGGTTGATCTCTCATGAAGTCAATATGCGCCATATTCCAATATTTCATAATTTACAGAGCTACATTTCAGTTGCTCATAATGTACAGATTTTTGCTGTAAGTACGCGCGGCGACCCTACTCTGAATCTACAGTCATATCACTTAGAATATATCAGAAAATGGAAAATTCTTGTCACAACGTACTTTACTAAAACAAAACAGCTTATCTTTTGAACTCTGAAAAACATTCTTTTCAATTCGCAGGCAAAGACATCTCGTGGATAACTGGTAATATGAACAACATGCGTACAGAAATTAAAAGCGAATTATAACTTTTAAAGATTTCCTTTATAAACTATATGATAGAATCAGTTAAGCATAAAATAACGATTTAAAGAAATTAATAACATAAAATAGTTGGATAAAATCAGTTATTTCATGTTTTTAATAACATAAAATTTCTTAATTGATAAAAGATGAAATAATATAATCCCTTTTGTGTTTGATTAGTTTTAGTTTACTCTGATTCATACATAAATTTTATTAGCATAATATCCGCACCATCAACTGGAGAGAGCCGCATACGGCTGGCAAGCCACGCTTGCGAACGTACAGTAACACGAAGTAACACGAAAATAAACACTTAATACTCGCATAATCAGATCCGACACACCCTTATAAAATATTAAGCACGACGAAAAAAAAGCGCCTATGCGTGAATAACCTAAGTGTCTCTTTAACCATTTATGGAAATCTATGTACATATCGATTATAAAGAGTGGAAATAAAATATCACGATGTCATTAATTCTTTAAGTTAAAAAGATTTTAATTTGTTCGTCGTGGATAAAAATGTTCCTCCCCGCCCGTGAACCAGACAGATGGTAGGGCACTGGGAAAGACACTTAAAATAAAAATATCCAGTTAATCCTTACAAGCTTTCAAACAGGATCATTACGCGGGCTACACAAAAGCTATTCTTCCACAAGATGCTAAAATAACATATTTTAAAAATCATCATCTATTCCGAGTATGCATTTTTATGGAAAAAGAAAAGGAAAAGAATGGAGGTAAAATCTTCCAAGGAGAAATATCCCGGCTATAAAGTGAGCGTAGAAAATCGTGAGTACCATTATGTTTCAAAAAGGATTGATAAATGGTAAATAAAATAGAAGATGTTCCTGATTTTTAAAGAGGGAGGGAAGAGAAAAAATTGGTAATGTTTTGTTCTTCGGCGAGCCACATATATCTTTGTAAATGCCGGGTAAAACTCGTCCAGAAACTGCACTCTGAAACAGTTTAAAGGACTGTCATTTTTCCGATCACGCAATAGCTTTTAATAATAAAAAATAAGAAAAAATGGTACTACTTCGGAGTGCTCTTCTAAACGACCCAACTGGAAAAATCAATGACAAAGGCTTTTATAAAATTTGATATTATTACAAAAAGGAAAGTCGCTTTAGGTACGTTTCTGGAAAAACAAGCATTTTAGAGGTATTGGGTCTAGCACGTGAAGTGGCTATCCGGAATTCTTCAGCGGCGATACTGATTTTATTACCCCAACTCACGAGATAGTCGTCCAGATTTGGAATTTGCTTTCTTTTTTCCTGATTTCTCTTATAAACTTAATGACGCTTTTCTGCTATTTCGATAAAGTTCGCTCCTTCACCTAATGATAATGGCCACGTCTTCAAAATTAATATAGTTCCAAGGCGTGCGATCATAAATATTGCGCTGAATTAACACTTGTATGACTAAATCGATGACACGTAATTATATTTAAATGCTATTTATTCTTTTATTTTCGTACATTTTCAAAAATCCTTATTGAAATGAAAAGGTTACCTATTTATGCTTAAAAAGATCCGATAAATAAATAATTAAAGTTTACTTAATTATTGACTTTCTAATCAATAAAGAAATTTTAACAATTGTATTGTTCATATGCTTTGCTTACTCATTGTACTTTTAATATAAGATCCTCCCTGATCTTTAATTAAATAATCTCTTATTTTTTATATCTTGCACAAACTCAATCATATAAGAACTTAGGTCACAATTTAGGTCAAACACGCAAAATTTTAACTACAACAGTTCACTGGCCACATTTTTAAACGTTTCATAGTATATACGTTTCATAGTTATACGTTACATACTAAAAATCACTTGAATATTTATCTATAAATAATTATAAAAATAAGGCATACTGAGGTTTTGGGGAGTAAAAACTGAATTTGGCACTACAATTTTCACAAAACTTTTTCTAAAAACATATTAAAAATCAGTTCAAAATGGACAATAAATTTGATTTTCGAATGTGCATTGTAAGATGAATTAGAATATTTAACTATAGATACAACAAAATCAAGACCATTTATCCATAGTCTTAACTATTTTCTTAAACTATTAAATGGGAAGCCTTGTCTCATTCCCTTTCATGAATGGCCACAAAATGAAACCCACAGGTAGACTGATATTCTGGCACAATAAAGGAGTTGGTACTAGGATAGTCTGACTGCAATTAAAGTCTGTCCAAAGCAGCAGGATTTAAACAAAAAATTATCTTTAAAAGTTTATCGGCCATATGCAGTATAATTTAATACTAAGTATTGGCTAGTATATTAAAAGTTGAATAATTATTTTAAGGGGAAGATAGTACTCTTTAACACCTTTTAAACTTTTGAGTACTACTGTAAAAATAATAATTTTTTTTGTATCCTATGTAAAGGATATTTCTGAAAGTAAAGTTTGTATACATTATTTAATAAAAATATTTAAACTATTATGCTTGATTCCAAATTTTCTTAAAGATCTATTACAGCCTTCTAAATAAGGTAATGAATGTGTTTTCAAATGGCTCAATTATGTTTTATAAAATAATTTTTACTGATACTTGCATTAAAAAACATTGAATTTTGACAGCTTGTATATATATTTTTACAAAGAAAAGTAGAAACAAACAAACAACTTATCGCATATTTAGAGCACAGATTGATTTAATACCTAACAGAACACATGTATAAAAAATTTAACACTTGCATCTTAAATCTAAAAGACGAGTTTAAGGCTTGAAATACAAATGTAATCATACTTGGGGACAAAAATATTTAAATTGCCTTTATTAAACCCCCCCCCAATAAATGTAATCATATACATAAATAACTTTTGAAATAATGAATATACTGATTATCTATTTAGCATGCATGAGTGAAAATGTTAGAAAAGTAGAATGAGCCGATGAAAAAACTTGATATTTTAAACTTTGTAAGAGTATTGTACCTGTTAAAAAAATAAATATATAGCAAATGCATAGAACTACGATTTTCACTCCAAAAATATGTATACAGTTCACAGTATACATAGAGTCAGGGTCTTCTCTAGCAATTTTGCACTCCCAGGAAAAAATGAAAATGCCTCCCTAATTAAAAATTTATTAAACTAACATTTCTTGCAAAAAAAAATGACATAACAATATATATAATAGCTATAAAATAAAATAAAAAAGAAAACAAGTTCATAATAAATTATCAAAATTGACAAAAAACAGTTTAAGTGTTTTTTTCTGACATTTAATGTTGCAAATTTTTCATTAATTATTTTTATCACTTTGAATTTTGACATCTAATGAACCTAAACTATTTCACTTGGAATTGTTAGTATTTCAAAGCGAAATACTAATCACTGCAAGTAAACATAATAAAAATTTAAATAAAATAATCTAATAAAAATAATACAAAATCATCCTTTCCAGATTTCCAAGTTATAAAGTATTATACTTTTAAAAATATTTTATACAAATTTTTCTTACTAAAAATAAAAGCATTTCATGAATTAGAGCTAAAAGGTGGTACAAAATCATTCCAGATTTTCAAGCTATAAAGGATTATATTGAATAAAATATTTTTATACACATTTTGTCTTAGTTAAAAAAATTATATGTATACCACAAATCGAGACAAAATGACACACAAATTATTTGTCGAAGCTGTCAAGGGTCAGATTCGCCCGGCTGTAAATAGTAATTTAAATAACCCTAAAGAAGGTATTTTTTGAACTCAATTATACTATAAAATAATGCCGTTTAATAAAGTGTAAACTGCTCTTTTTCTTTCAATGTAACAGAATGAAAAACTTGTCCAGACAATGATATAATATATATTCAACGATATATCAAAGTGAAAGCATTAGCAGTGATTTAAATCATTTTCAAATCCGTATACATATTGAAACCGATACATTATAGTCTAGCATCTATATTTAATTTATCTTAGTTGTTTTATTGAAGATCAGAAAATATTAAGAGACTTTATTACAATATGATATAATTATTAAAAAGTTAGTACTTTAAATCGAGAGAGAAAGATGTCCACAAGAAAGAGATATTTTATTACATGATGACGGCCCCGCATCAATTTCGATATTTTTAAATATCCATCCGGGAAATTTTTTTTTGGCATATGAAGTAGAATCTGAATTCACAAATAATAAATATATCTATCTCTTTAATCCGATTAGATAATAGGAAAATGATTATACCTGAATATCATTTGAACTTTTCAAGTGAGAATCTCTTTTAGAGATTTTCGTTTGCCTAGACTAATAGTCATTTTACTCCAAAGAATTTAAAAAATACGAAAATATGTGGGTCTTTGTAAATAATCAAATAAGATTTAAAAATATAAGGATATATAATTATGAATTTAATACATTGTATATCAGCTGTCATATTTTATTAAAATATCAGATTTTAACTAATAAATAATGGTAAATCTAAATAAATAAAAAAAAAAATAATAAAGTATATATATATATATATATATATATATATATATATATATATATATATATATATATATATATATATATATATATATATATATATATCTTATATGCACACATCCATATAGAGCTGTTTACACGTAGATACGTGTACATTCTTGGATACATATGAAGGAAAGAATGAATAAGTGTTTGTACGAAGATATATAAATATACACACACACACACACATATATATATATATATATATATATATATATATATATATATATACACACACATATATATATATATATATATATATATATATATATATATATATATATATATATATATATATATATACATATATATATATATACACACACACACACACATATATATATATATATATATATATATATATATATTTCTAAATATATCCAAGATATTGGGACCGAGGAAAATATTCGAGATAATCCAAATTGAAGAGGCAAAAAAAATCCCACATATCACTTTTTTATGGAATATTTGACATTTTTGAAGAAACAGACGTTAAAAGTGGAACAATAAAGCAAAATAATTTTACTTTCATTTTTATTTCCGTATGGCTTCGGCGGGGTAAGAGGTGACTTACTTTCATTCTTATAAATTCATAAATTAATCATTACGTATAATAGAAGACGTTACACGTTACAAACGTTTAATACGTAATATGAATAAAATACTTTTTTCCATATTCCTTATCTAAAAGGGAAGTACTAAATTAATTTAATGTTATTCTTCAAAATTTTAACTTTCATATGAAATAATTCATCTTCATACAAAGCATCAGTAATATAATTTTATACGTATACCTAGCTTTCAGTTCAACTATTAATACCGATAATTCATAACAGCTTATTGGTTGCACATTATTATCTATAAAAATTAAATAGTCTTTTTCTTTGTATGTAACTTTTGATATTCTTGCAAGAATGTCTTCCTCTTGGAGTTCTTTGCATGTCGTAAGTTTTGAATCTACAAAGTTTCAAAAGCATCCTCAAATATTACACCATATAAAACGTTCTTCTAACATTATTTGATCTCTTTCGAACAGTGGTCAAAAGTTGTTAAAAAAATTCACTATTTTACAAAACAATTGTAACTTGGTTTGAAAGAAATATCACTTTAATAAACATCCATATAGCTC
>CM063502.1:108357690-108425190 GCA_032207245.1 Pardosa pseudoannulata
AACTATCTTCAAGACGTGACTTCAAAAAGTCACAGAACATTATATGTATATATATATATATATATATATATATATATATATATATATATATATATATATATGTGTGTGTGTGTGTGTGTGTGTGTGTGTGTGTGTGTGTGTGTGTGTAATTAATCAAAATTATTTTAATTTAATATCTCTTTAAAAACCTCCTTTCTTCCATTTCAATTCCTTAAAATCTATTTTCCCTTCCACAAAATGTCTTAATCAAAGGAGTGGTCTTCTCAAAGCTTTCTGTGCAATAGATGTAAATTTTCTGTCCATTCAACACATTTACCAGCTCTGGCTGGCAAATGGCTCAATTTTCCCTGATTTAACAGTTAAATTCGCAAAGTTTCTGGTCACTTGAGAAGTTTCTATCTGTCTCTCTCTGGGTTAAACGTTCCAAAGTGTTTTCCCTATCATTCTCTTGTCTGCCGTTGACTTTCAAAGATGTCTTTTTATCAGCTTCTCCATAAAATTTAAGTTGTTTTCAAAATTGTTCTTCTCGTCAATATGGCCCGACAGCAGCATTATCCATTAGTCTAGCTGCATCTGTTTCTCCTTCTCCAATAGCTCGGTCAAGTAAAAGGAATAGGGGTTTTTTCGAATATATATATATATATATATATATATATATATATATATATATATATATATATATATATATATATATATATATATATATATATATATATATATATATATATATATATATATATATATATATATATATATATATATATATATATATATATATATATATATATATATGTATATATGTATGTATGTATGTATGTATGTATGTATATATATGTGTATATATATGTATGTATGTATGTATATATATATGTATATGTGTATGTATCTATGTATGTGTGTATATATATATATGTATATATATATGTGTGTGTGTCTCTCTGTGTGTGTGTGTGTATGTGTTTGAATGAGTGTATGCGTGTTGATAATATTAATCACATGGTTTTGAATTCTGTATTAATATAAAGCAAACTCTAGTGAAATTTAAAAATTTTAAGAACCAATATACATTTAAAGCACAAAGAAAAAAAAGTGAAAATTAGTATTATATGTATTTTTTTTTGCCTATGTATTCATTAATGCTCTTTACAAGGGAAGTCAATATATCTTCAAAAACGTTCCAAAGATTTTATCTGGAAAAATAAGCCAATAAGAAATTAATCTTAGAATTTCTGATACAGCACCATATCGATTAATAATTTCGCCTTACTTATACTCAGACTCCTATTTCTTGGTTAATTAATTGAGTGCGCATCTGGTTATGACTAGAAAAAAAAGTATAAACTGGTGAGTGGAAAATAACTTAAATTCTGTACACTCTTCATTCTTTTATAGAAACATTGTTCAGTGTAAACTATTTTGATACATTGTTTTCGATTTTAGTTCATACTATAAAACTAATCAATTCCCCTGTTTCTTTCTAGTTAAAGTTATACATATTATATATTTGTTTGTGTATAAACATACATACACATACACACACAGATATATATATATATATATATATATATATATATATATATATATATATATATATATATATATATATATGTATCTATGTTAAAATCCCTTATTTACGTATTTTAATATTATTTTAATAACTTTTGTTCATAAAGTGAGTTCGGGGTTTGTGTGGTAATTCTTATTTTTCCCTCCAGAGACGCTATAGACTTAGTTCAGCCTCTGTCTGGACTACTTTAGCCAATAGTTAGCGAGTTCTCTTTAAACATGGGTATTTTGTATCACATGATCAATTGTGCTTAGGGATTATTCGTAGTCTTTTACCTTAGCAATCCCTACTTAAAAAGTGTATGCTCGGGATCACTTTGTCTATTTGCACGAAGTTGTAAAGCTGTCTGCCTGTTGTACGGATTTCATGTTTATTACCAGAAATAAACTGTGTTGTGATTTTGAATGAGTCTCGCTCACATAACATACATACATATATACATACATATATATATATACATATATATATATATTTATATACATATACATACATATATATATATATATATATATATATATATATATATATATATATATATATATATATATATATATATATATATATATATATATATATATATATATATATATATATGGGTGTGTTCAAATATGTACTTTCATATACAAAAGTAGGTTTTAAAAAAAGAATAGAAATAACAAGGGTTAAGAGAATAATAAGACAGATCTCTAGAAATATTCACACCGTCTATCAGCTTAATTCGCAGCTTGAAGATATCCGCATATATTTTTATCCAGACAGGAAGATATATATGCTACATTTATGTCTGCTTAATTATGTCTGAGGAAAGAAACATATTTTGATAATAAATATATATTGCAATAAAGTATTATTTTAAGTGTTCTTTTCGTTTTATAATATGAAGCATACTTAGAAAATAAGAGTACTTATTTTTTAAATTATAAAAAAGCAATATATTTTTTAAAATTTACAAATTCATAAACGTATATCCAACAGTATTTGTTGACACAGTTGCCTTTCTTCTCAGTTTGCTACTATAAAAGTTTTCAACCGACTGAGAAAAAGGAAAGGTCATTTTTCTAACAAAAACTTTGGCTTGAACACAATGCTACCACCTTTTCTGAAAACCATTGTGTTTGAATATCAAAGGTTTAATAATGTTACTCTCTGGATGTAACTCCTATATTACGTCGATTCTTTAATCTTATTTTGGCTAAGCCCTTCAACCTTAATGAAGACTTGTTGTGACTAAATAGTTCTTGCTGGAACTTTTTAGGCTTCCCATAAGTATGGATACAATTTCCTCGCGTATCTTAAGACGGTAAACATATTTTAAACGCGGAGAGTTACTAGATCAAATTGTGGAATTTTGTAAGTTAAAAAATTTCTCTAAATAAATTACGTTATACATACTAACTCAAATATCATGAAAACACTATACAATAAGTTTGATAATTATTTAAAAAAGTTTTAAAATAAATTTCTATTTATATCTCTTACAAATGTATTATAAAGACTTTAAAATAAACTAAAACTTAATTTTTAAATAAAATACAACTTTTAACAATCCTTGGTTTAACAAGAATCCAGAATTAGCGAGGACATTGGAAATGTTTGATTGCTTTAGTGCTAAAGCTATATTAGCATAACTTGCTTTTAACGATAAAATCCCTGTTATATCAAGCAATACTTTAATGATTCATAAAGTTTCTTGTCCTCCTCCTCTCCACCTACCGTATTCTTTCTTGGAACATCTTTTACGTCTGCTTTTAACTTTCTGAAGTCAACAAAGATTTAGTGAAACTAAGTAGTGAAGTTTTACCACCGAATTCTACAAAAGTTACCCTTCTTATACCCCGTAGGGCCATCGGAAGTATTTAATCAAACTATCCTAAGCACTTGATTTTCATGATTTTCAGTAGAAGAGAAAAAAAATAGGAAAATATCAAATGCTAATGTAAACCTACTCGAAGCGATAATTTTAATGAGTGATGTATGGGAAAACGCTAAATCTGCATGCATTACCCATTATTTCCGTGAGGATGTATGGACATTTCTCGGCCATGAGTATTTTCCGAAGAATAATAACACAAGAAATAGACAATAAGACAGTTCAAAGCCAATTAACTTATTTCTTTTGCACTATACAATAACAAAATATAAGTAAACTAAGTATATATAATGTACTTAGTATGTATGATTTTTTATCATATATTTAGGAACTCGCTTTTTACGAGCAATCGGTTCTAACGAGTAAATGTCTCTTTGTATTCGTTGTAAGCGAATCCTGACTGTAACTGATTTTAAGTTATTTATTTCCCACGGCATCTCAAAATACAATTCTTGTTTCTTGATGTAACATATATACATACGAATGTCATGAACTTTAGTTATTTCTCAGAAGTAACATATCTGGATAAATTTATTCTGCATATTAATTTATTCTTATGAACTTAATGTTGGGAAATATACCTAATAATGGGGATATGTCTGTTTTTAGGAAACCGTAGATTGATGTAAACCTTGGTATGGAGAAAACAGAGGCTCTTGGTGTGATAATATCATGACGGGCTTCGAAACGTCATGAAAAGCTGAAAGAAATGTATATTTCGGAATAGTGACTATAAAGAGAAGTCTTTAAAAACCAAATAAAAATTAAGTTTCAGTCTAGATTATTTTTAAGTAATAAAGAAATTTTCTCTTAACAAATCTGTCTGGAATTTTCTCTTAACAAATTAACCGTTTAAAAGATTATTGCTAGAAATGCTAGGTAAATGTCTCATTTTTAATTGTTGAAGGTGAATGTGTATGATCCGAATTTTTGACAAGATGATATATCAATACCTAATACATGTTTTTAAACCATTACTCCGGTCTACACAAAATATTAAAGTAAATACATTAACCCCTTAACGTGCACGCTCGAGTTAAATCGAGCGAGCTAAACTGGTCAAACTGTGCACACTCGAGATAATTTAAGCGGCGTTGTACTTTATGTTGCTATAATTTTTCACACTCGAATGCAAACGAGAGCTGAAAATAACAATGTGAAAAAAAATCGTTTTATTGATATTTAACATTTACATCGGATTGTAATCTATAACACTTATTCAAGTTTAAAGTATATATATTTTTCCCAAATTCAACGTTTTAAATTTCGTTTTTTACATTAAAAAAATTAATTTTTTTTGCTGGCTTTTTTTTTAACTGTGCATTAAGGGGTTAAGGAAAAATATTAAAATTAACAATCTATATGAAAAGCTATAAAAAAATTAATAATTTTTCCTTAAAAATAAAATTTTATGATACAACTCGTATTTTCTCTTAAAAAATTAACCATTTAAAATATTATTGTTAAAAAGCTAATTAAATTTAATTTTTTTAAAATTCCAGTGGGGAAATTGTAGTAACCACAATTCTGGTATAATGCAGTCTCTATAATAAATATTTCCAAACCATTAACCCGATCTACACGAAATATTAAAAATGAATACATTAAAGAGAGATGTACAATTAAAAATCTATACGATAACAACGCAAGTAACAAATGAGTGTTTCCTATAGCTCTAATTTAAGTAAAAAGATGATAATTAATTATCCATTTAATAATCTTGAAAAGGATTTTCACCTGCGTAAAGATGTTCTAAAGAATATTAAATAAAAAGTTTTGGAATTTCTTCTCTCCCATATAATATATTATCTTTTAGCTATTTATGTCTGGAGAGTGAAGTTCTGATGTAGGAAACTTTTAAACAAATGTGTTCCCTTTTTTTCTGTGCGGTTGAACTCCATTTGATCTTAGTGATTAATTTGCTCGCGCACTATATTTTTTATTCTTTTAAGCCTTAAACATTTAGGCAGTAGAGTATAATCTTCAGAACTCTGTGTGCGGGAATATGGAAATGTCATAAAAATATTTTAAGGTGGTATGTATTTTAAGTCGCGTTTAATAAATATATGGTATTAAATTTTGAATAAATTTGAATATAAACATTTTATATAACACGATAAAATCTTTCCTTAAAGATTTATCAATGGCTTAAGAGTATTTTTCTTGTTTTTTAAATATAAGGGATTTTATATATAAATGTAGAAAATCAGAAAGTAAAAAAATGTTCATACATAAATGTAGTTTTAATCTTTAGAAAATTAAATGAAAAGATTATTGTTAATTTTTGAGCTATTAATTTATTACTTCTATCGTTTATTTAAACCTTGATATTTAATCACTCATCTTTACATTGAAGAGACGCCATAGCATTACTCAATGCATTCAAATCAAACAAAATTCAAAGGAAAATTTTACAGATGTCGATAAAGAAAAATATTTTCTTTAAAAACTTACATATGGTTTAAGTATATATTTCTGACTTACGATTTATTTATTTAAATGGTGTAAGAAATGTATATATTTTACCCGTTAGAGAACTAGATTAAAATCTGCATATTTACATTTTTCAATTTTTTCACTCTTAAATCTTTACTTCTGTAATTCGTTCAAACCTCGTAACTATTGATAATAACATATTTAGTCACTTATCTTTACAATGAAAAGACATCACACTAATACTTAATGCATTATCTATTTTAAATCTATGTCACTAGCGAGGAAATTAATTTAATAATTGTCTTTAAAGATTGTTAGTATACTGACAGGTGCCTCAGAACAATGAATTTGTTTCTGACGAAATGATGAGAGAAGAGGCCAAATAGCTTTTTAATGTTTACTTGATTGAATTATAGTCTCTCACAATAGTTCTCGTTAAATGCATGGTAAAAATATTTACATATAATGTTTGCTTCTTTAAATAGATGGGAGAAATTTTGGGGTATTTTTTACGTTATTACATCCCAATTATGGAATATTGATACCTTTAACTTGGATTTATTTATTTTTAGTAACACCAGATTAACTTAAGACTTACTCTTCTGCTAATTGTGATTTAAAATTAACTTACTATTGAACATATTCTCTCATAATTCAGTTTCAGAAGTTGGATTACAAGATATATTTTGATCATATCTATAAGGTATGTTGGACATTGTTTTAGCCATATATAACCGTCAGACAATAAATTTGAAGGAAATTTAACTTAAGTTAATAGCAAGTAACTTTTAATGCATATAAATATTGTGTTAATAGCCTATATGATGAAATGAAAGAAGTAAATAAATGTAGGACATAATAAGAAATCTCTAGGTCATAAGAAATAGAGATCACAAAGAGAAAGCCATAACCGTTACAGAGATATCCGAGTCAAATTCATTATAAATCGAACTGCCAACGCACGTTGCAATTACAGACATCTCATTAAGTCTCATATAGTCTAATTTCCTGCACTTGAAAGGCGTCCGCAGACTTGCATGTAGGAAATTTAGCAGGAAAACCCTTATCATACGCATTAAAGACCACCGTTGAGTGAACAGAAACATCCTGTTGATGACCAGTCAGGTTTGACCCCTTGTGCTAGGATTTCCGCAAGGGGAGCTAACCTACAAGGTAACTAAAGGCAGTGAATAAGTCACAATCAGCCCTTTGAATTTCACAATAAGAGATAACATATATCAGATTTGCTTTAGCTAATAGGATTTAATAGATTTTCAGAATGAAGACTGAAACTTCAAAGAAAACATACATATTGTAATCATTACGAATGTAGTGTAGTTACTAGAAACTTTACAACTTAATAAGGAAAAAGTTTTATGCCATTAACAGGAATAGCAATACCGATTAATATTTAAGATTAATAAAATTAATCTAGCCCTCTAAGCGGTTTTCACGTACAATTCCGCCAAACCGATGATGTCTTCAACGCGGTTGTCACGTACAATTTTAGACCTCCAAAAACGTTCCGAAAATGGATGTAATGTACATTTCTGCCAGTGTTTGAGGTAGGAGGATCAGATCGATTATTTAGAAACTGCATCCCTCTTTGACTGACATTTATTGAGGGATGCACCCCTACTCCCTGAGGCATAAAGACGCTGATAACTTTTCATGGCTTTGTAAATCTATATTTCGAAGTATTTTGTTTGCGGTAACAGATGTATCTATAATTGCACCACTTAAATATCTTTTTTAACTTTCGTAGAAAAATATAAATAATTCTCTTAAAGAATATTTTTATTTGTACTTTTAGAATCCATTATTTCTTATGGGATGATCTTCGAGACTTGACAAGCTTTATGTGCATTTATAATTAACAATCTATAATATCTATTTATATATCTATTTATAACCGAAAGTAAAGGGACAATAACGAGTGTGGGTTTCCCGTATTCCATTCTAGTCGACAAAGGGTGAAGTAAAAAATCATAGAACGTTTTGGCCATTGACACAATAAACCTTTAGCGTATTTTTTGGAGAAATTTTTTTTAATCGGTGTGTTCCACTCAGAGGGCTAGTATTTTTAAAAGACTATCAAAACCCCAAAAATGCTTCGGTAAAATGATTATACTATTGGATTGGAAGATGTTGAAAATTTATTTTATATAACAACTCATATAAAAAGGAATAAAAAAATAAAATTATAATAACGTAATCGATTGAAATCAATTTCCTAATTTCACTATTTTGAGAATTGCAATAGTATTTTAAATTCTTGTACATTGCATATATCAATCTTATTTTACATCCTATTGCATTTTTTACATATTTCAGGAATATTTTTAAGTATTTTCCGAAAACACGATAACATTTATATGAATTCAAACCTAGTGCAATAATTTTAAACTTGAAATTTAATAAAAATCTTAAAATTGGATTCAGAATCGAAATTCCGTTTTCTATAAAAGAGTTTCTAAAAAAATATCTAATCTCGGAAATGCTTCCAATACAACTAAAAAAAAGTCTTTTCATGAGCCAGAATTCGTTTTGTAAGACACTGTTGAAGAAAAGTTTATTATATATTAATCCCAAATATATCTTAGAATTGTAACTTTGTAAGCTTCGGGCCATTCACTTGATTTAAGTGTTGACAAAGACAGATTTATCGAGTATCACGTACAATTCAAATGCGTCAATGCGACTACTTGGTTTTCTTAAAAATATAGACAATATCGTAACTTTGAACTTTGAGAACTTCTGTCAGGAGGCTTGTAAGTACCAGTTAAATTGCAATTTACAAAGATGGATGGTATACTCTTTGCGATACTGGTTTTTGATAGTGAGCTTTTTTAATAATACGAATTATTTTTTGGGTTATGAAAAAGTAACTTTAATATGCAACCTTATAAATAAAATAATGACAATAGGTAGAATAATATGCTAAACAGTATATAATATTATAAGGATTTAGTATTTGTTTGCTCAAGAATAGAACTGTACACATTATATTCCAATATAACAATAAAGTATAAGTTTATAAATCATTAAGAAAAGATAGAGAGAAAATTATAATTTTTTTAATGTAAGAAGTTAGTGTTTAATGTAAGAAAACCGTGATACATTTATAGTAAACATGGTTGAACGCAAATAATGGGTACCTTCAGTTGTAAATAACATTATAAATACCAAAGTTATGCTTATTTTTGTATTATATATAAGTACTATGTGTTATAGCCAACACATAATGAAAATAAATTTTCAGTCAGAGCATTCCCCAGTCTTTTTCATTTTTAAAATGTTTGATTAACTTATTGATAACTGAACATCATAAAAGAAAATTAGAATTTTTGATAACATGTTATTTCCTTTGTTATCCATAATTTGTCAGTTTAATTTAGCAAACTGGTGTTTAGGAAAGCTCTTCATTAATTACACCTTTAATCAGGATTATTTATAAATAGTTTAGCTCAACTCCGCTGCTAAATTTGGAGGACTATTTTCAAAGCGAAGCATAACGACACGAAAGAGAGCGTGTTGTGTAATCACTTTTAAAACCTATGATTTTTAAAAATTTCGTTTGAAATTATCTTGCCGAAATTTTTCAAGCATGCGTTTTACCAGGCTAAAGCCCTTTAAATTATAAGCTAACGTTTCCGAAATTGCTTGGCAAAAAGGTGAATTGATTATTTACGGCAGGGCAACGCCTCAAACTTTATCCCAAGTATTGCTTTGTGGCAAACAATCAATTATCTCGTTGTTTTCGCGAGAATTTTGCAAACAGGTGAATTGATTGTTTTTAACAATGCATTATTCGGAAGTTAGGAAAGGTATTGTTCAGCTATAGATTATTAGTTTCCCAACCGATTTAACGGTTACTTTTCAAATAAATGAGCTAATAATAAAAATTATTTACAGAAATGTTAATAATAATAAGTTTTTTATAAATATACTATTTCATTTATTTTGTTAAACTCAGCAATGATGCACATAAAAGTGTAATGATTATTCCTCTATTCTTTAAAACTAATTAATTAAATTTAAAATGTTTTTAAACAGATTTTTCATTTACCTTTTCTAATTGATATATATATATATATATATATATATATATATATATATATATATATATATATATATATATATATATATATATATATATATATATATATATATATATATATATATATATATATATATATATATATATATATATATATATATATATATTTATATTATATATATATATATATATATATATATATATATATATATATATATATATATATATATATATATATATATATATATGTGTGTGTGTGTGTGTGTGTATGTGTCAAGTGACAATGAAAACTATTACATTTCCCAACATCTACACTTTTTGCTTATTTCTCAAAATAATCTATTTAAAAGTCTATTCATGATACTGTTGTATATCTCGTTTGTTGAAATATTAATTCCAAAAGGGTGGATTTTTTAATTCACCTGATCCGTAAAGCATTTTTTGACAAAAATGTCTTTAAATTTCCGGATTAATATATATCTGAGGGCCCTAAATCTGGATTATAGGGTGGATGTCACAGAAACTATCATAACCGTTATATCAACCAAGAAATGGTATTTTCTATCATATGAGGTCCAACTTTAAATTTTTCCCTTCAAACATTGACTTTCTTTGGACTTAATACGTTTGTTCCGTAAATACTATGCAATCTGATATTAATTTTCCTCTGTTTAACTTCTACTTGCAAAAATCTGATTTATCCCAGCTTGTAACTCCCGTAATGATGCCGCTATTTGTCGTCATACTTGAACTATTCTAGAAGAGTGATTTTTCAATATTCTAAACCTGAAAAGCTTTTTCCTACAAGACAATTCTTAGAAGTTCCAAACTAAAGATTATTAATATGGATAAATCTGGATTATATGGTGTATGTTACAGAAACTACCATTACCGTTGTTCCAACCATGCGGTGGTATTTTGTAATGCATGAGGTACATTTTTAGATTTTTGGCACCTAACGTTGACTTCCTTAGGTTCAATAGATTCGTCCAATAAATGATTTAGAACCTAAAACTTGTTTTACTCTGATTAAATTATTTGGCTTTCAAAAATCTCCTAACTATACGTATTAACTTTGTTTAATATGTGGTTAGATACGCCGTGTCTTGATGTTTTCCGCAATCAGAACCAACTCAAACAGTTTTTCCACCCCGGATAAAATGTAAATTACGACCCCTTTCTTCCTATAATAACAATTACTATTAAAAGAGATCAGACTATAGATAGCTAATATATAGTTTTTAGAAAATCATCTTTCTCGTAGCCCCACTTATTGGCAAAGAAATCAAAATTCTTAAAATAATAGCAGAAATCGGTACAAAATTTATGCTTGGTATTAGTTTTAAAACTTTAATCGGACTTTCCTTTTTGCCTAAAAAAACATAATTTCTAAGAATATCTCGAAGTTTTCATAACATGTAAAAAAAAAATCCTCATAATGAGAAACTTCATAAAATTGTCGTACAATCAGCAACTTATTGAAGTCCGGTTTTAAAATATTTAAAACCTGTGCTTAGATTATCTTAACAAGCAAGTCACGATTTGGATGACTAGAGGGTAATAAAAGGTCTTTCTTGGTTTTCCTGTGCCGTTATCTGATTTATTGATGAAGAAACTAAGTATAGGAAAGGAAACGAAAATTCACAAGCATTGATATTGTTGAAACTAAATTTTTGGGTGGACTAACCAAATGCTGCACTAACCTTTCGGACTTTAAATTACCGGAACTAAATGTAAATTTGTTGAGAACCCCTTTTAAATGTAATTTAAAAAAATTTAATCATTAATAAAATATTTTTTGTAAATTGCAAAACTACTTTTTTAAAACGTTGTTTATAAATATAATTTTGCAAAAGAACTACACTAATATACTTAAAACCAATTTTTAAAGGAAATTTACGAATTCTTGACTTAAGACTTTTAATATTTGACAGATACTATTTTAAAAATTTGAATTCAAATACTTTTATACCAGCTTCAACAGTTTATTTCCGTGTCATTTAAACCAAATATATATTCAACGACTTCAGACTAAAAAATTATGACCTACATCGAGCAATATATAAATACGAAATTAACGAGGACGGACTCTAATATTGAAAGTTATTTAACTTCCAATATTAGAGTCCGTCGTCGTTACTTTCGACTGTTAATTTAAAAATCATAAGATGCTGCTTCTAAAAAAGAAAAATTTCGTGAAAAATTATATGTTTCAAGATTTATTATTTTGTCCGGGTTTAACAAATCATAAAAGGCGTTTCTAATTATAGGTTTTAAAAAACCTGGGAAATTGTTTATGGGATTGTCTTGTACTTTCGTTGAAAAGGGAAACTCGTTCCAAGAAATCCTAAAAATTTTATGAAATATTTTGTAGTTGTTTCTAAAAATTGAAGTTAGGTATTGATGGATTAACTGTTTAAATTTTAATTAACGGAATAAAATATTAGTCTAGTAAAATTGGTAAATGTATTTATTAAAAACTCTAAGTATTATCTCTTTATAAATTTATATTCAATGTAATGAGACACTGGCAAAATCAGAATATGAAAAAGAAGAAATGAAAAATTATCAATATCGAAGAAAATGTATAATTACTCTATGGAAAAAAAGAGTTAAATTTTGCTTCTATTAACTCCCGAATTTCCACTTTTAAATATTACAAAGAATCTATCATTAAAGTACTATAAATGCACTAGTGTCAGTAACATGCTTGACTGTATCTCCACCTTTATAAGGAGGACATTTTACCAAAAAGCTTGTTACATTAGCTCGGATATATGCAAAGCTGGTAATAATCCACAGTAACAAAACCTGCAGTTCGACAAAATAATTTTAAAGGAAGTAGATTTTTCAAAATATATCTTATAAAATTGTAGGTTATTCACTAATAAACTTATAACAAGGCATGCTTTGGTATCTCATAGGTTTGGTTTCTCAAAAACTCCTTAGAAATGTACTATTGTAAGACAGCATGGTAATGCACTCATTTTTAGCAAAGGTAAATGTGTATACTATAAAGAATTCCAAAAACTTTTCAGTATCTTCTGTAATTTATAATTTTGTGGTTTGTAACAACAATTAATGATTTTTCAAACCCAGCAGGAAAAACTCTTTTTGCTTAAATACATCAACTAAAATCAAGAAGAAAAATTACATTTCTTATGAAGCATCAGTTTAGAGTACTGTGTTTACAAATGATAGCAAATAAGTCTGTTATCTCGAAAATTTCCAATTAATAAACTATATTCTACTGTGTTTATAAGGTGGTAACTTCACCAAAGTGCTTGTTACAAAGCTCAAGCATATGCAAAGATCAAAATATTCCACAGTAGTAAAACTTGCAGTTTGAGCAAATGATTTCAAATGAAATTGACCATTCAAAACACATTTCATAAAATAGTAGGTTGTATTTTAATAAACTTCTTAATGAAGCATTTCATAGTATCTCATAGAAAGAACTTCCTCCAAACTATCTTAGAAATGTATTTAAGTAAGAATGCCTGATAAAGCATTGTTTGCATATTTCTATTGCAAATTTAGTGTCACTTATTAAACTCGCGTATAAAAGCCACATGAAGTTTCGATTGTTCCGTTAACAATTCTATGACAGTTGCAACTTGTGTAACTTCAGACTTACTATACAAATACATCTTTATTAGAAATGATTTAATTATGCGTTCTGCAAGATTCAGACAAATACAAACATTTTTAAGACGCTAGCATCTGTTTCTCATTACATTGTCTGAACATGATAATTTCGTCTCAAATTCGTTCTGGAAGATTTTTATCAGCTAAATTAACTTTTGATTGCGTGGTTGGCATCAAATGTTACTGCTAATCCGATTCTTCAAACTTAATTCTCATAAATTGGAAAAGACATTAAATTAGTTTTTGAGAAGTCATTTGTATATTGTATTTATCGATTCTATCACATTTGTTTATTTGAAATTTGAAACCTCAAGATTTTAGTTTCCTCTCCATTTTCTGTTTATACATAAAATCATAGAACCAAAATTCGTTTCTTAACTTAAAACTGTGTTATTTTTGCTATATATATATATATACATATATATATATATATATATATATATATATATATATATATATATATATATATGCACACACACATATATACATATATATACATACATATATAGATGTACATATATATATATATATATATATATATATATATATATATATATATATATATATATATATATATATACATATACATATACATATAACACACACACATATATATATATATATATATATATATATATATATATATATATATATATATATATATATATATATATATATATATATATATATATATAATGAGCTCATTAGTAATCATCTGTTGTTTTAATCAGTTGATACTATTTAATAAAAAAGTAAAATATTCTTGTTAAGTGATTTATTTGCTATCCCGTTTAAGTACAGTACTGAAAAGTGAAGCTTTACAATATATAAAGCTATAAGTCAGGATTTCAGTTTATGCACCTCACGGAAAAGTTATTTTATGCAAACGCTCGAGAAATCATAAAAGTCGTTACAAATAAGGTAATAGTAAATAATAACAGATGTTCTAAATTCTAGTAAATTGTTTATAGTATTGCCATCTACCTTCGCTGAAAGGGACAACCCATTCCAAGAAAACAAAAATTCTACAAACTAATTTTTAAGAGACATTTGTCCCTTAAAAAGGGCTCTAGGCATTAAAGGGTTAAGCTACATGCAGACATATGCTCGTAAAGATGTATAATAAAGCATATGATTGTAATAAAAGTAGAAAATTACTATCTAAATAAAATAAATACGTTCTAAATGAAATGAAGAAATGCTAATGACCTTGATTAATTAGATTATTTTGTACGTGGTCTTTTATTTTTAAATCATCTAATTTATCGCTTTGTTGATGTTGATCTCTGGGGTAATTTCCGGGGTAATATCTGAAAGCTATTTAGGAAACAGTTTTAAGAAATTATCCCGGGAATGTTACGGACTACAGAAAAAACTGTGAGTGTATGCAATTTCCTTTGTCATGTTTTTATTCCCAATTATCATTTTCTCTGTTGTTTATATGTCATTAAATGATATAAATTTCAGATTTCTCTGATCATTCTTTGCTGAGCGGTCTACTTTTTGTCAAATGTAGGTCTGTGACCTGACCTTGATATTTCGTAGCATATCTCTACCTTTAATATATTCTATAAGAAAAGTTTTCTTTTGTTCAATGAAAAGTAAATTTAACAATTTTTAATAAGTTTAGATAACGTAAGTATATCAAATCTTCAAATACCTTTTCCTTACATTATTATTGTCTTGGGATAATTTTCTTTGATTCAAAATGTTAAATGTTAATACCTAATTGGACAGTCACTTATTTATATTTATTTTTTCAGAAATAGTTCATTTTTTGTTAATTTATCAGCCATTGAAGTATGTGGTGCACACAGGAATTGAATTATGGAGAAAGGAAAAAGGACGTAAATAATAAAGAGAAATTAAACAGATTTCTTGTTTTATTCCACTTAATCTATATATATAAAAATGAATTTGTGTGTGTGTGTCTGTCTGTCTGTCTGTACTCAATAGACTCAAAAACTATGCATCCAATCGCCGTGAAAATTTGGGAAATGTTTAGGTATATCCCTGGGAAGGTTTTTGTAAATTTTCAACGTTCGAAATTCATTCCTTCCCCCTTTTTCGAGCATTTCATGTCATTATTCCAAGCATTATTTTCCCCGGTTAAACGCAAACGATTAAGTTTTTAATTTATCGCATCATATCTAAGGGAAAGAAGCAATATTTCTAGCAATGTGACGTCATCCCAAGTAATTGTTTTAAACGCAGTTTTCCACGATTAAAAGCAGGAGATTAAAATGTTCAATTCCTCACATAATAAATACGCGAAAATGATATTTTTCTATCATTATGACGTCATTCATTTAAATATTTCATTTATTCATTTCTTATTTTATATTATTTAAAATCGTCTGCTTAGTATCTATTCGATTTGAACTGAAATTTGAGATATAAAGTGATTCACTTTCATTTCTACGTGACGCAAATTATAGCATTTTTATATGAGAACTAATTTTAAATTTAATTCTTGGTTTATTTTTATGTTACAATGAAATGCATATCAACAATATTCTAAGTACAAAAAGTACAAATTTCAGTGACTCTCATGGCCAAATAAAACCTATCATTTTATATAGTTATCTTCATAGTCATATGGTTGTCGATATGAATGTGTGTTTCTGTTTCGTACAAAACTATGTGGTTTGTCATAAATTTCCTTAATTTTGGAAAACATTTATTACTACCAACAAAATTAGCACTGTTGCTGTCAAAACCTGTGCTTCCTATTCTATCACGTAATATGGCAAGATCTGTTAACTTTGCTAATCAACGTACAGTAGTAATACAGTACTGCAATTTAGGGTTAAGCTTATATTTTACAATAAAAAAAGTTTGAGAAAATTTAATATAAGACAAATTCGATTATAAAAACTGAATAATGTTATAATACGCTTATGATAGAAATATATAAACATGCCAATGACTCGAACTGAACTGTGACGAATTTAGAGAGTTATTCACGAAAAATAAATCTTTGTTTAAAAGTAATATATTAAGTTCACCGTAGCGAAGCACGGGCAAACTTGCTAGTCCTTAAATAAATTTTAAAAAATAAGCTGTAGACTTGATCAGTAAAATTTTTAGTTTTCTAGAATTATAAAGTACCTTATGAGGCAGGTAAAAAATGTATTAATAGAATATTTCTATAATAGAAATTACTTATTTGTATAAATATTTGTATTAATAGAAAATTAAACAGACGCTAGAAACAGATGTACCTAGATCCTGTCTCAATAAAGCCACTTAACAGCTAACCGCGATTAACCCATGGCACCAACCAATGGCGGGACGCGATTCTCCGTTTAAACAGAGATTAGTCACGGTTAGCAGTTAAGCTACTTTGGTGAGACCGTCCCCCATATTTTTATGAGAAAATTTGTTGTTAATACCGGTGATAAAATTTTCATTGCAACAAAAAATAATCGATGATTAAATTTTAAATTATCTTATGTACCTAATCTATTATTTAAACCAAATATAAAAGAAAATTATTTACGTACTATCTAAGATCAGTGATAAAATGTATGAAAATAATACCGACAATATTATAATAATTTTAAATAAAAAATGATTAAATGGTTAAAGGAATGACTTCTCAATGCTAGAAAAAATGTTATTATTACCTATTTATTATATGATAAATTGATACATTTAATCGCCTGCTCTAAACCGGGGAAAAAAGGGGTTGTAAAAATAGCATTAAATACTCAAAAAGGAGTTTATTTCCAATGTTTTAAAGACAACAATATCTTTCGCTGGGATATGAAGCACATTTATACCAATTTATTTTAGAATTGGATTGATTGTTTAAGAGAGGATGAACTTTACTCGCTTTGAATTTTTCTAACCGTAACTCATGAAGAATCCAATATCGATGCCTCTATTCATTCCAAGTCCAACCGCTTCATAAATTCGAGGACAGGCGGACAGATAATTTAGGCTATTATTATGTGGGGGATTAGAACCGCAGGAGATTCGGTCTACCTAAAACCACGGGCTATTGTGAAACTTATTCCGATTAATGTGAATCTGTGTTGTTATTCAAAATGTACACTATTTATACGCAATAACATTTATTCACTTTTAAACATTAAATTAATATAATAATTGATAAAAACAATAAGATAATGCAATATCGAAAAGTATTTATAGTTAGAAAAATATATAGACAGCTTTAAAGGAATTATCTAGTTTCTTACCAGTCACACTGTCCAGGCGCAGTTTGGTTAACTTTTTTTATATATATTTTACACATTTTCTACATATCGGTATTTTACAGTTAATCGGAGTTTTACAGCAAATATCTACAGTTTTGTTTCCACACTTAGAAACTTAGTAATGAACCATTTTTCCCCTATGCAAATATTCTTAAATACTATATTTTTATAGATTTCCATGGGTATGGAATTAGGAAAAGTCGCAAAACTTATTTCAATTTTATTAGTAGCTTTTAGAGAAAATTGGATAGGAAAGAGTTTTGGGGTCGAAATGTCTCATTCCGCGGTTCTAGTTTTAAAGGATATTAAACGATGAGGCACTCAACTTTAACTTGAATCATTCTAAACATAGTCGGTGTTCAGGAAAGGTTTTAACCTACACTTTTTATAACACATAGTTTATCCCTTGTAATACTTTTTTTAATTGTACCTTTTGAACGGAACATAATTCTTAAACATAAAATGCTTAGCTACTTTTAGTATCTTAATTTGAAAACATATTTACCAATTTTACATATTAAAAATATTTTACTATTTTTGGATAAAAATCATAAATCTTTGTGTTTGTTTTAAAAAGTTTTTGATTTAATATATATATATATATATATATATATATATATATATATATATATATATATATATATATATATATATATATATATATATATATATATATATATATATATATATATATATATATATATATATATATATATATATATGTATATATGTATATATATATATGTATATATATATATATATATATATATATATATATATATATATTATATATTTATATATATGTATATATATATATATATATATATATATATATATATATATATATATATATATATATATATATATATATATATATATATATGTATATATATATATATATATATATATATGTATATATATAATGTATATATATATATGTATATATATATATGTATATATATATATGTATATATATATATATATATATATATATATATATATATATATATATATATATATATGTATATATGTATATATATGTATATATATATATATATATATATATATATATATATATATATATATATATATACTAATTAAAAAATAACCTTATTCTTATTTCGAAATTTTAAGAATTCAAAGTTCTGAAGAGAATTTGTATGATCTGTTTTTCTCGGATAATAAAGTTAAAATACCTTTTTTTATTATGCTCTTTTTCGGTTGACTTCTTTAAATATATATTCTATGTTTAATATTCAAAAAAGGCATTTGCTCCACATTCATAAAGAATATAAATTATCTGAGGAAAGAATGTCTATTATCCCGCAAGAGATTTTTCAAACGCATGAGGTTTTGCAAGTGTACTAAGTTTGTAAGATTTTGTTAAAATATAGTTCAATACAATGCAATAAAACATTTTTACTCTTTCTATTCAAAAGTTAGCAACTGAAAGTCTAAAAAATTTGAAATTCCGAAATGTTTTACGCCTCAATTAAAGTTTGATAAAAAGTTCTCTTTCATGAAATCTAAATTTGAAAAGAGTTCTCGATATGCATACGTAAAAACAACTTATATCCTTTTGTGTAACTATGAAACGTGTTTAAAGAACTGTTTCCAAATGAGGTCTTTGAAAAGGAGCGAATGTGTTCTACTTTCTCTTAAATGATAAAACCTTGGCAAAAATGCAATATACAAAATATTTACGGCTTTTATTCAAGTCTTAAGAGATGTGATTCTTGAAATTTCAGGACATTGTGATAAGACAAAAATAGCAATTTTTTCGATTCGCATTCATAAATTTTGACACTGTATAATGTAACAAGCAGGTTGCAAAATAAATCAAATTTCGTGACAATGTAATGTTGAATTTGCAGCGTTCATTCATAAAACACTTTTTCTCCCATTGACAAGGTTGTAAAAAAGAAATAAGAAAGTTGTAAATAGGAAGTTATTGAGTTCCTTCGTGACACATGATTGGAGGTTACGAGCTAGAGCTTCATTCAATAAAGAAGTCTGCGTGTAGGGTTCGAAGTGTACGCAAAATTACGGAGCTTGATATTGAATTTCAGAAGCTTTGTTTTATCCTTTAGCTAAAAAAATTGACTCCCAGTTGTTCACGTTTAGCGGATTCTTTTCACTGCTTTCCCAATCTCTTCATCATATTTCATATGAAAGACTGAAAATAAGAGTTTCGAGTTTAGTAAAAATAAGTACAATGTTTTCAAATTTAATTTAATGCGCTAGGAAATATAATTTTTACACATTTCTTCACAAGAACCAACTAATTTTCAAAACATTTATAGTATATAAAAATTTACAAAAATGTACTATTTAAAGCAATATAATTTATTCGAGTCATAAGATATGTGACTCTTAAAATGACAAGATATTGTGATAAGAGAAAATAAACAATTTTTTTTTTTTTTGGATTCGCATTTATAAATTTTGATACGGCATAATGATGCAATACACATTTATTCAAAATTAAAAAAATCGGTATGATGCAATGTTCATAAAATGTTTTTTTCTGGTATTGACAAGAATTCTGGTATTGGCTTTTCAAGTTGTAAAAAAGAACTAAGAAAGTTGTAAATAGGAAGTTAAAGAACTCTTTTGTGACACATGATTGGAGGTTACGAGTTAGAATTCAGGCAAGAAAGAAGTCTGCGTGTAGGATTCGAAGTATACTCAAAATTACGGGGGTTGATATTGAATTTGAGAAGTTTTATTTTATCTTTTAGAAAAAAAGTGACTCTTAGTTGCCCTCGTTTAGCGTATAATTTCACTGGTTTTTCAATTCTTTTATCCTATTCCATTTGAAAAAATGGAAACAGAGAAATTTACAAAAACGTAATATTTAAAACAATATAATTTATTCGAGTCATAAAATATGCGACTCATAAAATGACAAGATATTGTGATAAGACAAAATAAACAATTTTTTTTAGATTCACGTTTATAAATTTTGATACTGCATAAGGATGCAATACACATTTTTTCAAAATTAAAAAAATTGTGATGATGCAATGTTCATAAAATATTTTTCTGGTATTGAAAAAGTTGTAAAAAAAGAAGTAAGAAAGTTGTAAATAGGTTGTTAAAGAACTCTTTTGTGACACATGATTTGAGGTTACTAGTTTGAATTCAAGCAAGAAAAAATTCTGCGTGTACGGTTCGAAGTGTACTCAAAATTATGGGGCTTGATATTGAATTTCAGGAGCTTTGTTTTAGCTAAAAAAATTGACTCCCAGTTGTTCACGTTTAGCGGATTCTTTTCACTGATTTCTCAATCTCTTCATCATATTTCATATGAAAGAATGAAAACAAGAGTTTCGTGTTTAGTAAAAATAAGTTTATTCTGTTTTACAATTTAACAAAGTCTTCATATTTATTTAATGCTATAGGAAATATAATTTTTACGGATTTCTTCATAAGAATCAACTAATTCTTAAAACATTTATAGTATATAAAAAATTTACAAAAATGTACTTTTTAAAACAACATAATTTATTCGAGTCTTAAGATATGTGACTCTTAAAATGACAAGATATTGCAATAAGACAAAAATTGTAATTTTTTCCGATTAGCATTTATAAATTTCGACACTGCATAATGATGCAATATGCAGATTTTCAAAATTAAAAAATATTCTTTATGATGTAATGTTCATAAAATACTTTTTTCTGGTATTGACAAAGTTGTAAAAAAAGGAGTAAGAAAATTGTAAATAGGAAGTTAAAGAACTCTTTTGTGACACCTGATTAGAGGTTACTAGTTAGAATTCAAGCAAGAAAGAAGTCTGTGTGTAGGATTCGAAGTATACGCAAAATTACGGGGTTTAATATTTAAAACAATATAATTTATTCGAGTCATAAAATATGCGACTCATAAAATGACAAGATATTGTGATAAGACAAAATAAACAATTTTTTTTAGATTCACGTTTATAAATTTTGATACTGCATAAGGATGCAATACACATTTTTTCAAAATTAAAAAAATTGTGATGATGCAATGTTCATAAAATATTTTTCTGGTATTGAAAAAGTTGTAAAAAAAGAAGTAAGAAAGTTGTAAATAGGTTGTTAAAGAACTCTTTTGTGACACATGATTTGAGGTTACTAGTTTGAATTCAAGCAAGAAAAAATTCTGCGTGTACGGTTCGAAGTGTACTCAAAATTATGGGGCTTGATATTGAATTTCAGAAGCTTTGTTTTATCCTTTAGCTAAAAAAATTGACTCCCAGTTGTTCACGTTTAGCGGATTACAACGGATTTTAGCGGATTATATTTTTCACTGATTTCTATTTTATCTTTTAGAAAAAAAGTGACTCTTAGTTGCCCTCGTTTAGCGTATAATTTCACTGGTTTTTCAATTTCTTTATCCTATTCCATTTGAAAGAATGGAAACAGAGAAATTTACAAAAATGTACTATTTAAAACAATATAATTTATTCGAGTCATAAGATATGTGACTCATAAAATGACAAGATGTTGTGATAAGACAAAATAAACATTTTTTTTTCGATTCGCAGTTATAAATTTTGATACTGCATAATGATGCAATACGCAAATTTTCAAAATTAAAAAAATTCGTGATGATGTAATGTTTATAAAATACTTTTTCTGGTATTGACAAAGTTGTAAAAAAGAAGTAAGAAAGTTGTAAATAGGAAGTTAAAAAACTCTTTTGCGACACTTGATTGGAGTTTACGAGTTAGATTTAGGGGGTTGATATTGAATTTAAGAAGTTTTATTTTATATTTTAGAGAAAAAAGTGACTCTTAGTTGCCCTTGTTTAGCATATAATTTCACTACTTTTTCAATTTCTTTATCTTATTCCATTTGAAAGAATAAAAACAAGAACTTGGAATAAAGAAAATGGTAAATGTTTTTTTTTTTTTTTTTTTCAATATAACAAATCTATCAGATTTACTTTTATACCACATAAAATATATTTTAGCATTTCATCGTGAGAATTACATTATTTTTATCATATAAATAACATTTGATAACTGTGAATTTATAGAAAAGAAAAATTTCTGTCATCCCATGCATTCCTTCTAAAAAATTTACACTCCTTCACACAGTATCAATATATTATTTTCTATTATATTATAGAGTTGTTTTTTTAAATATATGTGTTCAATATATTCTCATGACGTTTACACACACATATATATAGTCTTAAAACCATCTAAATAATAGACTAAATATTTTTAATATTTTCTTTCAAAACATTTTCACGGTGGTTTGCCGATATTTGTTACTACAATTCTGAAACAAACCTGACTGTGAGTGCAAACTCCGCATTTTAATTCTACTGCTCACTTCTCTCAGTAATGAGAACTGTACTAGAACAAACCGATCGAGTGATCTGCATGGGTTATCTTGTGTTACAGCACGTGTGAGGCAAGTGATATACTACCACCCCTACAAGCTCTAAATGATGAGGGGAGAAGGACACTTCTTCATAAACAGTACAAAGGGAATTCATTGGCTTTTATGATGGAAATTCAAAGAATTTATCCCAAATCCTTGTTCTTTTCGGTGATAAATAGGAAAAAGTAACCTTAAAAATTGTGAAGAAAAATAATTCTTTTCTACTATTATTAGTAAAATAATGATTACAGATATATTTTGAAAATATTTTTCATGATAATGTCAAACTATCAAATAGTTAGCTTTGTATATTTTAATTATTTTATTTTTAAAAATTATTTTATTCAAATTTCGCTACAGTTCACTAGCAGTCCCGTAGCAAAGTAGGATGTGGGGGTTGAAACTACCCCATATGGAAGACAGACTGTATACACATATTATACATATATATATATATATATATATATATATATATATATATATATATATATATATATATATATGTACACACACACACACACACACACACATATATATATATATATATATATATACATATGTGTATATACATATGTACACACACATATATATATATATATATATATATATATATATATGTGTGTGTGTGTGTAAGGATTGCTGTATTAATTTCTATTTACTGCAGTTGAAGGAGGGGTCATCCCCAAAGAAAATTTTCTCGCTATGGTCCTGTTTACCAGAATTGTTGCTATTAATTGGTAACGTAGCAGGTATGCTAGTATATACTGATCATTCGGAGCCTTCAAAATATTAAAAATACCTCAACATCTTCCTATACTTTGAAAAATATCTAAAAATATAATGTCCTTTAAATTGGGATCTGCTTGCTGGAAGCGAAAAATTAACCCTAAAATTATAGACCGAGTCTTAAATCTTAGACATAGCTCAAGTATATAAAGATGATGAAAGTCAAACGAGTAACATTATCTAAGATCAAAATAACAGTGATAAAAAATTTAGTTTAACAAATGTATTTCTATCGCTATAAATAACAATATCCTTTTTTTCTTGATTCTATGAAGCGTAAATAATAATTCATTAGCCAAAATGTGTGTATATCACGCTACCACTCTTATTATTTTACATCCGAGGAAAAACAAAACCTATCAATTACACTAAATTATGTAATCATTAAATTTATCCGAATTATTCTTTGATTACATGAGATCTGCTAATTTTTATTAATTTCTCTACTATCTTAATAGTCGCTCCATATGATCACGTTAGATGATTATTTTTTAAGCAAATTATTTAAATAACTTGAAGACTTTTTCTCGGATATTTATAAATTCACTCGAGCACGCACGTGCGTGCACCGGCCTTGAGCTAAGCGTTTTTCAACAATCTATTTACTGTTTCTATTAAATTAAAGTGTAAATCATAATACAATTAGAACAATATATGTCTACTTTTCTTCATGATGAAAGGATGCATATAATAAAAGGAATAACTGTTATATTTGTAGTAGTAATTATTATTTTTTTTTCTTTGTTCCAGTCAACATTTTTAGATATGCCTTGAATTAATCCATAAAAGAATCATAAAATATTTTTCTAAGAGAATTTTATATCAATACTTATAGTAACAAGTATTATTGATTCTTCGCAATATTATAATTTTTCATTGTGTGTGGTAAACTTTCTTAAGTTCACAGTAAGAAATATTAAATCCACTGTGCCGCAAATAAAAACGAATATTAAAGCCCTGTCATAAATGTAGACAGTTTAAAATGCAGAGGAAAAGGAATTTATCCTACGTCTAATTATAGCCCACGTTCCATAATCGAGTATTTTAACCTTTTCCCGTGTACGGGAAAAACGAAATCGATGCATTATAAAACGAGAGAAATTTTGTAATGGGCTTCCTATCATCTCTTATTTTAATGCATCCAGTCCAAGTTTGATAAGTATTGCTGTTAAAATCCCAAAATCTTAACATATCATCTGTCACATCTTTTTCTAATTACACGCATTGTTTGTAATCAAAAGCCTACTACTCTACTTATTTAAAATACAATATATTTCATGTACTTAGATTTAAAGTTAAAAATAATTATTTTTTCCAAAGCTACTGATAAATCTACATTTCCTTCTCTATTTAGAGATTCGAGATAAAGAAGTTTTTATATGGATCAGGAAGTTTAAATATTGAATTATGAACTACAAACAGGTGCCACCGAGTAGACATTTATCTATACATTTTTGGTAAATCGTAGTACATTTTATTTTTAAATAAATAATAACGATAAAAGTGTAATAACTAATAATTTGAATCCCTATTTTCTGTTAAATGGATATGCTTCGTAAAAGCTTCTAGTTTGAAAACAAATTACATGCACTAATAATCCAATAAACCAATTATAGGATCTGGTACACATCTCTAGTTCATTCAATCCGTTTATAATAATTCATTTTGTTAGTTACGTTAGCTTACGTGGAATTCGCAAGAGGGATGTATTATTATAATAATAAATTTGGCAATATCTTACTAATAAAAATTACATACTGCATTGCCTACACAAGTCGTTTGAGATATCACATGTATAATTATATTTATATCGCCTAATTTTCACCATATATCATAAAGTATGTTTAAACTATAAACTCGGTATGAAAAGAAAGTGTACAAAAATAGTAGGGAATAAAGTGTAAACTATTCACTTATGTTTCACTGCTAAATAAACATTTTTAATACCGTTATGTTAAGGCAAATCAAAACTATTTTAAAGTACAAACATACATTCAACATTTGATAAAAATGTTTCAATTTAAATTTTTTTTTCAGTTAAAAAAAATTTCTCATAAAACTATCTTGCTTAGTGTTATTTTAAAGTTTTTATAAAGTTCAAGTCAAATTGTAAATTTTATGGGACGTGGAAGACTTCTTACCTTTTGATCTGATGCGGAGACATAGGATAAGGACCACAAACGGGCACAGCACAGCAAAGTTGGGCATGGTAATTTCAACAGCCGTTTTCTGCCTTGTTTATTTGACATGATTGGAAAAATTCTGGAAAACCGGAACAATAATATTCCTGTTATTCCTCCACTGAAACTTTAATTTTCCATTATTCACAATAAAAAAATCATCGAAAATTTAAAGAACAACCATTAACAAACGTTTTCAAATGTTTTTCACTAATGCCAGGGTTTATTTTTCTCCCCAGAATTGTGCGCGCCGACTTGTGTTAAGCTGACGGTAAGATTTGCATAACTGTAAGTGTCAATGCAACCGGATAGTTATGCTCCTAACATGTTTCTGCTTTGCCACTACCTTTCATTGGGGTTACAATTGGATTTCCGGAAAATCGCCAAAGTGTACGAAACCGTCGCCAAGGCAGCGAGATTGTTCTCATTTGACTGAACGGAAAAGTTGCTCTGGGAGATTCGGACGCTTTTTTCTCTCCCTTCCATCTTCAAAATATTTACGGCGGACAATTAGTCACATGATTATTTGCCGAAAGTGTCTGTTATAGATATTGCGAAGGCTTGACTAATAAGAAGGCTGTGTATTAGTTTAGAGAAAACTTCAAAGTAGGGAGTTTTTAGAACTTTTTATCGATATCGGAAAGACGATAAAGATTTTACTCGTAAGTGCCTCACTATACTGTTACCTTACAACCCAGAGCTTCAGTAAAGGAAAAAAGGGTTGCTGATCAGGTGATATTCTTTAAAGGGGTCAGATCGTATAAAAAGTATTTTATGGGATGAGAGATTAGTTTCATTCTTAATTATGGGAAGGATATGGATTTATATTAGAAATATATTAGTAGGAATGTGAAAATTATTCATAAAACTACTATAAAGTTATAACATTTCATGTAAATGTTAGATAAATCTCTCTTTCAAAAAGGCCTTTAAACAGGAATCAAATTATCGCAATACTATTCAATTAAAATGAAGTAATCAATCTAAAAACAAATTATTCTGCTTGCATGGCAAATATTTAATAGTTTATTCTTGTAGTTCTTCCTCATAATTAAACAGTTAAAGTGATAATGTTTTGATTATCTGTGTTATAACCGATGAAATCTTTTGCAAGTTTAAATCTGAATATGAAAAGCTGAAAAACGCAGTCATAAATTTTGTACTCTATATGATGTATATAGTAAAAATATTTTGTAATATAAAGCCTATTTTTCATTTGTAATTATATAAAAATATTTAAAAAATCTTTTTTAGGGTGTACAAAAAATGGTATGCATAAACTCTCCAATATTTCAGCAAGTATCATAACAGTAATCATGATTTATTTTCTTATAGATTTTTTCCAAAAGGTGAGAAAATATAAGCATTTTTTTATTTATTTACAAATATGTATATTAATAGATAGATAGGTACATATATAGATAGATATAAATCTATATAAATTGTCTCAAATGTATTAGCAGATTTTAAAGGTACTGATTCATAAGATTTAATATTAAAATATCTAATGAATTCCTTTCGACTGAGAGGTTAAGCATAGCAGTGCTTTCTTAGCCCTGTCTTTTGTGAATTTCTTTAGGATATGAAAACGGGTTAAACAGGCGCTTTAAAGGAGCCGTAATATCATGCTGTCAAATTATAGCGATCTTTAAAATAGAGAAGAGAATATGTGGGCGTTTCCACTGATTTCGTGCATATTGCAATAAATAGAACATTACAACTAATGGGAAATCAAAATATTCACTGCAGCATCACTAAAATGGATTACAGTGTCGTTTAGTAAACATTCAACGTAGTATTTCACTAAACAAAAAAAAATAAATAAAATTCCCATAGTATAGAAACACGAGCTTCTTTTACAATTTCTCACGGACCCCTTTTTATAGCAAACAAAATCTTGTCACGAAACTCCAAGTGAAAGAACCATATACAACTATATCATAACAAAATTACAATTTTACTTTAATGCTTTTACTAGTAACATAAAAATAAAATCTAAATAAACTTACTTACTTTACATTAAAATACCTTGTGTTTAAATTATAATAGAACTGTATTAAATTAAACTCTCAATTTGTACAAAATCTTTAAAAACTGTTTTTTTTTTGTTGATAGTTTTAAGTATATATATATATATATATATATATATATATATATATATATATATATATATATATATATATATATATATATATATATAATATTGTATATATATATATATAATAAAGATATATATATTAAAATATAAAAAATATATATACACATATATATAAACACATATATAATAACTTTTTTTACATATTTATATATAATAAAATATAAATATATATTCACACATATATATATATATATACACAAAAAAAAAAATATATTTATATATAGATATATTATATATATATTATATATATACATCTAAAAAAATAAGCTTTTATCATGGAAAATAAGCAGAAAAAGTAATTTCAAGTGTTATCACATAAAAAATATTTTTTTTAATAAATTTCAGTTGAAATACTTAATTTCTTTTTATAACATAATATCTATAATCTATATCTAATATAACTATATTCTAGTCATATAATTCTATTTATTACTAAATTAAATGTCTTACTGTATATAATTTTTCCAATGGTAACGATAAAAAAAATCTTCAAAAGGGAAGAAAAACACTTGAATCATGAGCAAATTTTGCTTCATTTAATTGTAAAATATAATAATTAATAGTATGAATGAGCTATGAGTCTCTGTTCAGTTCTATGTGAGTAATATTCGCAAGACGCTACAAGCACTAACTTCCACTCAATAAATCAGGCTCATAACTGTGCTAAATCTACATAATAATGCATAGGAAGACTGGATAGGAATTAACGTTTTTTTTTCAGTGTCCTAAAATGCAGGAAATAAAACCAGTATAACTCTCTGTAACCAAAGTTTGTAGTATGCCTGTCCAAAAATCTTTTCATTTGTATATAATTAGAAAAGCTGACCCTGTATCAGTATGGATTCATCTGAATTTGTGGATTTACTTCTAAAAATGTCCAGTTCTTAATCAGAGATAAAGAAAAAGTTGAAGAATGTCTTGAAATCTTTGTCTGAGGTAAGAATAAATAGCCGTTGAATGTAGACAATAAGCAGACACATCTTCATGTCGCTTTAAGAGAACGACACACTATATGACTGCCAATTTATTTATTGCTATTTATTTTATTATTTTTTGAGACTCACACATGAATTTACTTTATCGGGAGGTACATTTACTGAAATCATAACGAATAGCTTTATCTATAAAAAAATTCCCTTTATGGTATTTTGGTTTACATGTCATACTGAATAAATACCTTATCACGAAGTTCTACCTTTTTATAAATGACATCCTGTGACGTTTAGAATGACTGCTTATCGCTAATGATGGCAGACTTTGAAGATGGTAAAATGTTATATTTGTTTTACGCTGAGGAGTCTATAATAATTTTGATTTAAAATATTTATCATATTTAAATATTTAAATTTTAAGATACGAGATTAATATATATATTCGACATAATTAATTCAGGCATTGATGAGTTAACTTTTTTAAAAGTTAAAATGAACCTCAATTATTTTAATTTATCTTAAACCTTTAGTCAGATCTCGAACATTATCCTTGCAACCCACATTTATTTTTAGTATCAGGTACTCCCTCATCGGTAACATATACCCCATAGGTGTTCGTAGAAAGGTAATGCCCCGATTCATCCACAGTTTTTCCCATTTCATCCTCCTGCTCCTGCTCTTGCACATAAATTACCAATATTCCCAATATTGTCTGTTCCCATTCCATCCTCTGAACCTTTATGCCACCCGTCTCTCCTGCTTACTACCATTATTGGGGCCACAGATCGCAAACGAAGAAAATACTTCAGTGTATGCTAATTTTGAATGTGTTTGAAAATATACGAGAAGAAATTTATTAAAACTAAAAAAAAATATTTTTGTTTCATAGAAACGTTAGGATATTTCGTTATAAAACCTTTTTTTTTGTTTTATACTGATTTTTTTCTACAGTTTTGCTCTAGAATAGGAGTGCAGAATGATTGAAACAACAAAATTTTCGATTCTTAAACTTTTTTATGAAATAGATTTTACGACAGGTAGTGTTGAATCTCGTGACACATTTATAAAACTAAAATATTAATTGGGCTCTGGTGCATCTACCCGATGCTTAACGGCTGTCAAAAAAATAAATAGGAAGTCAAAATAATCTCACAGGGATATTTTAAAACTATAATAACATATTTATTCACTTTCTAAAAAACTAGCAACATTCGCCGAAGCGAACCAGAACTTAAACTAAAAAGAATAACAATTTACAGCGTTGCCACAAAAACTTAATACAAAACTGAAAACATTGGAATTTCGATAGTGGCTTCAACATAGTTCGTTATTTCCGCGCGAGGGGTGTTCGCAACAGGTAGAGTGTTTTCAAATAGCACAGACAAACTGTAAATTATACTTTAATATATTTTGCAGTGTGTGAGGAAAAATATAACTGAAATAGCCTATTAAGCATTCTGGGTATATATTAAATCTATTTTACAATCTTTTGACCTAACTTTAAAAAATGTTTTATTACAATTTAAATTTAATTCAGGACAATTTATCCTCATATTAATCTACGTTTATCAAAACATAATTCAATGTCATTTCAATCATTTAAGATATACATACAGACCCAACTCTAGATATTGGACATGGTAGCTGATACCTACAGCTGCAAAAACCTCCTAAACATAGACAAAAAATATTTCACAGTCATCTCTACCAAGTACTAAGAAAATTGTTGATGCTGTAATGATCCCAGAAAAAAAAAAGCCCAGCCTCATTAGATGTATAGAAGAGCTGAATTAATTAAAAACTCTTGGTATTTTTTCGCAAACCTAATTGGAATAATGTTCGTAACCAATTAATATTGAAAGAGTAAATACATTAGCACATTATGTCTGTTACAGAAGGATGTTTTAAAAAGATTGTATCAGTTTATAACTGTAAACCCATGTTTCTGGGTTTACATTTGTAATACAAATAGAAATGCTATAGTACTTAATATAAATTATTTCAAAACCTTTGTATCTTCCCAAAAATTTTCTCCATAGATAATTTCAGTACTGTATCTATTCACCATATAGTGCTTCATAATCTACTGACTACTAGTTTTTTTGTAAGAGGTTAGATTAAACAAAGAAAATCAGACTTTGTAGTACATAAAAGAAGAATATAATAGATATATAAGTAAATATAAAGTAAATATAAGCATAAGTAAATATAAAGTAAACATAAGCATAAGTAAATATAAAAGTTTAAAAGTTTTTAGCACTCTTACCTTCTGGACTCATGTCTTACATGTATAAAATATATAAGGATTTTACAGGATACTGAGCACCGAATTAAGGATATTTGAAGCACTATGTGTACCATATATATATATATATATATTATATATATAAATATATATACATATATATATATATATATATATATATATATATATATGTGTGTGTGTGTGTGTGTGTGTGTGTATATATGTATATATATATATATATATATATATATATATATATATATATATATATATATATATATATATATATATATATATGTATATATATGTATATATACATATATATATATAAATATATATAAATATATATATGTATATATATATGTATATACATATATATATGTATATATGTATATATATATATATATATATATATATATATATATATATATATATATATGTATATATATATGATATATATGTATATATATATATATATATATATATATATATATATATATATATATATATATATATATATATATATATATATATATATATATATATATATATATATATATATATATATATATATATATATATATATATATATATATATATATATATATATATATATATATATATATATATATACATATATACACAGACATATATATATATATATTCATTATATAGTGCATGTGAGAGAGAGAGAGAGAGAGATAAAGAGAGAGAGCAATGAAGTGGAGATTCATGGAGTAGAAAAACTGGATATAGATTTTGATAATCTTATTCAAAACGTACACCAATTCCACAACTCATATTAGTAATTAAATTCAAACACTCATAGCCAAAACATTTTTATTTTGAGACATACTAAAAACAGCCATTCATACTTTCAGACATGTTACGTGCGTCGCGTTTAAACCGCAAACATGCACATGTGAGAAAAGAAGAACCTGAAGACTTCAATATAGACTTCCAAAAAGGGATGATTTTTTATATACCTTTTACCATATACAAGTGCGTGAGCTCTAGGCAAGGTTTGGCATTAGTTTAATCTGTTTTTGATTCTGAATAAATTTCTACATCGAATTATGTTAAAAAATGAGAGTTACAATTTAATAATTTACTGCACTAATTTCTATTATTCCATATTCAATATTCATTTCCTATTATGCTGCATGTTGATTGTATATGTATACAGACAAACACACACATATTATATATATATATATATATATATATATATATATATATATATATATATATATATATATATATATATATATATATATATATATATATATATAACTTCAAAATATAATGACCCCCGGAAAGGAATTTTCCAGATCAGTGTGAAGGCAGTGACCAAATGTTACTAAAGTGTGGTTTTCGCCTTCCGCTACACGGTGTGATTTCTAAGGATTCCGAATTCATATATCCTTTTAAGAGAGAGACGTCTTTTCTAGTTTCTCTTACTCAAGTGTTTTCATTAAAGATATGTTCTGTGATTAAATACCACACAACATTGCCTATTTTTTACACATCAACCAACCTATTTTAGATAAAAGTTTTTAAAGCATGATAATACATGAAAATTTCTCTAAGGGCAATTTCAGTTTGTGATTTTCAGTTCAGAATTTCCTTACCGGATACCTGATTTCATGGTAGCCTGATATTTAGATCTTTAGAATGGATTCTGAAAGAGGTTTGTGATATTTAAATCTAAACGGATACTGGGTATTAAAGGGGAATCCGTTTTATAACTAAAGCGGAAGCTTCTTGAATCGAACAAATTCAAAATCCAAGACCAAGTAACAGTTGGCCAAGTAACCGTCTGATATATGACGCTAAAAAATTTATAACCACTAGTACCTATTAAATTATTACTATATAAAATTTCGAGTTTCAATATGACTTTTGTTTCCAGTGGATTTAAATTATTAAAATTATAAGTTAAAAAAGTAACTTCATATTCAATTTAAAGAATTTGAAGCATTTATTAGTTTGATATATTTATCAGCTTGATTATAACTTGGTACAGGATGCCATACTGTGTTCCCTTTTAAACAACATATGTACTTCTGATCTTAGCTGTATATAACAGCTTATATTTAGTCCAAATAATTTTCTTGATGGCTTAATGGCATATCCCCAGCTACCAAATCGAGTATTCAATCCGTGCTTTAGCACCTATGATAAGGGCGTGTGCTAGAAATTATTAGTGTTATATTCCCCAGCAAGGATGTAGCATCCTCAGTGGAATTGCTCATTATTTCTAACGCATAAATATTATACACAGAGCTCATTCGTAAATTAATATGTATTCAGTATTTTGATGATAATCCTTTTAGTAACAATGCTTAATGTCCCCAACAGAGGACTGCTTATTAAACGTGTCCGGTAAAATCATTCTCTCAATCAATGGCATTTCATTTATAAATAATCTTTTGCTTTTTTGAGATAGTGTTTTAGTATTATAGACATGCACGCATACACACATGCAGGAGCAAGCATGCAGGTACACAAACTCATATATGTATGTTTGTGTGCACGTCAATTTCTATTAAGTAGGTAGTGAAGGGGTGATTTATTCAAAAAATTATATTTATTCATATTAATTCAAAGAAATGATTTGCTTTGACAATCATCATTCCTACAATGTTGGCATTTCTATTTTAAATATATAAATGATTAGCAGTAATGAGGGTATTATATCATTAGTTTTTCATACACTTTAATAATCATTCGTTAATAAGTCATTTATGTTAGAACGATATTTTTTATTTAGTCTGATAATATTTCATAAATTATATAGCTCTACATGTTTGATAGTTATATTTGACAAAAATTGTAAAATTCACTATCTGCATTTATGTAAGTAAAGTTTCAAATAAGTGTGAAAAATTTAGCGTCAGAGTTCTCTAGATGTAAACACTTAAATAATTTTCACTGTGCCCTCAGTAAATAAAGCTATTTCACATTTATATGGCAGGTGTAGAAATCCCAAGTAACCATAAATTTCAGTTCGAAAGAGAATCTATGGGGATTTAGTTTCCCTTTCTTTAAGTAATCCTAATGCACAGAAATGCTATTTTTCATGAAAGCTACCTACCACCGCACTGTCGTTAAAGATTTCGATCGAATTTAAAGCAGCATTGTCATTAAATTTTTACCATAATTGAATACAAATGGTGGGCTCATGTTGCCTTATTTTGATTCATAGAGTATTTTATTTAAATTAACTGTAAGTAAAACCTCAAATAATTTTTATTTAAATGGGAATCTTTCTTCAACGCGGAAATAATTTAAGCCTATACAGAAAAATGATGGATTTAAGATTCAATTAAAGTTTCGTCTTGTGCTATATCTACAAAAAATTAATTTGCTTTCATTTCATATTTGTTTGTATATCAGTCAATCCTTTAATCCATTCCATTCTTATTTTCTATTATAAATGGGTGTATTTGAGTATTATAGCATATCGTTGAGAACAAACCTTATTTGGGTGTTGCATATGTTTATAATTTTACTATTACTTTACATTATATATTTTATTTGTATGTTTTAACGCTTTAACCAAGGTATATTTCAGTTTGTTAATTAAGGTATTTGGTTTTCTTTCCGATCATTTTTTCCTATATTTGTCATGAATATTTAAAATGAAAATAGAATTAATATACGTACCAAATACAAATTTTCATTCGAAAATCGTACAAACTTTTTTAAAAATTCTTACATATTTTAACACAGTCTAAATATATATATATATATATATATATATATATATATATATATATATATATATATATATATATATATATATATATATATATATATCTGTGTGTGTGTGTGTGAAAAAGTGTAGTTGTAAAAACATGTGCAGTGTAGGGTAATTTTGTTCAATACGATTAAGATTATATGAAAATAAAAATGCATGAACTTATCAAAAACTCATTTCATTAACTTCAAACATATTCTTCGTTTTGTCATGTTATAAATAAAGAGGTTGAATTTGTGTTGATTCTCAAAATAGTTTTGAAGGCAAATATATATATATATATATATATATATATATATAACTTCAAAATATAGTGACCACTGGAAAGGTATTTTCCAGATCAGTGTGACGGCAGAGACAAAATTTTTATAAAGTGTGAGTTTTACCTTCAACTACACGGTGTGATTTCTGAAGATTCCGAATTCATATATCCTTTTGAAAGAGAGACGTCTTTTGTAGTTTCTCCCACTCATGTGTTTTCATTAAATATATGTTTTGTGATTAAATACCACGCAACATTGCCTATTTTTCATACATCAACCAATTTATTTTTGTTGAAGATTTCATTCATAATTTTCATTCGAAAATTGTAAAAAACTAAAAAAAAAGTTCTTATATACTTTAACTGTCTAAGTTACTACTAAATATAAATATATGTGAAAAAACGTAGTTGTAAAAACATGTGCAGTGTAGGATTATTTTGTTCAATACGATTAAGATTATATGAAAATAAAAATACCTGAACTTATCAAAAACTCATTTCATTAACTTCAAACATATTCCTCGTTTTGTCATGTTATAAATAAAGAGGTTGAATTTGTGTTGATTCTTAAAATAGTTTTGAAGGCAAATTGCATTTTTCTCCTTTTTGCGTAACATTTTTGAGAATATTACATTTTCAAATGACTGTATTTCTGTTTTATTCTCTTTTGCACGCGCAGTGATTCCCTAGATCTCATTTTTCTTCTGTTTCCCTTTTCTTGCCCTATTTCTTCCAGTATATAAAAAAAGTTTTTCATTTGTATTTTCATATAGGGCTGCACGAACTATCATGTAAGCTTTCTGCGGGTATTTGTTTAAATACACGCAAATTCTCGGTATGTGAATGTTCTCTCAAGAATCTAACACGTATTTCTTCCCTCCCTAATGTATCAAACATTCTCGAAAAACGGATAAATTGTGTTACGATTCAATATAAAAATCCCCAGAATTTGGGTAATATAAACTTACGAAAATAAAAGTTTTTATATTACACACTAACTTTTGTATAAATAAATGTATAATAAAATATTGGTATCAACTCTAGGAGGTCACGCAACGATGAAACAATCTAAATTTTTTTAAAGCACCTATATTTGTAATCGTGGCAGATTTCTAGTGTTTAAGATCTTTGTGTAATTTGTAGAATTGAATTATTATTTTTAATATTTAGAATTTATTATTAATTATTATTTATTAGAAATTATTTTAAAATATTTAAAAGTAAAAATTAAATTAAGTACATGGTTATCAAAATAAAACATTATCACTTTTAATAATATCAAAGAAGTAAATATCCGAAATAAATGTATTTAAGACCACTTATCACATAACAACTGAGTGGTATTTTCTAAAAGAACAAAATCAAGTATACTCAACACAAACATTTACTATCATACCGTGAATTTTCCATAAAATAACCGATGATGAAATATTAAGTTTTAATAGTAGAGAAAATATTAAAACACAAATATTTTTCAATCAAGATTCTCTTGCATCATGAAACCTCTCATCATATAGTACAGAATGATATTTAGTTTATATTACTGCACTTATTACATAAGAACTGAGTGGTATGTTCTTAAAGAACCAAAACAAGTATACTCAACACAAACATTTACTATCATACCGTGAATTTTCCATAAAATAACCGATGATGAAATATTAAGTTTTAATAGTAGAGAAAATATTAAAACACAAATATTTTTCAATCAAGATTCTCTTGCATCATGAAACCTCTCATCATATAGTACAGAATGATATTTAGTTTATATTACTGCACTTATTACATAAGAACTGAGTGGTATGTTCTTAAAGAACCAAAACAAGTATACTCAACACAAACATTTACTATCATACCGTGACTTTTTCCATAAAATAACCGATGATGAAATCGTAAGTTTAAATAGTAGAGAAAATATTAAAACACAAATACTTTACAGTCAAGATTCTCTTGCATCATGAAACCTCTTATTATATAGTACAGAATGATATTTAGTTTAGATCACTGTTTGATACTGAATAAGTGTTATGAGTTTAGACTCAAATACTTATACACTCAACATTTATTAACGACATTATGCATTCCTCTCCCATTGATAGATGACCAAATTGTTAAGGGGGCTGCTTTTCGGTTCCTGAATTTGTGGGTTAGAATCCCCCTGTTGACATAAATGTTCGTAGCCATTTGAAATCGACTTTAAGCAGTAGGTCCTCGTGTAACAAAATGGTAGACCCTAGTGCTCTCATTAAACCTACCAGCTTATCCCCCCTCCTAGAAATAATTTTGTGCTTAAATAAAAATATTTCTTTTTATTTTCTTCCAAAATTTATTTGCCAATAAGTATAACAGAGAAAAATTATAAAATATTTCAAAAATATTACGATATCTTTAAGTAACACTAAAATATAACGATATACACTAATTCATAGATATATTTGTATATATATATATATATATATATATATATATATATATATATATATATATATATATATATATATATATATATATATATATATATATATATATATATATATATATATATATATATATATATTATATATATATATATATATATATATATATATATATATATATATATATATATATATATATATATATATATATATATATATATATATATATATATATATATATATATGTATATTATATAAGTGCATTTTAGCCATGATCTGTTTTGAGGAACTTTTTTTGTAAAATAATAAATATATTATTGCTATTACAAAAATTTGATAAGTTTTATTCACCAGTCAAGTATATTTTTAAGACCAACCCAATATATGGCAATAAATCTTGTTTGTGAATTATCAAAGGTTATGAATTACAAAAGGTTATTTGAACAATTTATTATTAACAAAATGAGTAGCAAATCCATTCTTTGTATCTCTTCTTTGAACTCTTTACTCTTTTGCCTACATTTCTCGTATTCAATACGACGTGGTCTGAAAGACATTTTCCTTGCGTGCGTGTTAGTTGTAATTTTTCAATTGCTTTGTGAATCACTCTGAATACCGTTGTGTTTTCTTTTATTGTTAGCACAAAGAAAATAAATAGGAACGAAAAGATACTATCTTGTTGACAAGGAGGTTAAGTAAGCTACTAAATGCAACATGCTGATACATCCAACACCTCTTCAAAATTCAGTGATATTGACTAAAACTTATAAAGATGATAAATATTGATTTTGAAAGAAAATTATTTAGTATGAGAATTAGAATATGTTCCAATGAGATAATCTCTCGTTGGAGAAAACTTAAAATTAATATATCTAAAGCGAATCGTGTGTGACTGACTAGAGATTTATGTATTAAATTATATTTTCATTTCTACTTAATTTTTCCTTTATCATTGTTTTCATAATATAGTTTTCCCCATCAAGATCACGTCTATGACAAAAAAAGTTTCTAAACATTCCCTCTTCATTGTATTTATGTAGATTTCTCTCTCCGTAGACTACAATAGAGAAAAATAATTAAGTTTTGTGTTTTTAACACTTTTAATTCTTTATCTGTTTTATTCTTATATTATTACTATGTATAAATTTATTAAAATAAAAATAACAAATCTGTAAAACTATTGCAGTTTAAAAATTATATTTTAAATTAATTTATAAAAAAAATGCTTTTTTCTTTTATAAGATAACTAGGCTAAATGAATACTTGTATAAAACAAAAAGATAAGTGCGACATTAATTTATTTTACGGAATTTAGATGTTCTTTTATCAATTGTATAGGCATAGCAGATTCAATATAAAACAATTTTACCTCTTACTGGAGTAAATTGTTATATATTGTTATTGAAATACCTTAAATCGCTCCGATTAATTTTGGAACAAGTATATTATTCAAGGTACATTGAATAAGGTCCATTGTATTTGATTAAAACTATTGAAGTTTAAAAATATAATTTTTAAACTTCAATAGTTTAAAAACTTAAGTATTTTTACTTTTATTTTAAATTAATTTATAATAATAATTGTTTTTTCTTTTATAAGAGAACTAAGCTGAATGAAAACTTGTATAAAACAAAAAGATACGTGCGACATTAAATTATTTTATGGAACTTAGATGTTCTTTTATCAATTGTATAGACAGCAGATTCAATATAAAACAATTTTACCTCTTACTTGAGTAAATTGTTATATATTGTTATTTAAATACCTTAAATCGCTCCGATTAATTTTGGAACAAGTATATTATTCAAGGTACATTGAATAAGGTCCATTCTCTTTGATTTTTTTCTCCTATGTTTATCTTGCATTTGGACTTATCAAGGTGGAATTTGCCCTGTTAATAGCTTTGTCTCCCCCTTTACTGGATAAAATGACACCCTTGGGAGAAACCCTTAAAGTATTATCTTTGTCTTCGAAAAGTTTCTTTTAGACAAGAAAAACAGCATAACAAGAAATCTAAGCTTTTTTCCCCTTCTTTTCACAATTTTCGATTTTTAAAATTAAGTCCCGAAAATAAATGCTCATTTTAAATATCAGTGCGATATAAAACATTTAAATATAACACTTTCTTTATAAAGACATATGCATCGATATAGAAAAATATGCATAAAGGTATGTATCCATATAAATTTTACATCAAACATTCCTTTGACACATATAATATTTTTGTTTGTTTATCGAGAAAAGCATTTAAAGTTCTTTAAATTTTTAGCACTTTTACTCAGTTACAACGGCAACTTCAGTCGGTTATTTCAGTTTGTAAAGATTTAATTAGCATTATTAAATAACATTCAGCGATTCACTTTGGTATTTTCTTTACGGAATTAATAATTCGTGTATCAAAAGCAATCTTACGTCCACTCTTAAACCTAAGTGAAAGGAAAGAGAAAAAATCTGATTAAAATGCGAGTTGGTAGTAGAAAGGCAGAGCTAAAGTAAGGTTTAGCAAAAAAATGTGTGCTAATGAAAAAATAATTTTGTTAATTTTACCAAGTAGAGTGTTATTTGTACCGTGAACCCGTATTTCAGACTATTAGAGAAGTTCTTAAAATAACAGGTAAAACTTAAAATTCTATTTTGATTATTAGATTCATTATTCATTATTCTAATTCATTATTCATTATTTTAATTCATTATTCATTATTCTAATTCATTATTCATTATTTTAATTCATTATTCATTATTCTAATTCATTATTCATTATTTTAATTCATTATTCATTATTCTAATTCATTATTCATTATTTTAATTCATTATTCATTATTCTAATTCATTATTCATTATTTTAATTCATTATTATTATTTGTATTCATTATTAATTATTCTAATTCATTATTATTATTTCTATTCATCATTCATTAGTATAACTCATTATTATTATTTCTATTCATTATTCATTACTCTAATTCTTTATTATTATTTTTATTCATTATTCATTATTCTAATTCATTATTATTATTTCCATTCATTATTTATTATTCTAATTCATTACTATTTCTATTCATTATTTATTGTTCTAATTCATTATTGCTATTTCTATTCATTATTCATTATTCTAATTCATTATTACTATTTCTATTCATTATTCCTTATTCTAATTCATTATTATTATTTCTATTCATTATTCTTTATTATTATTTCTATTCGTTATTCATTATTCTAATTCATTATTATTATTTCTATTCATTATTCTTATTCATTATAACTATTTCTATTCATTATTTATCATTCTAATTCATTATTATTTTTTCTATTCCTTATTCATCATTCTAATTATGAGAGCCATCTAAACTTCACAAACTAGATCTTTCAGTTTAAATAATTATAAAAACATATGCTGCCCGTTTTGAATTTTTTAACTCTATTTTTAAAATATACTGGAATTTAATTATACATTTTAATTCTTGCCGATGCGTGTCAAGTGTAGTTATGCATTTAATTCTCTCTTACTATTTCGTTAAAATTTAATTAAAAGAAACTAAACATATCGTTATTAAAATTTTAGTTTTTCCGGATTTGAACCATTTTTGTGAATTTTACAGTTGCTTAAATTCTAAGAAATTAATTCTCCTATGAGACTTTAGTATACCACAGACAGATTAAACAAATCTTATTTATTAATAACTAAGGTATTAAAAGATAAAATTTGTTTAGCATCATAATTTTTTCTAGATGTATATTATAAAAAATACACCAATTTTGTTATGAATTACGATTAGCCAGAAAAATGTCATTAATTATATTAATAAAGGAGCTACTTATCTTAATAAAAGCAATTTGTTTAATATTTCTGTTGGTTTTAAACCAAAGTATCTTGTATTAGATTTTTTAAAGTTTTTAAGTTATTAAGTTTCAGCTAAAATAAATTATTAATACATTTTCGATTCTGGTATAGATTGTAAAATGGCTGTATTTCTCGATTATTAGGTAGTAAAATGCGATAAAGATATTACTCCAAATTGCATTTTCACTTAATTTTCTTTCATGAAAAAACAATTATAAAGACTTAAACAATTTTTTTTCTTAAATATAATTATGTAAACTAATGGATAGAGTCATAATTAGGATACTGTGTTTCTGTACCTTGGATTTAAATCCCTCTGCTGGTATAAAGGCTTTTAGCCATTTAAGATCGACTTTAAGCAGTAGACACCAATTTATTTATACTTCATGGTGCAAAAAAATATTAACTATAGTCTCAGTTCTGCATTAAATTACTTTGAGGTTTAGTCTCATTCTCCTACAAGAAACAGCCCCTCTTAAAAAAATATTAAATAATAAACGAAACAAAACGAAATAATGTGAAAACGAAATCAAATTATTAATTTTTATTAATGTAAACTAATGGATAGAGTCATAATTAGGATACTGTGTTTCTGTACCTTGGATTTAAATCCCTTAGCTGATATAAAGGTTTTTAGCCATTTGGGATCGATTTTAAGCAGTAGACACCAATTTATTTATACTTCATGGTGCAAAAAAATATTAACTATAGTCTCAGTTCTGCATTAAATTACTTTGAGGTTTAGTCTCATTCTCCTACAAGAAACAGCCCCTCTTAAAAAAATATTAAATAATAAACGAAACAAAACGAAATAATGTGAAAACGAAATCAAATTATTAATTTTTATTAATGTAAACTAATGGATAGAGTCATAATTAGGATACTGTGTTTCTGTACCTTGGATTTAAATCCCTTAGCTGATATAAAGGTTTTTAGCCATTTGGGATCGATTTTAAGCAGTAGATACCAATTTATTTATACTTCATGTTGCAAAAAAATATTAAATATAGTCTCAAGTCTGCATTAAATTACATTGAGGTTTTGTCTCCTTCTCCTACAAGAAACAGCCCCTCTTAAAAAAATATTAAATAATAAACGAAACAAAACGAAATCAAATTATTAATTTTTATTAATGTAAACTAATGGATAGAGTCATAATTAGGATACTGTGTTTCTGTACCTTGGATTTAAATCCCTTAGCTGATATAAAGGTTTTTAGCCATTTGGGATCGACTTTAAGCAGAAGATACCAATTTATTTATACTTCATGTTGCAAAAAAATATTAACTATAGTCTCAAGTCTGCATTAAATTACATTGAGGTTTTGTCTCCTTCTCCTACAAGAAACAGCCCTTCCTAAAAAAATATTAAACAATAAACGAAACAAAACGAAATAATGTGAAAACGAAATCAAATTATTAATTTTTATTAATAAAAATATTTTTCCTACAACTAAAGTTTGAAAACTAGAAAAGTGTAAATTGTATTTAGTAATTTAAAAAAATTGTAATTTAATTTATTAAAGAAGTAACAAATGTATATAAATAGGAATAAACTTCATTTAAACATTGTATTTTCTAATCTTTAATTCAGAAAAATTATCAATTATTTCATTATAATTAATGCTGTCACAATTAATTTCATTTTCATCATGATTAATAAGCAGATAAATAATTTAATGTGGATTGACTCAGTGAGTTTCCTAAATAATTTTCACACGTTTTAAAACTGAGAATTACCCCTCACCAGTTACATTGGATGTATATTTTTATATTTGGAATTGTTTATACAAATTGTGTGCTCTTTGTAAATTTTAGGATATCAAATAAAATTGAAATTTATTAATATTAAATGTGAAACAAAGCTGGGTATATAAATAGGAATAAAATTTATTTAAAAATTCTATTTTCTAATCTTTAATTTAGCAAAATAACCAATTATTTCTTCATAATTAATATTTTCCAAAGCAATTTGTTCAAAGTGTAAGACAGCTAAAGAATAGGATTTTTATTATTCGGTTTCGAAAAAAAATGACACATATTAATACTGATAATGACTTTATCACCAAATACATTTCATCTATGCAAAGTTAAATATGTTAGAAATAAAATTTTTATATTAGGTAGTGTATTGTGTTCTTTATAAATTGCAGCACGCAAGTTGGCATTTTTAAATTTGGGATTTTGCAAATTTTTAACTTATAAAACAGGACCTAGACATTTGTTTGATGTATCTATGCAATGATCCGGCCTTTACTTTAGTCCGCCTAATAATCCAAATCCATTTACAGCAAAACCCTGCTTCAACTTCGTTTGTAATTAAGTATGGCTGTGAAATAATGAATTAACTATAATGACTGAGTGGTTAAGTGTGATGAAGCGAGAATCTTTCTAAGACTTTTTTTTTTCTGTTGTGGTACCAGACTGGAAGCTGTGAATAAATATTAAAAAATTAACTTTAATTTAACATTTGAAGTGGGGAGTATAAGTATAGTAAGGAAGAAGAAAATGAAAGGGGTAAACTAGTTGTTGTTTCACAATGCAATTGGAGACAGTCTGTAATAGGATAAGTAAGTGATATTACGTGAGTCAGGTTTTTTGCTGCTGCTGCTGTGAATTAATTGAGAAATATATTTCTTCAAACTCTTTGGTTGGTTGTGTGGTTTAAAGAGCTAAGTCTTCTGTTTTGCTGTACAAAATCTAATGCGAAGGAGACCTATGTCTTAAGGCCAACTTCGAACGGTTACAAACATACATGTCAGTAGTAGGATTCCAACCCGGGAACTGCAGTACTGAAGAGCAGCACCCTACCAATTCAGTTATTGTTCTTCCAAATTCCTTTCAATTACCTAGCTAAGTATGTTAAAGTTATATATTAGGTTCTAAGCGAACTCCCATCAATACTGAGATTAAAAATTTATTATTATTTTCCTTTGTTACCATTACTTGTGCCACCATGTGTGAAGCAGAACAAATAGCTATGGTGTTTTCGGAACTGAAATAGAATGATGAGCTTGGCTCGGCACTGTAATGAACAGAGAAGTTCTCATTTATATGTAGTTTACGTTTATACGACGATGTTACAAAGTCCGGATGCATTCTCAGAAATTGTAATGATAAAGTTTTCCTTCATACGAACCAAAAACTGTAAATGTACTGTTAAGCGCCTATTTCCTGGTGAAGACTGGACTATCCTTTGAACAGGGATCACTTTTCCCGGTTATGTGAGTTGTGACACCGATATCATTTTTTTTCAGATATATGCACAATTAAGGAATTTAAAAAAATAAATTGTTTGGTAATAATTTAAGCCAAAATGAAGAAGAATGTGATATCACCATCTTTTAAAAACTATGCAATTCGCTTAATTCAATTCATATTGCTGTATTTAATACTCACAGAGAAGAAGCACATCAGACGGCAATTAATGAATTTTTTAATCAAACACTTGTCTGCAATGGACGTAAGTGGTGTAATTAATATCAATTATATGCAATAAAGATAAAACTTTTTTCACTTTTAAGATAAATGCTTAATTTTGAAATTGATTAGTACTCTGCTTTCAATATACTATGTTGTAATATACTATTATTATCTTAAAAAGCTTTAAAATTATGAGATTTGCATAAATTCGCAAAAAAAAATTTGATTTATGTTTCTGTTACATATCTGCTTCTTTATGTATCATTTTGCGCCTGTGTCTAGAACAACGTATAAATGGTGTTTTTCTGTGTATAATCTTGCTTGATGCTTGAAAAATTTCTTATATAACAAATATAGTATTACTACCGAAGTTATGTTATGTTTTTATTTGGAGCATTTTCTAATATTTCGATATATGATATCGAAACTTACTTTTTAAATCGATTCTAAACCGTTTGAACATTCGTGTCAAAAATAAAATTTAAACCCAAAAACTCAGGTTCGCGAACAGCCCTACCCATCTGACATAATATGAGAAGGTTTTCAATATCTTTAACTTCTAAGTGGTTAAAATTTTAAATTTAAAATTTTAACTCAAGTCAAAACGTTTTCAATTATTTAACATCACATAGGGAATTATTTATAAGGAATATGCTTTAAGTAACACAATGTTCGTAAATTTTTAAATATGTATTACAAAAAATTTCTTTTCTTCTTTAATATTTTCTAATTATTCTTGTTAAAGTATACAAGAGTATTAATGTTAAGTTCAATATTTTTTCTGTGACTAAAATATATTATCGAAAATATTTTCCACTTTTAAGGTTTACAGGGATCCATACGCAGTTTTACTTTAATTTGGTTATTTCGTGTATTTAAAAATTCCCGATTTTATTTTATACGGTATACTTATTTAAAATATCTTCTATTTAAAAATATCACTTGAAGGAAAATGATCATATATGTTAAATTTTTGTTTAAATCTTGAAAATCTACTTACATCTTTAATTTTTGTTTATTTCGTAGTCGAGTACCTTACTTTTATTCCGCACTACAAACTTTTTCTGAATATTAATTCAACAGAAAACATTTTATTTAAAGTTCTGCGTTTATTTAATACTTGCATTTTTTCTTTGTTCAGCTCTCATTTTCAATGTTTAAGAAAAAAAGTAAATATGTCGAAAATTATTATTCTTATGAATTTTTGTACGTCTGCTACACTACTCTAATAGAGAATAAATTAGAACATCTTCCCCATATACTTCCAAGAACATTAAGGATTTAGAATTCCGATGGAAAACCGCAAAATGAAATCAAATAAAGGATTTCCGATTGCAGACTTGAGTTGATTTCGTTGGCAATAGAAATACATTTTTCAAGAGCAAGTGGAAAACATTTGTTGAATATCAACTGGATATTTTGAAGATTGCTGTTTCGAAAGAGCACATAGTATTCTTTCTTTTTTTAGGTACTGAAGAAGAATAGAATACTGGACTAAAAAGAATAAAAGCATACTTACGAATAATATATCTATTCAAGCATATGTTGTGCATGCAAGTATGGAAATAGGTGAATGAACACATTTAAGAATTCATTTTCTATGTATTTTCTAAAACCATATTTTTCGGAAAAACTGCCTACTTCAGATTTTGTCTAACAAAATGTATAGAGCTCGTCTCTAATATCTAATTGGGGGTTATCTCAGATATATACATACATAATAAATCTCTAAGACAATAAAATATATTTTCATTGTGTTCATTAATCGGGAATTTTAAGAAACGTGTTTGTTTCTTTAAATGATCTATCCTAATTTACACCTTAATAAGGTGTTTACAATATGTTACTTACTTGAATAAATAAAGGCATTTCATAGGAAAACGTTCATTAAAAGTTCTACGGTTTTCACCTGAAACAGATATGTTTATAATAGTGAACTTAATCCTTGTTTTATATAAAGTAAATACAGAAAGGATATTTATTAGCATAAAAATTAGCTTAAATTTCGTCATAAGCAAAACAAAAACTACTAAAGGTTACTAAATAATGAATTGTAATGATTATTATTAGGAAATTTTTGGAAACATGAAAATAAACAATTACGTTTAAAAGTAACGATTAAAGACAGAAATTATCCAATTTATTATTCAAGTAGAGTTTCGAACATATATTATTTTTTAAAAGAACTACATATTAATTTCAAATTGATTTCAAATTTTTATCTAAAATAGTAATCATTATACCACTTTAATAGAGAAAATAAAAGTGCCTGTTGTGTTTAACATGTATACTCATGATTTAGTTCATTAAGGATGTTATTCATAGAAGATTGATATTTTGAGATTTAAAATGTGTATCAGTATTTGTAACAGAAAAAAAGTGAAAGCAAAAGAAATGAAATATTATTAACTCACTTTATACAAATCTATTCATTTGTGTTACATAAAAATTGAACTTTTTTAATGTTCGAATTTTTTTTAGATTCTCTCCAAAATTATCAAATTCAGTGCCTTAAAAGATATTGTGTATGATAAATGTATATGGTACGAAAATCCATAAAATAATTAATAAATTTTACTTTATTGTAATATAACTAATTTTTATTTTATAGATAAATTTCATTTGGTTTAATAAACTGCTTTTATAATATTTCTACATGAATATTTACGACTGGTATATAGTAGTTAAAATACCATAAACTGATTTTCTAAACTGATAAAACTCTTGTAATCCATTAAGGACTAAAATCTGTAGCTATTCTGTGATAACTTCTAAGTCTTAAAAATATTTTACAGAAATAAATAAAAATTATTAAGTGTTATTGGCTTATGAATAGTTGCAAGAGAAGCATAATATCATGCTACTTTAATCCTGAAGGGAGGTATTTATCCAAAAAAGACACTTTAAGTAGATACACAACTTTTTTTCTTGAATTAGAAATATCACGTACTTAGCTGAAGATTTTATATAGTTGTGTTGGTTATTAACTTTAAAAGCTCATGTCTATATGACGGCAAATCTTTGAAATCCAGAATAATTTTTCTGAACATTTCCTTCTTGTTACATATTTAAAACCCATTATGATTGTAGCTGCCTAATTATAGTATATTTTCCTTTTTCAGACGTCCTAAGTTAATATACACATCAATTTAGATAGTCTCAGAACAGATGTGAAAATTTCATATGTATGACATTATATGGTTGACCTCTATATCTTATTACAACGAAATATTATCTCAGTTAGTATTTATTGGGTTATATCTCAGCTAGGTCATATCCCTCCCCCCTTTCTGTGAAATCATTTTTCCCAATGAGATCAACAATCCAATAATTTACTAAACATACAGGTACGTAAGTATTATGAGTATTTTAGACACATAAAATGTATTAAAAAATACTTTTCCAAAAACTAAAAAACTGGTTTTTCAACTACCCAATACAAAATCATTTATTTATTCTTTTATTTTATATGCAGGATTTAGTTTATTTATTTTATCAGTATAGAAGTTTAAAATCCATAAATGAAATTCAAAAATAATAATAAATTTAATGCCATTCAATTATGCCATTTTAAGAAATTTAATTATATCTCTCAAATGTATTTTTGTTAACCCGTTTGTATATGAATTTCTAAAACGGAAAATTATTGAAAAAGATTTAGTTTTATCATAAAAAATTTTCTTATTTAAATATAATCAGTTTTCTGTGTCCCTTAACCACAGTAAAATAGTGATAAAAATTGCGCTTTCCAGTATTATGATTATCTTTAATTTGAGAATCCTAAAATTCGTACAATAGGTTACCAATTTTAAAAAATATTCACATTCAAGTGCTAAGATTTTAACAGTGTTGTTTCAAAGCTTCCTATCTATTAGGGAGAAAGAAAGGGAAACCTATATTTTGTGACTTACTTTAATCTTATGTAAAATTAAAAAATGCATGATAAGGATCATATCATTTAAAGTTCTTGTAAAAATTAGACAGCTACAGCTGATTTTTCTTATAACTTTTTACTGGGGGACGGGTATTAGATTTATCATTTTTTAGACATTCCAGAATTATTTTTATATTTTTTTTATTTATTTTTAACCTTGATTACGTAAACATACGCCTTTAAACTAACTGCTTCTATTTTATTTTATTTTGGGGCTCATTACCAGCGATATTTCTCACATTTGTTTCAGTTTTTCACAAATTATTAGTAAATTTTGGGGACATCTTGTATCAAATATTTTCAGCACAAAAATGCTTTTGTTCTTCCTTATTGGCATTCTGAATTTCCTTCAAACAAATGCTAAATACTTTAAAATATGCATTTTTTCTTCCATATAAAGCGCAAAAATATAATGATATATTAATACATTGCATAATGTCAGATATGTACGATTATAAAAACAAATAGTTAATGAATTACGCAAGATAGTGAATACTAAATTCTTAGATGGGTAATATTTCCAAGCAAATATTATTGTCAATAACATATTATGATAAATATGATTCTATTTCAAAACAACTGTAATGAAGATATCTGAAAATGTTCATAAAATTATTTTGCACAACTAATATGCAGAACTCATTTGTATGTCAGTTACATTATTCATATTTAACTAAACCTGTCCGTAGTCCATAGTTTATTTCCTTCGGATTGTAGGCTATGACAAGTTTCAAAGATTTTATACTTAATAGTATAGACTCCATTGATATAGACTACTTTCAATATTCACATTTATTAACTTATTCCCTTGAACACTCCTCTTGGGATATCATTACGGTAATATTTTGGGATAGATATAATGAATTTCCTTTCATTTTAGCATACAGCGTAAGAGGTCTATTGTGATTTCTCGAAAATCTACATAACTGACTGGAGAAGCATGTACTGTTCCCCAAAGAAACATTTTGCACTAGTAGCTATCTTTGTAAAACAAAAGGGCTGTCATGTAAACGTTGAAGAAAAATTGAAATCTCTGCATTCCAAACCAATGTAATAATGCAGTACTACATAGCGATAGGGAATAACATCTAATGTTCTTTTCATAAGAAGATAAAACAACAATAAATGATCACTTATCTTTTTGAAGTATACAGGTTTGAAGATTGATTCATGACGCTTAAACAACAACTGTTCGTTTTCATCTATGTCAGTGCATTCTCCTCTTGCCATTGTAAAACTGCTGCTATTTTTATTCAATCTAAAGTGAAGATGTATACACTGTAAGAAGTGGCTGGAAGAACAGAGATTAGGTGATGTCAAAGCTTCCTTTATGATGGATGTAGTGTTTGTCTCATTTGTGTGTTTTCAGCACAAAATAAGTTACGTCTTTAAATATGGCATAATTACCAAATAGAATAGCAGTATTTGGTCCTATCTCAATAGCTCTAAACTTAGTGGCTTTAAGCAAGTTACTTATCTGCAAGTTATAACTGTCGATAAATAGTTTAAAAATATTTTTAATTTGAAAAAATATTAGCACATGGCTTGCCGTTTTTAATAAAAAATTGCCTTAAATTTCTAACAGTCTTGTTCTGAAGATGAATGAGCCAAAATGATATTGAGTATGTAACATGTACTTAATAAGTGCTATGACTGCACAAGTCTGAATGTTTACAAATATATATAGATAGATAGATAGATATTTTGAAAAAGACAAATCAATATTCTAGATTTTAATATCTATATATTTTTTTCATCTTATAGGGTAATATCATCGTCAATTGTTCATAGAACTCTAAATCTATGAAAGAGCCAGCATTTATACATAATTTTAAAACGTTTAACGGATTAAAATGTCTACATTGCAGGCCAGATATAGTGGTTTATCCCTTTGAAAAATGTTAGGATACTAACATTAAAAGTATAACTTAGACTTTTTAAAAAATGTGTGCAATAATACCTTTTCATGTGAAAAATTGAGTTTAAAAATATCTAAAGTAGTGTATACTATCTTTAATATCATACATACATATATATATATATATATATATATATATATATATATATATATATATATATATATATATATATATATATATATATATATATATATATATATATATATATATATATATATATATATACATATATATATATATATACATATACATATATATATATACATATATATATATATACATATATATATACATATATATATATATATATATATATATATATATATATATATATATATATATATATATATATATATATATATATATATATATATATATATATAGTATAGCTGCACTTCTTTTTCGTTCTTTTACATGGTGTAAATAATAGTTGTGAAACAGCCATTTTTTAATAATGTATTTTAACTTTCTTTTGTTTAGTTTTGTAATTATTATAATTAAATTGGTAGAGAATTTCATAGCTTTAATTATTAAAAATATTGTAATAAATGTTTAGTTTTGTGTTTGAATTAATACTTAAAGTTTTAATATTGTATTAGGAACATATGAAAATTTAAGCCCTATGGTTGAAAAATTTTCTGATTCTAATATATAATTTAAATTATTTTATTACGTGTAATTAAACTACACAAGTTGATAAATATTGGACCTCTGCATAAAACTTCAACTTCATTAATATGGGCATGGAAATTCGAAAAATACTTCAATTTATTTTAAAAGTGAAAGTGCAACTGACATAACCATTTTAAACTACTTCATCTACATTTTAATTAAGTGAATAAAACAAATATAAAAAAGGAGAATCACACTCACATGTGTCCAAGATTCATTAAAATGTATTATTATGCATTTTTAAATACATTTCTTCCTTTCGTTTTAAGTTTTATAACTTCGATAGCTTTAAATTCTATAACGACAGAATAATTCATCTGCTGAAATATTGCTTCCGGTGAAAAAAAATTTCATTTCGGACTTAGTTAATGTCAACTAGGATTATTTAAGAGGAAATAACCATGATTAACCATCTCACTAACCTGAACCTCATACGAAACTCTTAAAAGGCAACTAAACTTTAAAAAAAAATTGGGCAGTGAAAACAACTCAATAAATAACAGACGACAGGAGGTAACTAGTTAAGAATTGCTGCCCAATCAGAAAACATTACATTTGCATCGTTTTGCATCGAGTCTTCGCATGAAATAAGTTATTGCTGAATGTTCAATGACTTTCCGGTATTCAGTCTCGCTCTAGCTTGACAGGAGCAAGACTTCAAAGTCTAAAAAATAACTCGGATTCTGAGAACAATATCCTTTTACGTCATGGTAATAATTGCAAAGCCATTTACATGTTAAGTAATAAGAAATATTCTAAAATATATTTTCAACAAACTTTTGTTTTAAATGACCGTCTATAGAAATAAAGTTCGTGTTAAAATATCTTATTTATTATTCAACTCTTGTTGAAGCCTTGTAATTCTAATTTTTTTTAATGCTTCGGCAAGTTGTGTGTTTTACCTACGTGTAAATATCTACAGTTTTGATAAAAAATTGCATATATTCATAGCAATTTGATAAAAAAAACTTTGAAAACAGTTTATAATACACCACTAAAAAAGTAGTCTCCATTGGTTAAAATTTTTAGACACATTTTACGGATGCGTAATTGCTAAATATCGTCACAGTATTTTAATATGCAATAGGAATATTACTAACTTAATTTTTTTTATTCCTTTTCCTACAGTTGTATCAAATTTTATTTTATATTTTTACAGGAAACTTCTTATGCTGTGATGTAATTTAAGTACGGATGTGCATAGTAAACTCGAAAAAATATATCTAGATTTCATATGCGACATCAAATCTGTTTTAATTCTGAATAAGAGCAGGCAGCATCAAATTGAAAAGTTGATATCTCTGATTTTTCAATGAGGTGAATACAGAAAATTCATTCTGTTTGTATTTAGTTTTTATTTCAGTACCACTAATAATTTTTAAAATCATATTTATAAGAATTCAGAATGCTAAGATAATAATAATTTGGATATACATGCTATAGATATTTACAATTTAACTACAATTATTTGAAGTGTAAATTACTCTTGTATATATACTTCTCAAAAAAGAACAATACTTTCAATGGCTTATTAGTTGTTTAAATTAAATTTTGAAAAGTAGTAGATTATGTGCATCAAATAATAGGAAATATTCTTATATATATGAAATTCTTCTAAAAAGTTTCGTAATTTAAAAAAAATTCTGGTTGATATTCTTCTTTAGATATTCATTTGCATAAATTGAAGAATTGCTGGCTCAATTATTAGTGGTAGACCACATAGAGAAACTGCCTTTGTGCTCTATAAATTTAATTATTAATTGGGATTTTTAGTAAGTAAATCTGGATTAATTCATTTAGAAGTAAACACTTTTTTCAAAGTTAAGAGAATATAGTATTAAATGCTTTGATGTTATTTAATTAGTTTTTAGTATCTGTTATCATCATAGATTTCAAATACGATGACGAAAATCAATATTCCTTGTCAGCCCACTTTTTCTAGGATAGCATTTCATCTGAATGGTCTTAATTCATAGCTGTTAAAACTTGTAATTAAAACTCATAAATTCAGAGTTTCTAAAACTTTTTTACTTCTTCAAAATTAAACAGAGATCAAAATTGCTTTAATTTAATTTTCTCCTTCCTTTCACAGTAGACTGTCTATACAAGAAATCCTGTTATATCACATTTACTTATCAAACTCTGTTTGAGGCCTTGAAATTCAAATTTTCTTAATACTTCGAGAAGTTTACTACGTTTTTAAGAACAAATAAAGATCTACAATGTCGAACTTTATATCTTATAATGTCATATTTTAATGTTTTACAATAAATTAAACAAAAACTGGTTTCAACTGATTAAAATTTTTAGACATCACATACATATGAATACCTGTTAAATATCCATATTTGAATTGGCAATATAAATTTGACGAAATTAAAAATCTTTTTTATCCTCTTTTGATTGGTACACCGACTGTCCATTTTTATATTTTCAGTAAACATTTGATGCGATCTAATTAAAGTTCATCTATAATCTAATTAAAGTACGTATGTGCAGGGATAACTCGACACCATAGCGTTTCATAACACCGATATCAAATTATATGTTTAGGCATATCTTATAAATGGATAATTGTTAAATATTATAGCAACATTTGAATAGGCAGTAGAAGTATGGCGAACTTAAATGCTTTGTATCCTTCTTCCACTGCTACACAAAAAGTTCTTTTTCTTGAATGCCTGACGCTAAGTTCTAATTAAAGCACGGATGTGCATGGTAAACTTGAAAGCATAGAGTTTCAAAACAGAAGATGAATATAAAAACACAACTGAAAATAGCTTTTAAATGGACTTCACAGAGTTCCGTAAATAGTATTTGGCGAAGGAAAATAGTTTATTTTTATATGTATTCGTTTTCCATCCGGAAAAGATGCTAGATTAATATTATGTGTAAACAAATATAAAATCTTTTGAGATATTTTTAATAAATTATTTCTTTCATGGCAATAATAGAAAGTAAATAAGAAGAACCACTAAAAAAATAATACTCAAAGGATAACCCGTATTTTACTGCACTTGTTACATCAACGGGTGTTAAGAATTCTTACCAAGTTTAGAATTTTTTTAGTTTTCTGATGACCCAAATTAGTAGAATGAAAATGTCATTTTACATCTAATTTGATCTACTTAAAAAGTGAAAGGGTTAAGAATAAAAAGTATTACATTGAAAAATTAAACATAAATGTCTTATTGCTCTAAAGTAATTAATTATATTTTTTGTAGTATCATTTGACTCTTCTACAATGCAGTCTATAAGTTTTAAATTAATATAATTGGATGATAAGTCATTTTTATCCAAATTTAGCACTATTATTAAGTTAATCATGTTTTAATTTCTAAAGACCCAGTTTAGTAGAATAAAAATGTCATTCTGAATCTAATTAGATCTACTGACAAAGGTAAAAGAGTTATAATTAGAAGTACGTATATATATATATATATATATATATATATATATATATATATATATATATATATATATATATATATATATATATATATATATATATATATATATATATATTATAGAAAAGTACGTATAAAAAGATGCGCAGAAATGGATGTTCAGTAACACTTAGTTTGAAACAATTAATAATTAATCCATTATAAAATTATTAAGATGTACACTAATTTGACGCTTTTGAAATAATTTTTACATGATGATAGTGCCATTGAGATTTTTAAGCAGATTGGTCAAAACAAAAATAATCTAATTTTGCAAGTGCAATTTTTCTTTAAGCGGTTTGAATATTGCTGAAAAATTGCATAATGATAGAAACGTAATCTAGAGCTGATATTAACAATTCTTTTAATCTCAAGTTGAGAACTTCTACATTCGAAAATTTCCTATCGGACTTTTCTATAAACACTCAGTGATTGTCGGGTAATACCCAAAAAATCTGGCCGAAGTGAGAAGTGGCAACATTTATATCTATATAAATTATGTCTCTATCTAATAAAATATTAATTGCAATGGTGCAGAATAAAACAGGCAGTGAGACTGAAGGAAGCTTTCGGGTTAAACTACTTTCAAGTTACGACCACATTCCGATTTTTGTCCAGAGGGTATACAAAATCATTTATTTTAAAAAATGAATTTATATTAAAAAGAAATAAACAATATATATATATATATATATATATATATATATATATATATATATATATATATATATATATATATGTGTGTGTGTGTGTGTGTGTGTGTGTATGTATATGTATATAAATGTATATGTATACATATATGTACATATATATATATATATATATATATGTGTGTGTGTGTGTGTGTGTATGTGTGTCAGGTTTGGAAATTGGGGCATGAACGTTAAGAGAATTATTACCAATAACACATAGAATTAATATTACGTCAATGATGAGATGCGTATGTCAGCGAAAGGGTACTGAGAAAAAAAATGTTGAAAAAAGAGAGAGAGATTATGCAGCAGGAGTTAAGACACCGTGGCTAGTGGATCTGGGTAAGAGGCATCTCCACGCTGTTGTCTGCTTTAATAGAACAAAGAAAATGAAACTGATGGCGTAACCATTCTCTTTTTCTGCATGCATCTTGAAATAAAGATTTGACATCTATGTAAATGACGATATCTGCGGTCCTGAGGTACGTCACGGCCTCTGCCAGTATACATCGTTTAGGAAACAACATCGGCATTAGTCGCATGCAAGATGCCCTGCAGTTCGGAGATTTCTGATTTCGAGAAAAGGCATAATTAACGGGTATCACACATGTGGCCGATCCTTAAGAGATATATCTAGCGATCTGAAGTACCTAAAATCAACAGTGGCCTATGTGATTAAGTGGAAGGTGAGCGATGATCGTCGGAATGTGCCCCGAGTAGGCAGACCAACGAAACTGGGAGATAGAAACCGACTACAGCTGTCCAGAGAAATTCAGAAGAACGGCACCTAACCGATGTCCCTCATCTGCGAGGAGTTTCAACAGGCATCCGGGAGTATTGTTTCAATGAATACCATCCGTAAGGAAGCACATCTGCTTAATTTTCATGGTCGTGCTGCTGCTCATAAACCTTTCATCACAATGTCCAACCTCGCTGCTCGGTTAATGTGGTGCAAAGCGCATTGAAATTGAATCGTAGAACTGTGGAAAAGGGTTCTTTGGACAGACTAATCAAGGTTCACACTTTACCGTTCGAATGGCAGAGTCTGGGTCTGGCGTCTGCCTGGAGAACGTCTCCTGCCAGAATGCATTGCAAGTCAAGTTCGGCGGAGGTGGAATTATGGTCTGGGGGTGTTTCTCCTTGTGTGGACTAGGACCCTTGGTCCCCATTCATGGTAAGCTCAACACCGATGCCTACTGTACTATTTTGGATGACAATGGGCTTCCTACGTTGTGGCAGTTTTACGGGTTGGACCTCTGTTACTTTCAAAACGACAATGCCAGTTGTCATTTCTCGAGGTTAACCAAGGCTTGGTATGGTGTCAATGGAGTTCATCGAATGGACTGGCCTTCCAAGAGCCCAGACCTGAACCCTATAAAGAACCTCTGGTACGAATTGGATCTCCGAATTAAGGGGTGCACTACCCGTCCAAAATCGGTGAAGGAACTTGTAAGTCTACTCCAAGCACAGTGGAAGTTAATACCACTAGCTGTAATACAAAGACTTGTGGAAAGTATGCCCCGGATGGTTCACGCTGTAATTGCCTCTCGTGGAGTCTCTACCAACTATTGATTTTGAATAAAGTTAGTTTTTCTTTTCTATCACAGGTGTCCAAACACTTATTGGTAGACAGTGTATATATATACAGTGGAAATTCACGTACACGAATATCAAGGGGAATTGACAATTCTTCGTATTTTTAGTAATCATTTCTGTGAAATTATGAAAACACTATTGTGTTGTTCTTCTGATTTTTTGACGGATAAATGTAGTTTAAATGTAAAAATTATATTTATTTTAAAATCTGTAAAGTTATATTAAGTGCAGTTTAGAACAGGTTTAAAAAAGTACGATAATAGAATCACTGTAGTTGAATACATAATGAACCGTAACGTATTTCTTCACGTGTTGTTTAATATGTGAACTTTAAAATAAAGTCAGATGATTATAACAAAATTAATTATCATACATTTTCTTACACTCCAAAATCGTTGTTATATTCTCTTCACAGAATTTTTCCCAATTATATTCACTTAATCTATAATTGAAAAAGGTCTATTAACTTCACTCAGCTCCTATCACTTAGGTAATTAATTTACGTTCTAGAATTCTCATTTAAATTAACAAGAATCGATATTAATAGCAAATTTACTCTTTAAAACCCCTCCACTATAATGCGTAATGTAAGTGTTTCCTAAAACTAAAAGTCCCTCGATTCATTAGAAAGTCACTTGTTGTTCGCGACACATTTTTAACAGTTTCCTTTCACCTCAAGTTATTTGATTAACGCTTAAGTTATTAAACAAACGACGTTTAATTAATGATATTCAACTGTTAAATCCTATTTGAAAAAAAGAGAACAAAAGTGTATTACAACTATAAATAAAAGAGTTAGTTCAGTAGTTAACTTTAACCCAGTTCTTAATGAACGAAGCATTTTAACTAAGCAAAGAATACTAGCTAAAAAAGCGCCGATCTTAAATGAAGACAAAGAAAAACCATTAACAGTATCTCTCTTAACGTCGGTTTATTGATCAGCTTAGACGAAATATTATGGGCAAGTTAAATTGTGTATGCCTTTGAAGGGTTTCTTTCTCGAATAATTTAACAAATAATTAATCATTGTCCGTCAACTTCTAAGAGGGACTTTTATAATGTGCATTTACAATGCACAAGCTATTGTGCTTTGTTGCAACATTTTATTTTTATCGATTTGGCTTCATACGCATGGCATTATTATATATGGTTTTCATTAATGAATATTTATGGTTGATGTTAATAGATAGAGGAGGTTTTATCGTAAAGGTCTCAAATTACTCGATAATGGAAGTGAGTAAAAAAATGAAAGTTTAAAAAAAAATATTCTCTCGTAAAAAGAGATTTTGCTGATGCTTTGGAAACATTTATGCATAAAATACTTTATTCTGTAATTTTTTTTAATTTGCATTAATATGAGTATAGCAGTTTCATTCATCACTTAATTTGAACTCATCGAAGTTTTTAAAAAATATATAAGTTAAAAATCTATGCATAATTTGTTACTTTTAAACTTCTTTTGCTGGGAACACTTAAACTTCTGGCTATGCACCTAAGAAAATACCTATTCTGCTCATTTATAACTTTTATGTTTGGTAATAAATTTTACACTAAGAAAAATACCATTTTTTCACCTTTTTTTATAGGTTCATATTAAAGAAAACATTTGTATCATTAAAACACTATCGTAGATTTTTTCCTGTATAATTCCTTAATAGTTTTAACTCATTTCTAACCATTTATAATATTTTTCTTTATGATAGAATTGAGTGAAAGGCTTTTCTCAAATTTATCAAACTCATATTAAAATCTTGAACATAAATATCAAAGTGATCTAAACTTCCAATATATAAAAATATAAGAATAAATAATAATTATGAACTTGATAAACTCTATTTTATACCATTTTAAGTACTGTAACAATTTATTCTGCATGGTTTATGATAAACTCCCTTCCTTATGAAATTAATGAATATACTTAATTTTTTAAATAGCACAAACGTGTAGATAGACGGTATTAAATCTTTAAGAAGGTTGTTGATACTTATAAAGCTTTTACTGTATTCTTTGCACAAATTTAGAAAAATTACCATTGCTCTTTTATCTGTCCAAGTCTTTTTTTGTGTTTACTTTAGTGGATTTAAAATATATCGGAAAAATTATTATAACTTTAATATATTTTTATCAAAACTGATAGTCCTTTAGTTAAATTATAGACTTATATATCATATTACATATGCTACTATACCAACTTGCTTATAATCTTTTTTTGTGTTTACTTTAGTGGATTTAAAACCAGAATAGCTCCACATCGGAGCAAAATTGTATTATAACATCTAATAAAATTTAATTTATCAAAACTAAATTCAAGAGTGTTAAATTATAGACTTAAATTGCAACTTTTAAATTTTATTAAAATTATGAGAGATCTTAAACATGAAAACTCCTTTGATAAATTTGAATTAATTCTAACTTTTATCTGAATGCTTTTAATACAGAATAACAAGTATTTGAAACTATTAAATAAAAACAATAATCAAAGTCATAATATCCTATTATTTATGAGCGAAAGTAAGAAATATTTCAGGGAGTGAACACCCTAGTGAAAACTGAAGAAACATTTTATTTTCAATAGAGAAATATTGCATTTTAACATCTACTAGAATTTTTTTATTATCAAATCTAATTAAAGAGTGTTAAGCTATACATTTTAATAACAACTATTAAATTTTGCTTAAAAAATTAGGACAGCTCCTAAATATAAAAGCTACCTTAATAAATTTGATTAATCGTAACGTCTCTCTGAATACCTTTTAATACAGGTCAACAAGTATTTGCAACTTTATTAAATTAAAACAATAAGCAACGTCGTAATATCCCATCATTTATCAGCGAAGGCAAGAAATGTTCCAGTAAGTGAATACGCTCGTGAAAGATGAAGAAACATTTTCTTTCTCATGTAACTCTACAAATAATTAATCATTACCCGTCATCCTCCAAAATCTTTTACAACGCATAAATACAACGTGCCAGCCATTGTGCGGAGCGATGATAAAATCTTATTTTTCAAAGTTGTGTAACCTCCAAAATTTGTTAATAAGTTTCAGTAAATGTTAATGAATATAGATGATTGATATTAATGGATATTGATGTCTCTTAGAAAATTTATATTTTCGCTAAAATCAGCATTGATTGATGGAATAATCGAACGCTATTGCATTCTTTTTCTTTGCTTGTCATAGAATGTAAGTGCTAATAGAGTTTAACACTACTCAACCTACAAATAATAAAATATTTTAACAGAAAATAAATAATGTATTTAGTCTGCGAATATTCATTTAATCTACAGGTGGAAATAGAAATTACTTTTATATTCCTCTTTAAGTTGAGCCCAAGAAGTTAAATCACTTGAAATATCATTAAATAACACTTACAGAGATGCGTAATGTTTTGCAAGGTCAATATTGCTGAAGCTAGGTTTTGGTTTCTCGACATTACATTTAAACTTAAACTTTAATATAGCAGCAGATATTTCTATGTTTTTTCTATTTAATTCCCTAACTTTAAGCCTATGTGCCACGTGGCCGGCGATGGCACTGCTCTTCGGTACCAAAGTCTACGGGTTTGAACCCCACTTCTGACATTTGAATCAGCTTTAACCTTTTGAGGACAGGCGTGTCATATATGCAACATCTTTTAAATTGAGCCATAGGATTTTCTAGTATTGAGATATCTTTAGTAGACAAGTTAACCTATAACAGACATAGAGTTATCTCTAGTGGTAATAAGAAATACTAATTAAAATGTTTTACTAAAAATATCATTAACGATATCCTCATTAAAGTCAATTCGAAATACGTATACATATATATACATATATATATATATATATATATATATATATATATATATATATATATATATATATATATATATATATATATAATATATATATATATATATATATATATATATATATATATATATATACATACATATATATACATATATATATATACATATATATATATATACATATATATATATATATATATATATATATATATATATATATATATATATATATATATATATATATATATATATATATATATATATATATATATATATATATATATATATATATATATATATATATATATATATTATATACATATATATATATATATATATATATATCAGGTCTAAAAAGGGGGTAGTTGGAAATTACGTGAGTTAAAAACGATTTTAAAAAGGGAACTCTTTTATAATAATAAAATAAATGAAAAAGAACCGCGCTCGCGTAAGCTTTTGAGATCATCCGGTCAGACGGAAGCATTTTGGGGCTATTTGATGAGCTTGCAAACAGATAAGATCAGCAGCGCGTGCACAGGGAACTGTGAACACCTATTCCACGCTTAGCTCCGCCACGAACAATGCAAATGGCCCAAGTTGCTCTCACATAGAACTATGAGTTAATAAAATTATTATTATCAAGAAGACTGTTTTATATTCGCCTTAACTCTGGATCATGACATTACATATACATATATACACACACACATACATACATACATATATATATATATATATATATATATATATATATATATATATATATATATATATATATATGTATATATATATATATATATATATACATACGTACATATAAACAGGGAGAGAGAGACTAAGGTATAAATTATTCCGATATTTTAACTTCCCTTTCACAGGGCACAGTTTCATAAACTCAGTATGTAAATTGGAAACAGAGTTAATTAAAAGGAATTTTGCTTAAATGCAGTTTAAAGTCAATTCACTTTAAATTTACTCATAAAACTAATTTTTGTGCACGATAAAGCAGAACACTTTTATTATGTATGTTTCACCGAAAAGGAAATTATAACTTCATAATTATGAACACTATTAATGCCCACTTAGCTATACTGTTTGCAGAACTCGTTAGCTAGTGCAATGCAAATCATAACTATAAGTGAACTAAACATCTAATGAATTAATGGTACATTGTTGAACAAACAATTCGGGCTGCGCCATTGAAGTAAGAGGATATTCTAGAATTAAAGGTCATTATGAGCGATTGATTTAGCAGCGTTTATTGTTGATTAAGTAATATAATCACAACTTTCTATACCGCTTAATATTCAAAGAATTCATATTTTATTATTAGTTCAAAATCGAAGAAATATTACTAGAATAACCTCTGAAAAGCTCTTTTTTGGAGATTAATATTTAAACTACCATATGATTCAAAACAGAAAAAACTTCCTTCAATAAAACTCCTCATTTTTCACTAAAAGTAATTATAAGTTTAAATATTAATTAATTAATTACACAGACTTTGAGCTTTTTGTGATATGTAATTTTTTTAAAAATTCAAGTGAAGACTTAATAACGCGTTCTAGAACTGTCGGAGGCATAAAGTACATTTTTATGGTAAGTATTTTCTTTCGAGAACAGTTTTACTTTCCCTTATCCTACAATTTCTTGAAAGTTTAAATGCTCTCTACATAACTATTTAAATAAACTTATAGTCTCCTTCAATGACCCTTAAATAAAAGACATCTTTCGTTGCAAGAAATCTCTCAGTAAGTTTATAACACAAGTTGGTAGTGTTGAATCAAAATCTTCTGGGCTACATTCAGTGAGAGAAAAATTTATTTTAATCTTTGGAGGACATAGGGACAACCATTCTGCATAAACGGTATTTCAATTCTTCAATCACGTTCCAACATCGAACATACGTGACACACAGATTATTTTTCAATACATACGTTTCAACCAAAACGTGATAAAGAATTAAAAAGCAGATTACTTTTTCTTCCGTAATATTTTTATAGTGGATGAACTGCAGAAACTTTGATCTAGGCACGTGAGTAAAGTATAATATTCTTAACAACATTCTTAACTTTATCTTTAAAAAGTTTTCAACTTCAACCCTTTGAGTACTAGTGGTCTTGACGAATTACCACCTATGTTATTTTGAATTTGTTTAACGTTCATTTGCAGCTTTCGGTTAAGCATTGTTGGTAGGTTGACTTGCCTAACGTATTATTTAAGTAACCTGTTTCTATGGGGGAATGTTAAAATTAATGTTAGCTTCAACTTGTTTAATTACTTTAATGTTAAAGTTCATAGGATTTTTTATGCATATGATATTAAAATCAACTCTTCAAGCAGCATACAAAAGTCAATACTCTTAATATTTGTGGAAACAATATCTGTTCAATTTCTATAAAACCGTAATTTTGGCTAGTAGTTTAATTTTATAAAAAACTATTAAAACTTGGTGTTTGGCATTATTTTAAGTTCTCAGGCTTGTCAATCTCTGAGTTTCTCATGGCAGTGTATTATAGAGATTTGTTAAATTACCATTATGTACAACCAATATAACAATTTTTTTACAGCTCATCGTGGCTTATTGAAACATTATTATCTCTGTAAATTTATTATGTTTGGTTTGTATTATAAATAATTTTAATGTATTTCTGTTTTATTAGAAAATTAAAATTATCAAGTAGACACTTAAAGTATAGAAAATTCATGAGGTGATATTAACTTTAGCAGTAGAAAAAAGCAGCATTTAATATATTGAACGAATTTATACCTGGTCTCTCATGGCAAAAAATATAAAAGATAATGTAGTCTTGTAGTTAGATAATTACATAAGTCTACAGAAAGCAATGATTGAAAAAAACCCTTCAATCAAGGATGAAATGTCTCTTCTTATTAATTACTAATAAACTATCTTGTACAGTTTGATTCTATTTAATAAAGGCTTACCAGTGGTCTTTGAATTAACTACACAAATCTGCACACATAAATTATGAACTTCTAATGAATAACGTTTATCATAAAGGGTAGCAAAACTTAAATATATTTAATAGTCTATCGACAAATGTACTTTTAGCCTTCTACATAGTATATATATTATACTAATAGTTATATAGTTAATAGTCATATTTCATAGTATATTAGTTTAAGTTCTCATTCGCAATACATTCTGAACTGATCCTATTTTTGTAATTCAGGAATACTTATTTCCACATAAAAAGAATGTAATAAGACTGACACAAAATGCATAAACATTCTACACAAAACAGCTGTAATAAATATTTTCTAACTCATTCACTGTTTTTTTATTTATGATTCTTAAGAGTATGCGTTCAAATAATCAATGCATTTTTTAAAGTAACATAGAAGTAAATACATATTTATTATTCATGAATCATGAAAGTCAGACAAAAGCGTTGCATTTTGTGGCATGCTTAATTATTTGGAGAATATACATCTCTGATGTTTCGTAGGCAGTTTTATGATATTTTACACATGAAAAATCGATAAACATAAAATATTTGCGTACCCCAGACATTCCGATTTCTTGAAAAAAAAAAAACCCGATTACAGTTTAAATATTCAGAAGCCTTAAATTTTCGGATGTATTTATAAACCAATTCCAATATTAAGTATACTTTATTGGCATCCTTTTCATTATGCATTCATTCATTTGAATTCCTGTAAATTCCAGATTTCTTTTTTCACACAATTTGAAATTTTCCTCCCTGCAAAGAGAAAAACTTTTGAAATCGTGAAGAATAGAAAATTTTAAAGTTCTGAGTAAGAAAAAATAATATCACGAAGCAACAGAAAAAAACATAGAAAACTTACAAAGTAGAATACAATACACGGATCAGAAATAATTCTTTTATGAAATTTCTCTAAAATGGCATAAAAATATTCAACTTGAGAATAGCGAAAAAATATTTTTACGCATTTAAGTGTAACTAGAAGAAAAATGTGCATTGCGTAAAAAAATCTTTGTTATACATTTCAACTAGGCAAAAGAAATGCAGGGAAACATATGATTGTAACTTTTATTTTGCAAATAAAGCGAAGACAGACTGGTCTTGTTTTATACTAAGTGTTGGAAATTCAACTGAAAAATATTTTTATATATTATCTGTATCCCTCGTACCCCTTTTTTTGTTCTTAATTCTTCCAATTATATAACTCTAAACTAGTATGAATTTACGTTGCTAGTATCTCTCTATGCCGTAAATGCAAAAATATAAAATGATATAAATCAAGAAATATCAAAGAAAATAGTTTATCTAGCATCAAAACTGCTAACAGTGCTTATGTAGGAAATATTGACGTAAAAGTACAAGCAAATTTAAAGTGCTGAATTTTGGTTTTGATGAAGTACTTTTAATTTCTTATGTTTATATGTTTAATAAAGGAATTAAAATAATCTATAAATAATTTTAAACAATCAAATCATCGTATGTACTAGGATATTAAGAATCCTTAAAAGCTGCCAACTGATTTTCTTTGATATTTTCCTAGTTGTTTGGATGTTAGTGAATGAAAGTGTTATTATTTCAAAAATTTAATTAGGTAAAAATCAGATTCAATTAAGAAGACTGGACTTTCTAAGTTAATTTATTTTATTTTTATCAAATCCACTTAAAAGTTTAATATGTTGAGAGCAATAAATTTGTGTGAAAGTGTTTTTAATTTCAAGGTAAAATTTTTAAATTTTGAAGTATTATTAATTATTAATTATTTAAAAAAAAGAGCATCATTGAAAATGTTTCATGCTCATACCTTTTATGTACAACATGTACAGTGCTATTCATAGGATGTCTTTCCGGACTTAGAATAAAACTGAAATACTATTGTAACCATTTGCAAAAAATATATTAAGAAAAAATTAATAATAGGTAAAAATATTCGTTCTTCTCGCAGAAAATATATATATTATTTTTTAATTAATAAATGAATATTGGAAAAGTATAAATATACTAATTTCAACTCAATTTTTATTTTATGCTGTACACAGTAAATTCTTGATAAATTCAAAAGTACGGGGCGGTTAGAAATGCACCTTTAATATTTCTAATACTTATAAAAATTGAAAGGTTTTGTTTTAAAAACTATTTGCAGTAGTTATTAGAAATAACTGAATTCTCTATTATGGTAATAATTACATTCATTACAAAGGGATGAATATAATAAAACTCCCTTTTTGATTCTTATTCTAATAGTTATAATTCTAAATCCAGTGATAAAGAAATATTTAATTTCGAAATAAATTTCAAGCAGTTGAACAAGCATAGTAGCTCTAACATTAGATGCAAAAATGGTTTTTTTTCATAAAAAAATATGGGTCTGAAACTAATTAATATTAAACTAGGCAAAAAATAACAAATAAAGACTTTTATAAGTTGACTGCTCGTTGTTTGTTAATTTACAATGCACTTCATTTAGTCCTAAATTTAACTGTTACATCAATTATATCAATTTCACAGAACCCAATTTATAAAATAAATATCTCTTTACTGATTATACACAATACAACAACACTTACTAGACTAATATACTTTTAAATATAACTGTATGTTTCCAGAGCTGGAGTAGGGGAAATCAGATCAGCTGTAGTTTCAGGTCTAATTAACAAAACGCTGATTTGAGACCAACTACCAATACCATTTCTATGTATGCTACGCAATTAGCAGAACAATTTAAAGCATTTTTAAATGCTTCTATGGGTTATTATATTATATAATATTTCTTTAATGCTGTTTCATTATGCAGTTCATAAATTAAGCACACCCAAGAAACTTAGGTTAAAACATGGCAGACCAGGAAAACAATTATTATTATTATTGTTATATGTTTCTCTAGAGATACGTTTTCGATAGTTCTGTAACTTTCTTTATGTAAAGCATAATTCTATTAAGTAAATAAACATCAGCTGCACGTAGTTACGATAATTATAGACCAACGCATGAATTCAACGTATGCAACAGCCTCCCACCATCCTCGAGAAAATGCTTAAGTGTTTTACTATAGTCTGTTTTGAACAGTCTATCTAAAAGTACTTTCTATTGATATGATCAATACATTGTTTATAAGCTTCTTTGAAATCCTGACCGGTTCTGTAATTATCTGCCTCTAATTTAGAATCATGAGCTCTTTATTAATGGTCAGGTATACAAACCTGATGCTCAGATTACAGAAATTTAAGAGGTATTATTTTTATTGTTGTTTTTAGCTCACATGGTGGTACTGGCTTTGTTCTGAACAATA
>CM063502.1:108427690-108447690 GCA_032207245.1 Pardosa pseudoannulata
CATTCGTTCTATTTCCAACAGCCATGCTCTCTCCCCCCATTTGTAACCTTAATAATTTGGAAGCATCCTGACACTCATTTTCTTATAAATGCACAGTCAACTAAACATAAGTAAAATGAAATTTAATTAATAAAAATGAATAAACAGTTATTAAAAACATATGACATTAATCATCAAAATTCTATGTTAGATATAATTGCAGCCTTAATACTTAAACTGCAAAGTTATAAGTAACCACATCTGTTCAATTCATTCCAACTAATCTAAATACGCACACACACACACACACACACACATGTGTATATATATATATATATATATATATATATATATATATATATATATATATATATATATATATATATATTACTGGAGAATACCTCACCCGGGGTGATTAAAGGTAATGCTAGTCCTGTATATATATGCATGTGTATGACCGGTTGTTTATATTGCATACACACATTGTTGATGATCTCCCGAACTTTTGGTGGTAAGTAATACAATAAAAATTTAACCTAAAAGCATCTGTATTATTTTTCCTAATCTCAATTACTTGTCGATAAGGAAAAAAATCTTCAATTTACAAACGCAAACTGTTTCTTTTTCCCATCAACAAACTCCTTACATGTAAAGTTTACTCCTTACTTCATTTCCAATCTCACGGTATTCAGTTTCGCAATTTGAATCCTGATGGCTGATATTAAAATTTTGAGTGACCAATTGGTCCGCTAGCAAACAATGGATATACTGCATTAAACTTTTTTTAAGGGGAATGCTCACCTGTGTCGCCTGAGGGAGTTAAGGGAAAGCTTTTAGAAGACTTTCGCCAACCAAATTTGCTGGTAAAAGTATGTATCACTGCACGCAAGTTACCGCAAAGCACAACTCAACACCTTGATCGACTGACCGAATTGTCTAACACCTCCCGATTGTAAAGCTGGAACTATATAGATATTCATGCATGATGTACTTACGTAAATATATTAACTGAATGATTCGTTGATTAAGGTATTTGGACAGATCCTGGTGCCTCTAGTGGCTGCCCGGATTTCCTCCTCCCTCCCCCTTTAAAACCCGTACTATATGCATATATATGTGTTGTACATACGGAAATATACTAACTGATTCTCATATCAAAGTGGCTTGGAAGAATCATTGATTTTGATCGGCTGTCTTCCCCTGTGTACAGCCATAACTATATATACATGTATGTATGCTGTAAATACTTAAATGTGATAACTCATTGATTCACCTATTAAGGAGAATGATACAGGTGTCTTGGGTGGTTGGCCGGTTTGTCCCCTCCCCTTCTCTAAAACGAGCATTATATACATATGTATGTATGTTGAACACACATAAATATGTACAACATATCTAAATATATGTTGTACATTACTTATATTTCATCGATTTTATTTGAATGCATTTTGTCTTTCACATTTATTTCTATCATACATTTTGCTAAACAATAACTTATAGGTAGGGCGCTGCTCTTGGGTACAAGAGTTTAAGCATACGAATCCCGCTGCTCCCGTGGACGTTCGTAGTTGTTCGGAATCAGCTTTAAGAAGTAGGTCCGGGTCTCATAGTAACTTTTGTAGCAAATCTGTAGGCGTTTGCTCTCCAAACCATATCTGCTATGCCCTTAATGAAAACTCCAAAATTAATACATATGAAAAATATAACTCTCTTTCTTCTTAACAACAGTTTTAGCACCTCTGGTAATTTACTCTTCATTTGAACTCCGATTTGTTAAAAAATACAGACAATTATAGAACATTCATTTAAAACTTTATAGAAAAAATAATTAAACATTTTAAGCATTTCATGATATTGATTGTTATTTGTACGAACAGGGTTGTTATCATTTTCAAGGGCAGTAGATACTGAAACTTTTAGCTACTATACTTTAAATTATTCACAGATTTGATTACTAAGTTCTCAAATGGTGTGAATTTTAAAATCGTTTTCAGGAAAATAAGTTTTTATGAAAATAACAATTTCTAATTCCGCATAGTTACAGTTGCCCTATACATTTTCCTGTTTGTTTTATACGAAGAAAGGCATACTAAAAATTTTCGTCTGTAGTCCCATTATCTTAAACAAAATCTCAATAACGTGATACCTACGATGAATGGTTTGTAATCTTAATGTTCTGTTTTATTATATCTCATTTTCCCCATCACAATTGAAATCCATATTTAAATAATTACAATAGCCTTTTATGGTAATACGTTCAATGTGGTAAACCGAACCTCCTTTAAAAGAATACGCAATACTTGTACTGCCATCTATCGGTGACTAACTCTACTCTTTGATTTTTACAAATTCTTAGAGCTTTCTTAGACTTGCTTCAAGTTATTGCTTATTCATTTGTCATAACTAATTACTTAGCTGCAGAAAATATACAGAGTTTATTTAGTTAAGCAACTTAATATTTTAATCAATAACAATTTAGGGTAAAAATAAAGTATTGAATTCTTAAATATATTCAGTTTATTAATTATTAATTTATTAATTAAGTTTTTTTTTTTCAAAAGACATATTAGACTTTAAAATTTTTTATATAATTATTGGAGTAAATATTTTTTTATTTTATAATACTATTTAAAGTTATATTCAGGAAAGCAAATTCTGTTTTTACAGTGCATTTAATTAAAATTTTAGTTAAAAATATTTTTTAAAACCGTTATAACTTTTTGACGCATTAATATGTTTGCTCTCAACTTGTTTGTGTTCTATAAAAACTTTCTGTATAATGTTATACATAGATTTTAAGATTTCTCTAAAATTAAATTTTATAGAAAACATTTACTGGCATTTATAGTGAAACCTGTCGAATTTGTCAAATTAGTCTTTTCTGTATATTTGTATAGAAACAATCAACTTATTGCTGAGTTCGTGCACAGTTTTATTTTATATTGCACTGAAAACCAGTATAAAAATCAACATTTGTATCTTAAATTTTAAAAAAAGTTTGTATTTTTGATACATAGAATACAATTAAAAAGAAAAGTAAAATTCAAGTAATTGGAGATAAAACCATTTAAAATTTCTATTTGTTAAAAAATTAGCCACTCTAAAGAAAATTGTTTATGTAATAAACTAAACTTCAGAAATATTCTAATTGCAGATTTCAAACATGTCTGTGAGTAGAAAGTTTCAAGGACCAATTTGATTCAGTAAAAACATTCAATATTTTAGTGATATTTGGGGTAATATATACCCAAATATTGTTCTATTTTAAGCCAATTTTAACAGCTTTAAACTATTGGATATGAAATGAAATTTATTCCATTATATCTATTTCAGTTAATAAAACAGATTTGAACAGATCTATTTTCGCAAAACACATCCCTATCTCAGATTTAATGTGAAACAGACATTTCATATGCTGCGCTTTCAGTATATACAAAAATCTCTTATTTTATATCCCTTTAGCAAAGTAATAAAGAATTATTACAGTAAATTTTAAAACATAAATTTTATCCATTTTAGACACAGTCCTTTCTTGTCTCAACTTAACTATTTCCTTAAATTTATCATTGTTCCCTAACATATTAAGAATGGCTTGGCTAGAATAATTTTTAGAGCTAAAATGAAGTTTGGGACATTAATTGTGATGAGTCATCTACTTAAAATAAACGAGTTCTCGTGGAAATTTAAGTAATTTGAAGGTGTTTATACAATTATACAAACAAACTATAAACAGGCTTCAGATTATTATTATTATTATGGCAGCACGTACTAAAATAAAAGAAAAAATCAACTTCCTCTTCGGGGTTAAATTATGGTGGTAATTTTAAAGGCGAAGACTAATTAAAACCAATTTACTTTAAAATTAATAATTGAAAATTTCTCGTTGATAACAACTTAATTGTAAATAAAAAAAATTATATAAAGGATATAATTATATAAATTATATAAATTTATATAATTATATAAATTATATAAATTTATATAATTATATAAATTTTATAAATTTAAATAATTATATAAATTATATAAATTATATATCTGTTAATAGTTTAGTTTAGACACTACGAGGGAAACAACATAGACTACATTTCTATAAATTAATTGGTTGTTGAAATAATGAGAGCTATTAAATTGATTTAATGAAGTTTGGAGTAGTATTTTTCATATATAGACATCTTAAATTTTACGGTTTGCTTATGGAGGATAGCTAAAAGCAAAGGGCTTGACATCCTTCTCTCCTTTCCACCTCAATGGAGGTCGAACGATGGCCTAATGGTAGATCGCTGGTCTTGTACCAGAGTTCGTGGGTTCGAATCCCGCTGATAGCAGAGATGTATTTAGCCGTTCGGATTCGGCTTTAAACAATAGATCCCGGGCTCAATGACCCTCGGGTAGCAAAACAGTAGACCGTAGTGGTCTAAATCAAACCAAACCTCCTCAATAAAAGCATGAGTTGTCTTAGGCCGCAGTAGCTTAATGGTCTTTGCTTCAAAATTACGAGGATCTACTTGAGCGAAGTCGTTCTTTCACTTTAATGGTGCTTATTTAAACGAAAGACGCACCCCTTGGCCTTAATACGAGAGCCTGCAGGCTCAATCGTGCTTGGTTTGTCCAAGTAGCATGAGAAACAACAACACCAACAATATGAGTGGATTACATTATCAAGTGTGTGATGAGGCGATTTAGATCAGTAATATAATTGATTCATTCATACAAAAAGTAAAATGCTCGGGATCTAAATCTAACCTCATCACATCTTTTGTAAAGGACCGAGAACCATAAAATTATATTCAACGGATATTGTTATCTTGTACGGTAGTCTCGGGCGGGGTTCTGATCCCAGTCCCAGATTAGAATCCCATCTCCGTACTTGACACTTAATAAGAGTGTACCTTTGTGGAGTTATTTATGAGTCCCTAGGGGACAGTGCCCAATTAGAAGGGATAAGCTTTTCCAAGTTGGAGGTCTCAAGCGGAGTTAAGCAGACCAATCAAATTTTTACAACTAACCCGACTGGACGATAAGAAGGAAGAGGGGACAAAGATGAAATTAATAAAATAAAAAAATCTAAAAAAGAGAGAACATGTTCGGGAGTCCAGTCGAGGACACAAGTCCGACGGGAGGTGTTCGAGAGTGGAGTCGAATCAAGGAGAATTGACTTCGACGGAGTTCGACAGAGACTCCGGAAACGTTCAGAACATCTGGCGACTACCAGCAGTGTTAGTGTATCAAATATTACGGCCGCACCCCAAACACTCAGAAGGAAGCCCCTAACCAGACCGACGGAAGATCCATACATACCCAATCCTGACCAGACCTTAACTAGCAGTTTTCCGGGCACACCATATTAACTCACAAAGGTACCCCCTTTTATATATATTTGAAATTGAGATTAGGTCCTCTCGCTTATATTTACATATTTACTTAAGTGATGAAAAATTATTGTCAGAAGTAAATTAGAGTGGCACCTAATTTGAAGGTGTTGATAAAGTAAATTTTATGAAGATAGAATCAGATTGTGTGTACATAGATGTATATATATCATTATAATAAATTTACTTTTTTCATTTTAAGCTGTTTTAAGATGCTTTTAATTTATCTTTTAGTTTATTTTCATATTTTATGTCTGTAGTTTCTCATAACCTGTGGTTGAATTTAGTACTAAAATATTTTTACACAACGCAACCAAAATAAATACCACTATACATTTGATCACAGGTTAATACCCAAATATAAACAAGAACTACACGACAAAGTACCTTGGAAATTATAAATTTCGAGTGAGAAAAAATTTTTATTACGTAAATATTTAAAAGATACCAATTTTAATCACTTAAGATTTCAAACTTTAAATGATTCATATAGGTAATGGTTTGTAGTAGCAAGAAACAGCTTACAGAAATCTTAAGCCTTTTATTAAAACAATAGTTATAGCCATGAAGCAAAACTGCATCAACATTCCTTTATAATTCTAACAAGTCTTTAAATAACTTAATAACACTTTAAATGTATAAGACAGAAAGGCTACAGTTCATAGATATCAAAAATACTTTTAATTTCACGCTCGGTAGATGTAAATATCACAAAAATACAAACATTAACTCAATCATTTAATCATAAATATCGTAAGAATATAAACAATTATTCATATATAAAAGATAGTTCAAACCAAGGGTATATGGTTGTTATTTCTTTCAATATCATAAAAATTGATTTGTTTGAAAACCACTGTTAACGTCAATTCAGTAGGAAAAAAAAAACAGTGAAGCTAATTCGAAAGTATTTCCAGAAAGTGAAACTTATTCCCAAGTATTAAAATTATTCACGAATATTTATAAAATCCTATAGCAGGCAAAGGGCTACATCTAGTAGTAGAACAGGAAGTGGTAAATACTAAATAAATGTCCCATCTGGAATTTCATATAAGATATACCCGTAATCTGGGTCAATATGATAAAAAAGTAATATTTTGGTAAATTTTTTTTATAGAAATGCGGCTATGTCAGGATAGACCCTTGTAGAGTATCTCCCACGCGTTCTGTCTTATTTAAAAAAAAAATTAAATCGGTCTCTAGAGGAAACATTAAAATATCCTTACACCAGCAATGGAAGGTTATTCCTTCTGAGTTATACTTCTCTGAGTCAATTTAAAAGATATCCCATGTTTAATACTCTTTAAAGGGAAAAGATATCCCATATATAATACTCCTTAAAGAGTTAAAGGCGATTTCAAATGTTCGTACCCATGCCAACAATAAGATTCAAAGTCTCAGAATCTCGTATTTAAATAGTAGTGCCTGGCCAATTCAGTCATCAACCGGCATTGCACCACCGGTAGCAATGAGAAGTCTATTTTATAGCTTATATTTCTGAATTTAAACTTGCAGAATGATTGCGTTCATTATCCAATATTATTTTTGTTCTAAGACAAGACTTCGCAAATAGTGACGATTCAAATTAATGGCCTTTTCTAATAGAACTCCCTCAGAGAATTGCATTCAATTTCAAATCAAAATAACTTCCCCTCACGCAAATGGAATTTAAAGGTTTGCTGTATTGTCATTTAAGATATTGCTAAATTTAAATGAAATTTTGATGGGAGAAAATGAGGAATTAAGCTTCGAAATATTTCGGAAGTAATTATAGTTTATTTGATCCTAAAAAATATTTAAATTTTATTAAACATTTGACAAAGCATAAAACATTGCATAAAAAGCTGTCGTTATATAAAAAAATGTCACTAATAATACACTAGAGATGTCAATGTTAGTAGTCCATAGGAGTTTGAAATGTACCCCTTTTTCTATTAGTCTTTCTTAAATACATATTGAATTTTAATTGCAAGGACGTACGTAAATAAGCTTTGTAATCAGAAACCCACCACAGGCATTCTAGAACTTACAAAGAATAATGATAGAAGACTTGCATATTAAACAGAACTGAATCTTACTCGAGCATTTTAATGCAAATGAATGAGTAGTTTTAATGAAGAGCACAGAAAATTTCCTTCATGAAGAAAGGATTTATTTTTATCTCACTGGGGACTAAGCAGAGGAAATTTTCAGTTTATTTCTTGCACATGGCAGTCCTTTCGATGGTGCCAACAAAAATAAAGTTAATATTTTCTGTGCAGTAAGCCAAAAGTTTAATACTTAAACTCTTTATGAGTCTGTGATTAAAAACTAGTGGGGTTCCAAACCCTTGCGAATTTGTTATTAATTATTCCTTACTACTTTTATCAAACATTTTATTCGTGCTAAAGTTTAAAAACATAAAGAGATAATCTTGAACTAAATGAGCTTTAAAAATCGAAAAGAAAATTCGGCTGCTAAAGGTCGTTTTCTACGGTTAATTTTTGGTAATACGAGAGCTAATTAGAACGAAACCTGCTGCTTTAAGTTGATTCCAACTAGCATTAGCCCTCCTGAGCGAAGCAGTAGACCTTAGTGCTCCAAACCAAACCAAAACCAAAGGGATTTTAACATTTATGTTATAACATGTGCGACAGGATACAAACTTGCGGATTCCAGTACAAAAAAAGTAACCGAAAAAAAAGCAACTTGAAAATACGTTTGAAAAACTTACATTTTAAGGATACAATTATATTTGAATTAATTTTTGATACAATCAGAGATTTTGAACGAAATTTAATTTTTGAATTCCCCTATCAAGTGTTACTGGTTAACATGACTACTTTTCCATAAAATACGAAGTGTTTATTTTAGTAAAAATAATACAAAAATATGGCTTTCAGAAGTATTATATCTGAAAAAATATTAATTTTTTAATAAAAATACTTAATACGCATTGTTATGAGTATTATCTGATGTTATACTTTTATTGTCTATCACTATGTTATATGAGCTAAAAAGAAATTATTTAAAATAATCGTTAGAAAGATATACTACTTCTTAATTATTCTATACATTTGAATCGAATTAAATATTTCTTATTATATTTTGTAGCTTCATAAATGTTAACACACATGACACAAATACCACCACTTTAACTATCTTTAAAAAAGATATGAAAGTATGTTATTCATTTTCAATTACATCAGTATTAAAGGGGTTAATGTGATATACTCAGATAAAGAGATATTGGGAAATGTAAAATGTGAAAATATAATGTAGTGTATAAGTGAAACGATGCAAAAGATGAAAATAACGAGCACAGTGGAGATTACTAATTTTTTTATGGTCCGTAAATTGTGCTTAGTGTTATGTAGAGTAGAGCCGAGACTTCCTTTTTTACAACTTTATTTAACTATGAATTCAGAATTTAATGAGTACGTTAAAAAGACTACAAAATTCTAGTTTTAGTTATTTGACAGATGAGATAAGAATTTCAATAGATAACTTCAATAACACTTAGTACATATAAAGATAAGTATATAAAGGATTAAGGATAACATTCCCCTGGGGTTGAAAACTCACCGTCAACGAATAAAATGAATTGCACATTTGGAAAGTTTTAATATTTTAAGCTGTTCGTTGCAATATTGGCTGCTCATAAAGTATCCAGGATATTTCATGTTGTGCAACCCTATTTCATTATGCATTCAGAATTTAATGGTTGAAGGTCATGATCTCCACTATTTGAATATAAGAAAATGAGCAATTTGTCTGCCCAATTGTTCATGGATCATTAAGGAAAGTTGTGATAAATATTTTACTTTCTATTTATATCCGTGGATCCGTTAGCATTCAATAGCCTCTCTGTGTAGTACAAGGAAGAAATAAACTATCATTTATATCCGTTTATCTGCGGTGAAGCTTTTGTGTTCTGCTTTCTTTTTAAACTCATTCGTAAATCACGATGTTTGAAACATAACTTGTGGAGTAATGGAAGTTTTGATGACATTTTGACTCTGAAATATTTAAATATTGCCATCAATCTGGTACTGAAATAAAAGTGTCAGCAGATATTATGCAAAGAACCTTTCGGGGAAAAGAAAGTGCTAGAGATAAGCGAATCTTTTTTTTTTTATAACGAACTGAGCTACTTAGAGACAAGAAGTAATATTAACAGAACACAGTACCTTTCAAGCTGAAAAGTCTTCTGTTCTGACATCCTGTTATTGATCCAGCATAAAGTCAAATGTTCTGTTCTATTAAGAGTGAAAACGCTATTTTGTTTTGTTGTATGAAGCAATAATTTTGAAATATTAAATATACCAAGTGAAAATAACGAAAAATCCATTACTGGTAAAATAATTTTTGAAACGTATAAATTAGAAACTAACTTTTTATATGAAATAGAAGCTATTTTTTATTCTTTGAACTTCAATTATACTGATATGAACAATATATTTTATTTTATAATAGTCTTATAAAGGCTAATTTAGTTTTAAATTTTTAAACCACAGTACCTTTCAAGCTGAAAAGTCTTCTGTTTTGACATCCTATTATTGATCCAGTATAAAGTCGAATGTTCTGTTCTGTTAAGAGTGAAATTTTCCTACTTCATTACTAAGGGTTTAACTTAAATACACTATTTTGTTTTGTTGTATGAAGCAATAATTTTAAAATATTAAATATACCAAGTGAAAATAACAAAAAAATCTATTACTGGAAAAATAACTTTTGAAATTTATAAATAAGAAACTAACATTTATATGAAATAAAAGCTATTTTTTATTCTTTGAATCTCAATTATATTGATATGAGCTATATATTTTATTTTATACTATGGCTTATAAAGGCTAATTTAGTTTTGTGGCTAAGCTATATTTGTGAGGGTGGCATTCAATGAAAACATCTTTTCTGTGCAGAATATAGTTTAATTACATAAAATCTTAGCTTGCACACAAAACAATTAAAGGGAAAAAATAATAGTTAAACATACAAAATATACATAATTAAAATAGTTAACACAATTAGAACCAGGGGAGGTCAAAGTGTTGCAGCGCCTCTGAAGTCTGTAAGGCCAACTTACTTTTTGGGGGGAAATCTTCTCTTACGTGTGTGTACAGCTGACAGCACGGTGCTGTGGCGAAGTACATTTGTTACAATTTTAAATTTACTATTATTTTTAATAATTTAAATCATTTTTATATTTTAAAATATCAGATACCTTTGAAGTTTTAGTTTACAAAATAAAGCAAATAGTTAACTTTATTTTGATGTAAAAATGTAGTTTCTGAGATCCATATTTCTAAAGTTATCTTGTGGGTAAATGAGTTTCATTTTTCATCTGCTGTATATATTCTATGTTATTTTTTTAAAATCTATTCTACTTTAAATGTCAAATCTAATTTTTTAAATATAGATCATTATTAAAAAACTAGTAAAAAATCATTCTTAAAGGAGTATATACTTTTATTTTATGGGGAATCGATAAAAGGCTATTCTAATGAAGATTTTAATTTTTAAAAAGTACTATGTCCCCTTTAAAGGGGATATGTTTAACGTAAGTCAAACTAACAATAAAAATTAAAGAACTTGTCTTAGTATTAATTCTCTTTAAAGCAATGTTCTTAAAAGTATAATATTTTTCTCCATCATGAATCAAATTATAAGTGCAGCATTGAAAAAAATAGCGAATTCTTCAATTGTGCTAAATATCAGCTCACCTATTTATAGTAAAAATTGTCATACTAATTCCCTCACTCTTACATTCACTTACATACATGACATTAAAATATGCAATAAAAATCCATATTACAATCTTTTTCCATAAAAAGGCGAGAAATTAGAACAGGAAATATATGTGTCGCTTTACCAGCTTTCAAAGGAAGACACATACTGTAACAATATGTTATAACTACTAATATTGATGTCCTAATGATAGCCTATAGCTAATTTTACCAGAAAGCACTTAGCCACTTATTGCAGCTAACCCTATACAGAGAAAGATTAAGGCTCCCTGAGGGACAATGATAAGTTTCATACTTTAGTTTCAGTTAATTGGTGATTTCATGTTAATTCTGTTACTGTAATAAGCTAACTATTGCGTATTAACCTAACTGAAAATCTGTAGCCTATATACACTCACTACGGTGAATTCAAGTAGATTCTCAAGTATGACGAAGCTGAATAATCAAACAATTCAAATGTGAAGCTTGGATATTTTCATATATTTAAACTTTTCCCTTTTCCATTTGATTATTCTCAAATAAATAATTAAATATATCAATAATATAAAATAAAATAAATATACACTAGCCTACTTGAAACTTGAAAGCGGAAGCAATTAGTTTTTTAAACTATAGACTGAAAAAATGACTTTTTAAGTAAGACTAAAGCTGCATAATAAATTTCATTTTGTAAATTTCCAACATGGTGAAATAAGATGAAAAAATCTTTCGTTTGATTTATGGTAGTTGCTCCACTAATTTTTTTTCAATAGAGTTTAAAATTTTCTTTTCATTTAAAGCCGGGGATTAAAATTTGACTTAAATCTTTATAAACCCATGATAATTTACAGCATTTGTCGGTGACTGAAGATACCATTTGTTTATGAAGTACAGATGAAAAACTAGAACTAATAAAGTACCAAAACATTAGTTACTTGGACTTATAATTCACATCAAATGGACTTCGTTTCAACTATTTAATTTCTTCTTGTGTAAGGGTGTTCTTTTTCTATAATCTACTAGCGTTCGGAAATACGATAAGGGATGAATGATCTATTGGCGATTGTTTGATTATTTTCCCCCATTCTTCGTGATCTGCTCCAATTTCTTTGATTAGAAAGGAGAAAAATGGTTGATTGTATCCAAATAATCTGATTACTTACTCTGACTAAAAGAAATATCTAACTATAAATTTACATGCATTCGCATCATAGTATAATCATACTAATATGTAAATGTGGACACTTTCCAGTGTTATATAAAAAGTAATGATTTATTATTTGTGTAAGTCTTTAGAGTCATTGAATCTATCTGCATCACTGAGGTCGGTAAATAAAACAAAAAATGCTGGTAATTTTTAAGGAGAAATTCCAATTTTTGTTTAATTTTATATTTATTTTTTATAAAAAAAAAACGGTGTGATAGTTGAGTTACCTTCTCACAATGAAAGTATTTATTAAAATGAAATGCATCATACACAATGAAATGAGAAATTGCGAGCATAGGAAAACTGGAAGAGAGGCCAAATATCTAAGAGCAATAACAAGCTATTTTTCTCTTCTTGATGATATGACGTTGAATTATACCAATTACTATTACTATGTTGACACATTTCCCGTTGTCTGCGCTGTTATGGTGCTTTTACCTGTGCTCTACAAGATATATATTACATATTTCTTTAATTCTGTACCCATTGTTAACACTCTCGTTTTTTCTCAGTAATTTTATAGTTGTTGAAATGGAAAAATAGTCTAATCTAAACAAAAAATCAAAAGAATGATACATTTTTTTAGCTTTGTTAGGTTTAGACAGTTTAAGTGAATCCCAACTGATGTTTGAATGAGTTCTTTTGTTCTCACTTTGGGAATAATGATGGTAAAACAGGCTGAGATCTTTTGAAGAAAGGTACAGAGAATAAGAGTTGAACATTCTATATAAAATATAGAAAACAATTATTCCAATCCATATTTCTGAATTCCGGTAAGGAGTAACCCCCTTTCAAAAACCAAAGCCTACATTCACCTCAAGTCTAGGTATTATTTAATGTTTTTGCCCCTATTCCTGATACAGCTAGCTTATTTCTTGCTTTTATAATCGTAATGTTGATAAAGATGCGATCAGAATTATTTCGCACCAACATCGTTTCAGCCCCTAAGGTAAAATTATGTGGTTTGAAATGAAAATATAGAGAAATAAAAAAAAATTGTCTCATTGTACAAAGAAGTTGTAGAAAACTATCGAGAGTTTAAATCCATGATAAAAGCTCTTTTAATTTTGCATACTTTAACTGTAACTAAAAGCTGTCTAATGAACCAATATATATACCTCTGAATTTCTAGATAAAGATCTAGAGTGCTGATAAACATCTTACACCACAATTTCCATCTGGAGTTTACATTGGATGGTTGAATTCTTTCCCACTATTTTCTCTAAAAATGTCATACATTTTATTGGTTCCTAGTTCAGTTTATCAAGTTTAATCATTTTAAACTTTTGCTTTGTGATAAGAAATTTAAAAAATGAAATTAGTTTTAAATTTGTAAAAACTATTTACCATTATCTCCAGAAATAATTTCTAGGTCTAATATAACAAATACAATCACAATAAAAATTTATTGATTTATAAGCAAACAAGCACAATAAGATCTCATTGACTTATAAAATAATAGATATTTTATTGGTCCTTTAATGATTATTTAAAGCTTAAACATTTAAAATTTTTGCTTTATATTAAGATATTTCTAAAAACTATTTTAATATTTTTAAAAATATTTATACGTTAGCTTCTGAAATGTCTTCTAGGCCTAATATAACAAATACAAATATAACAAAATTGATTTATAAACATACTCGGCATATAAGATATACATTAGCAATCAGTAACGTATACGTTGACATAAGAAACTTTTGTAGCTTATAACCATAATAATTGTCATATGCAGAAACTTACAACGGTCTACGTCGATGGCACTAGACTCATGCATTTCTATTATCTATATTAGTAACTCGTACTCTGGAGGAAAAGCCATTAACGCTAGATTTATGATCATTTATTATATTCCTATTTTTACTCAATTCGTCCTTCATATGAAATGATAGAACCTTTTCCCTTCTATGACAATATATTTGATTTCAAAATCAATCGAATTTATTTTCATATTATAAAAGTTTTATTTTCAAGATGTTTTTATGCTTATTTTTTAAAGTTTAGTTTCATAAGCGTCAGAAATATCTGTGCTGTGGAAATTATATATATATATATATATATATATATATATATATATATATATATATATATATATATATATATATATATATATATATATATTCGCTACGTTTATATGTGGAGTGTGTACAGCAGTAAAGAAACGCCGTAACAAGGGAACCACTACTCAGAATGAAGACAACTTTGAACGAAAAATAAAACTTGAAAATAATATTACCAAAAAATGGCACTGTGAGTGTCATAGCGTAAAGGCTATTAGTGATAGATTATACACAATTTAGTAATGTAAGTAGAAGTGTGGCATTTAACTGTTGTGGTACTTTTAGTTATGAAAGCCCATCGACCACAGCAATGCAGTATCACATCAAATGGGAAAATTGATTTTTAATTGTTCTGAACCAAAAACTACATAAAACAACAATGAAATCATTTTTAAAAGTAGCCAGACAAGCGCAGCACATGTTTAATAGGCTGTCCATTGCTTTCTGTAAAAAGTTAAAATCGAGAAACAAAATGTTTCACAACATATCGGAGTGCTTCAGGTGTTCAAGCTAGAATGCGTTTTAGCAATGTTCAGAACTTTCTGAATTCAATTCTGATAATTCCTCAGACTGCATGAAAAAGGCATCCAGAAAGAAAATAGGAAGAAGACTAGATGCTCAAGCAAGCCTCGTTCTTTTGACGGTGGAATTTTTTCAGTCTGTTGCGAACCCTGTGGGACGAAATGCCGGGTTATAAATTAGCTAAAGATATATTTTTATTTTGGTACTTTCTAAGCGGTCAACTGGATGACACAAAAAGAATAGAAGAAATTTAAATAGACGACAGACTTAACTGTGGGTCGCTGCCCAGTTGCTCATTGCAAAAGGTGATGCGTCCACCCTGACTCAGCTTGCTCAAAAGATTCCCTTCAGAACCTCGCATAAGTTCTGGGGTGTGAAAAAGAACTTGAACGCTTGAATAAGTTTATAATTCGCATAATAAAATGAGCATTTCGTTCTCCAGTGAAGGTACAGGTAAGAGGACCCGATGGACTTATCTCCTCTAAAAAATATGGCCCTATGATAAACATGGCTGTCACTACACGACACAAATACCTGCACAACATAAAGTGGTACTGGTTGACTTCCTAGTATATTTAGAGTTGTCCATAGCATGAAATTCTGTGTATTGACATATATTTACAGATAGAATCGGGATTCGTTTACCCACTTAGTGTGTACATATTCTGACGCTTATAGAGCCATCTATTGCTAAAAAATTCAACTTTTTTTCATATCGTTTCCCTCTTCTACGATGATATTCCGTTCAAATGTAACCTACTTCTGAGCATTGATTCAGTTTTTACATTGTTTTTGGAATGTGAACTTCAACTATAATCCTCCTCTGTGTACATATATATATATATATTTATATATATATATATATATATATATATATATATATATATATATATATATGGAGAGAGAGAGAGAGAGAGAGAGACGATAAATAGCTAATGATTTTCACAGGGATATAGCGGCTAGAAATTCATCTAGAGTGTTTTAAATATTCATAAAATACAAAACATTTTGTGATGAAATACGTTTAAAATTATAAGTAGTAGTGACTTTATCCTACATTGTGGTAACTTCTAAATTCATAATAAGATGAAGTGTATTAAAAAAAGCCATTGATTTTCCTTTTTAGTTCTATTTTATCATTTATTCAAGGAGATAGAAATATTAAATTTTCAGCCACATTTCACCCAGGTATACATCCACTGTGGCGTTAATGGTGACTTGGTGAACGTGTCATCAGAAGTGCATACAACTTATGATTTAATGAAGAAAATATGTAAACTTTGATCATCTAAGGAAGAAGTTAAACTGTTAACGCTTTTAAATGATCTTTACAAGGTCTTGGGGGAAGGGATACATTAGCATATTATTTGCAGCATAACGTCAAGATAATTTGTCACAAATTTTTATAAAACATTTTTTAGTACTACAGAATTTTAATCTTGACACGTAATCAAAATTTATACTATTTAAAATAAGGTGTTCAGTGATTATAAGTCTGATTTAAGTAAAGAAAAATTTTAATAACTAAATAAATAAGTAGTAAAATTATGCTTACACTTTACTTACTACTCTATTTTTTATATAAATAGAATTGTACTCAGATCAGAAGTGCATACAACTTATGATTTAATGAAAAAAATGTAAACTTTGAGCATTTAAGGAAAAAGTTAAACTGCTAGCTCTATTAAACGAACTTTACAATGTTTTAAAAGAAGGAATACATTAAAATATAGATTTTAAATATAATTTCAAGATAAGTTATCCCAAATTTCTATATAATATTTTTAGCATTAAGAAATTTTAATCTTGACACTTAATCAAAATGTATAGTTTTTAAAATAAAGTGCACAGTGATATGGGTTTTAATCAAAAAATACAATATTTTAAAAGGTTTAATAAAAAGAGAAATATTAAAATCATACTTTATTTTTTTATTAGTAACTTAAATAGAATTCTGACGAGTCGCGTAAGGATTTAACTTTAACAAATTATTACTAGTAACATGTTTCAAATACAAATTCAACTATTTAAATCAGAGATATTGAACTCCCCTTGGTATTGCATACTAAATTTAACCATAATCTTTCTATCTCAGCGTAAGAAATAAGTAGAATATTCAAAATCTCAAATGTAAACTGTAGTATACACTGTTTTAAATCTAAATGGAAGACAATAATGTATAACATCAAACTACATGATTTTGAAAGAAATAGTATTGGCTGATTTTAAAATTCTTCGCTGTACTCGTCGTCTTGTGTTATGCCTTCAATATTTCCTTCTTTATTTTATCATAGACAGAAAATTTGTGCGCTGATACGTGTAATGGACTTTATTCTATAACTTATTTTTTCTCCTTTATTCACGAAGGAAAGTAAAAATATTATCATTATGTGATTTTTTCAACCAGAATGTCTGCACCGGGGTATTAGTCCAATTTTTCATGAGAAATTTTTTACTTAATAGAGCGTGTAAATGTCATTTATTTTTTATTGTGGGGGGTTGGGGGTAAAGAATATCTTTTTCTGTTATGATCGGCTGTAAATCTGAATCATAATCAATAAGAAAACAAAATGGAGGCATATTCTATATTATCTTTCACAGAAGAAAGATTCTGTTTTTTACACTGAATAAACCATAGAAAGTTTCCTTCCTTTAAGAAAATATTTATCAAAATATACAATATAAGAATTAATAAAACGCATTATAAAATATGAAATTTAAACATTTTTATTTAAAAAAAATAGTTTAAGGGGACAAAATACTTTTCGAGCACAAAAATGCTCGTTATAATGGCTTATTTGTATTCAATATAAAATAGAATGTTCTGCTACGTTTAGAAACAAATATATAGAATGTTCTGCTCCGTTTAGAAACAAATACCCTGAGATCAGTATTAAGTGTTTAACTTTATAAAAATAATGTTTGTTATATGAAGAAACACGAGTTTAAAAAAAGCATAAAATATATACACTAAGTAAAAAATGGAAATTCACTCACCTGCAAATAAGCTTTTCTGCTATCCATATCAGAAATTAATTTTTTATATCAAATAGAAGCTAATTATCTTTTATTATCTTGTGAACCTCAATATTATATTATTACAAGCGAGGTATTTTATTTCTACCATAACAAGAGCTATTTTTATTAGATTTTTAATTTCTTTAGTTTTTATGGGGGGAGGGTTTATTTTAAATATCAGATATATTTAAAGATTTCGTCTACAGAATAAAAAAAAGATGTCTTACTTCTATTTAATATAGAAATTCAGTTTCTAGTATACAAATTTCAAAAGCTATCTTGCAGGTAAATTAATTTCACTTTTTTTTTCTTTGGTGTGCATTATTTCTTATTTTTCAAAACTGTTTTACTTGAAATTATATATTTTAATAGTGTTCTTTAAATTAGGTGTAGTAAAAAAAATTGTAGCGAATTTATTCTAAAAGGAGAACATTGTATTTCTTGATGAATCTTATAAACGTTGTTAGAAAAAATTTTAAGACTGATAAGTTAATAAATCTTCTTAATTTTATGTTTGTAATCCTTATTTTCCATCTTATTACTGTAGTATTTTAAACTAAGCTTATTTTAACCTGCGCAATTTGTTTAAATAAAGAATAAAGAATATTTTATTATTATAAGAAATATAATTTAAATATTGTTTATCAATGTTTGTAGTTCATTTTTATAGGTTTAATTCTGTTCTAGATCAGTCTTGTGAAATTGTACTTTACAGGAGGATTTCCTACTGAACGTACGTAACACAGGTAATTAATACAAACACTTATAGGCGTCTTTTCAGCAATGCAAACATAACAGTTCGAATTCCCACCAACAGATGGCAGGACTAGCTTTAGTTTTGAGACAAAAAAAATGCATAGTCGTCGACATATATGCCATCAGAACCAGTTCTAGCATCTTTACCACTCTGGATAAATTATGTAAAATGCAACTCTCACTTAACCCATGATAAAAATTACTATTAAAAACTATAAATTTTTCATAGCTACAAATCTATGAAACTTAAAGACTTCTTGCAAACAAAAAATGTTCCGTCGACGTCCATATACTTTTGACAACAAATCATTACGTAGCACAAATTATCTTAAAAAAAGATAAACTTTTATCTGGGACATATTATAATATACACCAAATATTCCTAACCCCTTTTCAAGAAAAAAAAAATTTCCAACGTCTTCAATAACAGTCAAATAATCAAATATATAAAGATTGTTGAATTTTATCTAAACCTATCTTATTTGTCTGTTTATCTATTAAAAATTACCAGAAATTAATTAAAACAATCATGAAAAGTAGTATAAAATTACTTTTTTAGAATTTAAAAAAACTGAAAATTAATAAAAGAAATTATGAGACCGTAGCTGTTTATGAATTTTTTACCAATTTGTTAATGTTTGAGTTCAGTTTTCGTTAACATGATAAAGTTTTAGATAGCTAAATGAAATGATTATTTATGAAACAGAAGGTACTATCAAAATATTTTATTAATTTCTTAAACAGGTAGGTAACCAAGAGTCGCCTTAACGCCTTCCCCTTTTTCCTCTGCTTTTTGCTCCTCTAACAAAGCTCCAAAGCCCACTAGAGGACAGTACCGCAAAAGTTGGGACAAATGTGACAAATGTCTACGGCCCTGTCAAGAATGAGACAAGGGGTTGTTGCAATTTAAATTATTTTCTTAAAGCTGAAATTTAACAGTGTGATTTGATACGCTGCAAATTATAAATCCCACAAAAATAGTACCAATGCTTTCAAATAGGGAAATGGTATTGATCTTCACCTACAGAAAATGCATCTGGTGAAATATCATTTTTGGTATTGAAACGTAAAAAAAATTATTTACGAAACTCAGTGAGTCAATAAAAATTAAATTTTTTACTGTATTCAAAAACAAAAAGCTTTGGATAATATTAATTATGATGAAACAATTGATAATATTGATGAATTAAAGACTACTAAATAAAATTTTTATTAAAGTTTATTCATATTTACCTACCTACTTTTGTTACTTATATAGTAAAATAAATTTCAATTTTATCTGATATGCTACGATTTGTAAAGAGCACAAAAACAGTACCGACATTTTCAAATACAGAAATATTATTTAAAATAAATATAACTTTGCTTACATCAAATGCTT
>CM063502.1:108452690-108502690 GCA_032207245.1 Pardosa pseudoannulata
ATTCAACAATCGCATTTTAAAAAGATTCATTAGATTCTGATTAAACAGATATATAAAAACTATACTTTTACCAAATTTAACGGTTTTTTAAGATATAAGAATATTTATTTACTGCATTAATCATGACAATTTTTGACGCTATTTTTCGGAAAAGCATAGCCCGTCTGAGACGGGAACTACAAAAATGTTCGAATCTGCTGCCCGTATGAGAGATGACCACGATTATAAAGGGGCTAAGTTCCTATGTCTAATAATTCCCAAATTCTCAGATATCCATTGTACGTTTTTTAAAAGTTTTTATACAACTTTTATTTTCAACAATTACTTCATTCTATTAATTACACAGTTTCATCAAAGTATAATGCGATTTGTTATCTTATGAGGTATTTTTATAAGACGTTCGAGTGATTAATAATCCAGCATTGCTTCTGGGATATCGTTTCTAGTATTAGTGGGATTAGCTTGTTTGATTAGTCTGATAAGAATGAGGGATAGTTAATAATACTTCTGTTAACTATTTAGGTAGTATATAAGCTTTTTCAGTGGGTTTATTTTCAGAATACTAGAAATGTAGGTTGATCAAAGTTATAGATGTTTCCTAAAATTTAGTACTCGAAAAATGTACGTCTACCAAGTTCCATTTATTCAATATTGCATATACATATATATTTCAATTAATTGTTTGAATAATAATAGTTGTATATATAATGAATTAAAAACTTTATATTTATTTTTGCTGTTTTATTTTAATAATGTTTTATTTATTATTAATTTTTTCTACCCTTCCGCAATTCTTCAAGTGGCAAGATTATTTAGCTATATGATCTTAATACATTTCAATTTTTTTTCAGCTATAAGCATTAGCATGACTTTAATACTCTTTTTGTTCCATTTACATCACTCTTAAACATAGAAATATTTATAGGTATTTCTCATTCATGAGATAATATTAACATTTTGTCTATTAACTGCGAAAAGTGTACAAAATAATATTATATATTTACGCAAATAAATATATAATAATGGAATAAATATAATTTTAATAAAATTCATGTACAGTAAAGTTGGAAAAGCTAGCCTCCAATTTTTTTTTAATTATAAGGAAATTAGTGAGAGAGGGACCAACGAACGGCTAATTAAAATAAAAGCCAATTACGAACGGCTATGAGCATCCATGTCAGGAGTGGTATTAGAACTCGCAGACGACGACTAGCGAGCTTTTAGACTTCATTCGGTAGTGTAAAGTCGAGAGAAAACAAATGATTTTAACAAGAGTGTGCTGACATTTTCCCACAATGCTAATGCTGCGATGTTATTTCCTATGACTACTAGGGAATTTGAATTCCTATGATAGAATTTCTTATTCCTACAAAGCAGTCTTTCTGTCAGTCGTGTACTTTTCTTAAAGCCAATGATTTCCACCTTGTTGTCTAAGACCATCCCACACACATTCAATCTATTTTTAGCCCAATGAATTAAAAGGCCTATGATTGTTTTAAATTCAACTTCCCGTTATTTTAGTCATAGTAATTTCAACAGCACTTCTCCTTCACCATACCATTATAAGTTAACATGGTCGAATATATATTCACAATTTGAAGCCTTTCTGCTTTGTTTAAACTTTTAGTTTTAGCTAAGTAAAAAATACGGAAACAAATATTCTCTTAAAATTTATAGGGGTGAAATGAGACTGAAGATAGAAAGAATTTCATAAAACTTGAGTCTAACCAAATGATAACTTCAAATGAAAAATATAACATTTCTAAGCTTGCTTAATTTCGGAGTATGATTCTTTTTATAACCCAAAATAAAAGAAGTGATATGTATAAACAACCCTTTTTAGGAAGTTTTACGAACTTTCTGCAGCTGATATTTTGTACCGTAGAATGATGTTTCATACTATCCTTTGAGAATAAAAACAAACATCTGTCAGAATTTCCATGAGGAATTTCTTTTCTGAATATTTTTCTTTTGGTATTCAAGCGACTTGGGACGCAGGTAACAGCATTTAGAATCTGGATATTTACTGACTACTATCTTAACCATTACAATGTTGAGAAAGTATTTTTTTATACTGACAAGGCAATCTTTAAAGTAGACAGCTCCGTTAGAATTTATATTGTAAGGACAGTTCTTAAGTGCTGTTGATAACCCCATTATCAGCAATGGAAATGGAAGAACAAGACTATCACTATAGCTGAATTTCGTGACCTTTGTGCGTCCTTAAACTCTATCTGATGACCCTCTCTACGAACAGGTTATTTCCCGTTCTTCGACCTCAGTAATTGCTTCATGTACCGTTCGCTCAGTCTACCTGGTCTTAAAATTGGTAGTGAATTATAGTAAGCCAGGACAACAGATAACATCTCGGTCTTACAGAAGGAGCTAGAGAACTTGAAAAACCGACGCTGGTGAACCACTGATAATCGCTGCGATCAACAGTCAAAACAGAGGTATCAATCATTAGGGAAACTCCCCACTTTTTGTTCTCTCTGAAGAAGGTATAGCGGTCAAGCATTGGGGAAAAAAATTCTCAAACGCTCTGCTCACCTAAAAGTTTTCCTTAGTTTAGAAACTTTAACACTTTTTAATATTTTTTTACATATTTTGATACTTTTTTTTATAATTCTTGTATGCATGTACCTATCCCAACAATACACCCATAAAACCTTCATGAATTGAAACAGATAAAAGCTTTTTATTGCTAATTTAAAACTTGGTTAAAAATCCTAATTTAGAGTGGTATTTATGAGGAAGATTTGGATTTTCGAAAGTGTTAAAACTACAATGTATTTTACTAAAATAACTTAACCCTAGAACGGTATCCTTACGGAGGCGTTTTGTAATTAAAATAATATAAGTTGTTAAAAGCTAAAAATAACTTTCATCTGCAATAAATCATAAAAGTGTATATGTTACTTGTCGTTCTTTAAATAACGGTTTAAGAAAGTATATAAAAATTTCTATTCTTAGTTTGCTTTAAAATAAAATTTCTAAAGTTGCCTTGCAGACAACAATAATAACAAAGCTCGACAAGAGCAAGAGAGCGTTTTTGATTAAACAATGTTGTTATAAGCTCGATTATTAACCATGAGCAATGTTATAAATAGCTCGTTAAAATAGGCTTACTAAAGTGTGTTCTAAAAATCTTGATGTACTTTCGGAATATTTGCATTATTTTCTTTACATCAACTACAAAAAACATATTTTCCTCTAATTAGTATGTTACAATTTAATAATAATTTTTTAATATTAATCGAAAATTCTTAAATTAAAATTAATAGATTTTATTCAGTAGTTTTAGAATATAATGAAAATATGGTTGTTCTTTTTTCGAATATCTATAATACCAAGGTAATCTAAAGAACTTTGTACTACTTGTGTCAACAACAGTTATTTTAAGTCAGTTTTTTGGCATATTGTTTGCGAAAATGTTAAGAATTTCTTTTGGTGTACAATTAAACACTTAACACAGTGCACTTCCTTTGTGTTTTTTGAAAATTTTCATTAGCTGTTAGAGGTATGTATACTCTGCATTAAAAAAAAACTAAGCAGAAACACGCAGTCTAAACTACTACTAGGTTTTAACCTCCTGCTAAAATTATGCAAATAGGGAACATTTTTGTTTTCTTTACTGAGACTCAGAAGGGAAAGTAAAATTCTAAATTAAACAAACATTAGTAACAGTTTTATTTCTGTACTGCCATTTTGACATTACAATATTTTACTTTGAAGATGCTCTTTGTAAACTTTTTGCTTGGGGGCATTTTCTATTCAGTTTTATTGCATACAAAATCTCAAGTACCTTTCACTGTATATTAATAAATAAGTTTTCTGAAACATATACATATGAGATTCAGTGTCAAGTAGACATTTATTTTCAACTCAATTAAAAATCTTGTTCTCGCAAAAGATGAAACTAATTAAAGTGTTCCAAGAAGAAAATTACATGCACACACGCTAAATAATATTTAACAGCAAATATTACATTCATTTCCAAAAGCAATTTATGGAGTATTAAGCATCCAATTATAGCAACGAAATTAAATGACTATGAATATTTTTAAACACACTTCTCACGATTTCACTTTATTTGGAACAATGTACTTCTAAGTGCTGCTTCAGACGTTTTACTTCTAAAGAATACACACAGTAAGACACCATCTATTAAATAATACTGAGTAATACAGACACAGAGAAACAAAATGATTTATTAGAGTGTGACGCCTCTTTTCTAATTAGAAAAATCTCTCGTGATTATACAGATAAGAGAGAGAAAAGAAGATCATTCCAATGTCTGGGCACTAATTCCGAACAAGAAAGTTGTTAGTGAGGAGAGCGCTTACTGACATAGATAACGAACATCACTAATAGGGTAGTCATCAGGAACTTTGTACAGCCACCTAACTGGAACTTGAATTGGAGGAAAGGATAATCACAGAAACTTTTTGTTGTCTACTTTATTAAGCTCTTAGAAGGAATATTGAGGTCAATAAAAAACAATTGTAAAGTAATAATTTGAGAGTACTAACATTGGTATGCATTTTTCGTATATAATTACAATGAAATGACTACTTAAAAATTAAATATATGAGTTTATTTGTTTTAAATTTGAAAACTCAAAGCAAAGTGAGTTTCAGAAAACAGATTATCATAGATAAAAAAATTCTAGATACTTTTGTACTTTGGAAAGTAAAATAGGGTCAAAATGTTTTAATAAAAAGTTGGCTGTAACTTGTTAAAAATCTTCCTACAGTTTCTTTTAGTGAAATATTTCTATCACGCTCTTTAATTGTGAAAGTTCCTTGAAATTACCATTATAATAGTTGCTACACATAATATTAGAGAAAACTGAATTATTTCGGAAAAGTAATTGTCTATTTTTAGGAAAGAAATATTATTCCTGTGATGGTAGAGAATTTGTACAGCCACCTAACTGGAACTTGAATTGGAGGAAAGGATAATCACAGAAACTTTTTGTTGTCTACTTTATTAAGCTCTTAGGAGGGACATTGAGGTCAATAAAAAACAACTGTAAAGTAATAATTTGAAAGTACTAACATTGACATGAATTTTTCGTATATTATTACAATGAAATGACTGAAGGCTCCTAGTTAAAAATTAAATGTACGAGTTTATCTGTTTTAAATTTGAAAACTCAAAGCAAAGTGAGTTTCAGAAAACAGATTATCATACATAAAAAAATTCTAGATACTTATGTACTTTAGAAAGTAAAACTGGTTCAAAATGTTTTAATAAAAAGCTGACTGTAACTTGTTAAAAATCTTCCCATCGTTTCTTTTAGGAAATATTTCTATCACGCTCTTTAATTGTGAAAGTTCCTTAATATTACCACTATAGTAGTTGCTACACGTAATATTAGAGAAAGCTTAATTGTTTAAGAAAAGTAATTGTCTATTTTGAGGAAAAATACGAGGAAAAATACTGTTCCTGTAATGGTAGAGAATAAAAAAGTCCTAGAAATTGAATCTTGATGGTTTGTGCAATCCGTAAGATTTTTCTCATACTTTATAAATTTGGTGTACATTAACAAAACTAACCTGACGAATATACACGTACCTTGCTTTCAAAATTCAGATTTATTATCGATTGTTTAAATAACAAATATATTTATTAAAATGTAGGAATAAAATATAGGGGTAATCGTTGTGAAAGTCTAAAAACCTTTATTAGAAAAGAAGGGTATAGAATTAATTTCGTTTATATGCTATTTAAGTAGTTGAAAGCCACGATCAACGCATTTTAGAATTAATCTTGGGAAGTGTGCTTCAAGAAGTTTCTTTAAATATCTACAATGTATACTCGGTGTAAAACCATCTAAAATTTGAAGGGTGGAGTTACTGCCATACGACTGGTGACAGAAGAGGGTATATTCATTCTCAAGGTCACCTTTATTGTAAATTTTATTGAATCTCTAAACCTTTGCATAAGATTCAGAGCTTGAACACAAATGAAATATGATCACTAAAACCAGTTTTGGTGTTTGAGGTAATACTTTTTTGTAAAATGGTCTTTACATTGAGAAAAATTTTAAATCTAAATAGATAATTTATATTTGAAGCCCAGTGCCGTTGGGGTAGCGCTTTGCACTCCAGAGGTATAATCCCCGGATTGGTCAAGGTTTTTCAGCCTTTTATTCCTTCAGTAGGTAAACAAATTGAGGACGAAGAATGCTAGGGAACTAAACAGTGGGGGTTCTACTTGAGGTTGACCACCTAATCGGGACATATGCTTCTTACTCTAGATCCTTGAATTTTGGCACAGTAGGCCCTAATTCCCAGGTTGGGTTGTTTTTTAGTTTATTTAATTTATATTACCTAATGTGACAAATATAAAGTTTTTGCAATTTAAAGTTTTACAATATCCTCTAGTTGATAATCACTCAACAAAATTTTTCCTTTAAAAGGATTATTTATGGACTTTTTAGAAATTTTGGGATACTTTGAGAGGATTTAATGCTCGATAGGTATTGAATAAGACAATAGGTATAGGTATTATATAAAAAATAAGACTTTTGCAAATGTTAAATTTATAAATTTAAAAGATATTTAATTTATTGCTTAAATTTCCTAAAACATTAATTTACATTCATGTAGTTTACTGAAACATAAAGCTATAAATTAAGATTTTCATAGAATATAGAGTTAATATTGTTAAAATTAGAAGTCATTAAACTAAATGTGGCTATTTGTGGTTAAAATTAAACATTCATTGATTGTATACTCATGTCCATAAATTAAGGATAATGAAGTTCAGTCAATAAAAGAGACAAAAGCAAAACAAATTTGACTTATTTGTAAAGTCTATTTATTAAACAAAAGGTAAAGAGCAAAAAAGATGCTATATGTTTGACATAATTAATAAAAATTGCGATTTTTATTCCCTGGAGCAAATTTCAAAAGAGAACCTATTTACAGAAAACAGTATAACATGGTTAGTATGATGGTTAATACGGAGTATGTCTCCCGGACGATGCAATACAAGCGTTACAACGCCTACGCATGCTGAGTATCAGATTATCAATCTGATCTTGGGGAAAATTACACCACTCATCAAGCAATGCCCTCCGAAGTTCCGATAGACAGTTGGGAGGGGGTTGACGGGCTGCAATTCGTCGGCCAAGCATGTCCCACACATGCTCTATTGGATTCAAGTCCGGTGAGTATGCTGGCCAATTCATACGGGTGATATCCTCCGATTGAAGGCATTCGTCTACAATGTTTGCACGGTGAGGTCGGGCGTTGTCATCCCTATACAGAAATTCAGGACCCATGGCGCCCCGAAACAAACATACATGTTGTTCCAGAATGACATCCCGATAGATGTGGCCTGTCATCGTTACACTCTGAACATGCAGGTCAGTTCTGGAACCAAGAATAATTCCTCCCCAAACGAGCCATCCTGCACCACCGTAACGGTGTCGTTCAATGGTGTTCTCTTGGTGGTAACGGGTACCTGGCGCTCTCCATATGAAAGTCCGGCGAGAATCAGAATGTAAACTGAACCTGGACTCGTCGGAAAACATCACACAAGACCACTGTTGCGGTGTCCACAATGCATGCTCTCTAGCCAGCATAATCGCAGGCGACAGTGAGTTGCGGTAAGGGGAACACATCTGACAGGCCTACGAGCATATAGACCAATGTTCCCTAAGCGTCTGTACACGGTCTGCCTTTAAACTGTCGTACCGGTAGCTGAAGAGAGCTGACGAGACAGGTCTGATGCTGTGCTCCGTCTGTTTAATTTGGCAGTAACTGCCAAATACCGGTCGTCATTCGGCGTAGTAACTCGGGGGCAACCTGTGCTGTAACATCTACTCACATTACCATCATGTTTGAATCGTTGCCAAAGCCTGGAGATGACACTCTGGGCGATTCCAAGTTCCTCGGATACTTCCAGCTGGGTACGTCCACATTCCAGTCGTCCGATAACTCTACCACGTAAAAAATCATTCAAATGCTTCCTTTGTGCCATAACTATGCGGTTATTGCAATGAAAGGCTTTTAAAGCGCTTGTGAACAATTTTACTTCTTTTCTACCATTCCTTATATACCCCTTTAATACACTCTCGTCATTGTGACGTACTATCCGTGCCATCTGGTGGTTTCCTGCAATTTGCATATTCTTCTTCAAGATGTGTGTCATAATTCTACAGGTGAAATTTTTATTTTAGAGCTCAATTTCTGTGTGATTCTGAATTATCCTTAATTTATGGAGATAAGTGTAATTCTCTAACTTAATTTTTTTTTGTTTTGTTTTTGAAAGCATTTTAAATTATTTTCTAATACATAGTTATATTTTAACCCTGTCTATATCTATCTTTTAGGTTTTGTTTAGATCACTATAGTCTACTGTTTCGCTACACGAGTGATAAAGAGACTGGAACCTACTGCTTAAAACAAATTCCGAATGACTATGATCCATGACACCGAAGAGCAGCATCCTACATTTTCTGCCATCATTAGGCCTAACTTGTGGATAGTAAACAATTTCAAACCTAACGTTAATGCTAATAAGCAATAAGTGATTTGTATTACTTGCACAAATTATCAATCTAGTTCCACAGAAATCTTTTGCATTAAATGAAAAAAGGCAGTTTTTAGGATGAGGTATAGGATAAAACTTGTTTCTAAAGTGTTTTAAAACTTAACCTTTTCCTATCATTATATAAATTATATTTTGAATCAACAGCTAAACACAATTCTCTAAACATTTTTATAAGAATTACGATATACCACACACCATCACTTAAGTCGACTGCCACATTTTCCTGAGAATAGCAATTGCTGATATTGTTCAATGCGGTATATCGGGTTGACACAGATAACTCCCCTCAAAAATCGTGTAAGAGACGCACGTGTAAACACTTAGTTAAAAGATTTTGGGACCGGTAGCAGAAAATAACGTGGCCCCGACAGATAGGATGCATAAGTTAAGTATCAACTTTTAAACGCACAAAGACCACGGTTTATCTACCCCAAATCAATTTCTAAAATTAAGTATTGAATTATAAAGGCAGTAATTACAACGAAAAAATGATATAAATGTAAATATTAAACACTTACTATACCATATTAAGCACTTACTCTACAATATTCTACCATGACATATTTTACTGTTTTCTTAGCGTCACCTTCATGAGAATCATGAAAACAATTATAGATAATTTGTAAATAGGGATAGATGTATATGATAAACTTTAATTTAAAAGATGTCATACAGCTCAATAAACCAGGGTGCCTAACATAACCAGGAAGAGAAATTGAATGTTGTAGTATCCGAACCCTATCATGAGAAGATGTAAGTCTAGTATTAAGCTATTATAATATCTCTCTCTATTAACCTCTGAAATCAATAATATTTCTGCTTTTATTTCTAAATATCTTGTAGTACTTCGCATTCAATATTAAAGGCTTTAAAGGTATAAATTAAAAAGAAAAATAATATAAAGGAAAACAATATTAAATAACATACTTATCTAGGACAGTTTCTTCAGTTATTTAGCGTCATTCGTCATGAAAACCAACGGAAAGAATATAGGTAACTTGAAAAGGGGAAAAGATACATTTGATAAGCTTTAAAGTTGGAAAGATGCTAACAGAGTTCAGCAAACTAGGGAACCTAACATACCAGGAAGGTAAAGTGAAACGTGCTGAAGTAGCCAAACCCTAACATGAGAAGTTTGGTTTTGGAGCGCAAAGGTCTACTTTTTGCAACACGAGGGTTAATGAGACCGGCACCTACTGCTTAAAGCTGATCCCGAACGGCTACGAACATCTATGCCATAGTGAGATTCGAACCCACGAACTCCGGCTCCGAACGCCAGCACCCTAGCCAGTCGGCCACCGTTCGGCGCAGCATAAGAAGTTATAAGTATGGGAGTAATATGATCAAACAAAAAAATATTATCGCTATTAATATCTCGAAAAACAATAATTTTCTGCTTTTATTTTTAAAAAAAGTTGAATACAGAAATAGGGTTGGAATTTTTTTATGAAAATTCACACTTTCCTAAGCTTTCTTTAGTGATAAGAATTATTTTTTCTTTTCTTAATAGAACTTTTGACTGCATTCACTTTACCTCTTAAGTAGTAATCTAATTATGGAAGAAAACTTTACTTAGTGTCTACGTCATAAATAATATATACTTTTATTGGATATAAGGAAAATTTCTCTATATAATATTAATTTTACGCTAAATAATTAATATACAAAGAGAGTTATTTAAGCACGTTTAGATTTTTTCTTTTATATTTCATATTTCATTACCATCCCGAAAAAGATTCTGCCGCCCAATGGGAAGAAATATATTTTTCCAAAGAATGTTTAATTAATATATTCAGGAATTATTCAATTATTTAATTTTTGAAAAGTAATTATTTTCCGAAGAATATACATCCCTGCACTATATTTTTAAATTTTAAATACTTTCATTTACCTATTAATCATTTTATTCAAATAGTGAACGTAATATAATGGAATAATTAAGTATATACTGAATATTTTAATGTAATCTTTACGTATAAAATTTCCTTTTCAAGGATGAACTTTTACTGCATTATATTAATAAGTAAAATAGTAGCTATATCGTAAGAAGACCATGTTATATCTACATCTATAGAGAATATTAAAAAAATAAGAAAGAAAATAGTGAAAAGTATGTCTGTTAATAATGCCTGTAAATAAAATTATCAGTTGTTATAGTAAAATTCCATCGTGAAAAACTTACCTGCTAAACACTTTTTCTTGTGGCGGGGTGAGGGAAGATATAAGAAGTTTTAAGAGACTTTTTGAGTGATTGTGAGCCATAGACTTTCTCAAAAAATCAAATAAAGCTTAAGGATCAACACAATTATAACTATGAATTCAAAAGTATTTAAAGCAATGCATATATAATTTTTACTGTCCATCATTTTCCCGGAATTATATTATAGTATACAAAAAGGCAAATCATTAGTAGTAATTTGTAAAATATACTGGACTACGGAACCAATCTCCATTTGCGAAAACAAATGCCTTGGGGTGCGAAGCATATATCAGTGTTAGGCTGTCAACGTCATACGGAACCATCAGTGTTACGTCCCCTTTCCCGTTTGGTGTTGAGTTTATCTACAAAAAGGAAGGAAAGGTTGAGTCACCTTTGTCCAGCCCAAGAGGTTCCGCTTAGCATCCAGTAAGTATTCCAAATTCTCTCCTCATGTAACATCCGTCTTCTGAGTTCGCTCGTGAATTAAGCCAGCGGCGCGACGAGCGCGAGCCAGGTACTTCGAAGGGCTTAGTGCAAGGTTAAGTGGCCCAATACTCGCGATTTGCCCAACTCCGCCGGGAAAAACTGGAGGGCCTCACTGCCATATGGACCCGGTTTGGTGCTTGATTGCCCAGCCCAATAATAGAACATAGGACCTAGGCCTTGGCTGCACGAAACCCTACGCAAGCGTTACAAGGGTCCTTATTATGTATAATATTGTGTAAATATTAGTGAACTTTTTTAATTTAAATTCAGCAAAAGTGATTCCAATTTTATAATAATAAAGGGGGAGGGGTATTTTTGTAATCAAGCCCTACATTACATATTCTGAAATGTTAACTCAGTTAAAAGTACCCGCGTTAACGGGATTGGTGGGAACTAGAAAATTGTTCAGTCTCTCAAACCACTGAAAAATTTAATAGTTCTAGGTCCAGGTGCGAAATTCCTCACCGTCTATTGGGTTTAGTTAAGGTGAAAAATAGTGAGAGAACAGCCTTAAATTGGGTGCCGTGACACTCTGTGATGACGAAGCAATGTTCAATAGTAATGAAATATTTATCTAAAGCAGTTTCGTTCGTTGCTATAAAGGCATATTAAATTTGTTCTGTGTTCTTTTTTTTTCTTTGTATTTAAGTGTAAATGTGCCATGAAATACATCATACAAGAGTGCGGCTGGGAAAAACTATCGAGAAACACGGACATAAATCTTCTTACTCCAAATTTGTTAATAGTTTAAAAACATTTTGTGTTTCAATAATCTCAGAATTTTATTAAAATATAAGATATAACTGAAAAATTCTAATGGGCATGTATACAAGAAATATTAAAACTATGTATGAAATTCATCCTCTGTATACGTTTCACTATCAATTTGATTTCACTTTTCATCTAATTAATCTGAAAGTTTGTAAATAAAATTTCATTCAGTTATTTGTGACTTAAAACTTCCATCAAAAGTATTGGAATTCCTACTACTGCTCCTATTCAATACTCACAAGAAATATTAAAACTCTTTATGAAATTTATCCTCTGTATGCGTTTTATCATCAATTTGATTTCACTTTTCATCTAATTAATCTGAAAATTTGTATATAAAATTTCATTCAGTTTTTTGTGACTTAAAACTTTCATCAAAAATATTGGAATTCTTACTACAGCTTCTATTCAATACGCATGGACATGTATACAAGAAATATTTAAACTCTTTTTGAAATTCATCCTTTGTATACGTTTTATCCTTAATCCAATTACACTTTTCATCTAATTAATCTGAAAGCAGTTTGTATGTAAAATTTTATGCAGTTTTTTGTGACTTAAAACTTCTATCAAAAATATTGGAATTCCTATTACTGCTCCTATTCAATACGCAAAGCCCAGTTTACGTAATCTTACTCATATTCCCGCTTCTTTTGGAAGAATTCAAGGTTTTACTGTTGCGTGTAAACTATTGCGTGTCAACGCATCATCTGTTGGTAACTGCATCAGTTAGGAGTTTTAAGTGCGTATCTGAAGTGTGTGATTAACGGTGTTATGGGGCGGATACTTGTCTCGTTATAAATTCATCACATTAAATATTACCTCCGTTAAAAGAGAAGTTTTGAGCAGAAAAGATATTAATTTACTTTCCAAATACAGATTCAAAGTTCACTGACTTAAACTTACATAAGCATAGAAAAGGAAGTTTCTCCTAAAAAATAAGATTTTAGCTACATAACGGTATAAAGGTAAATCTCTATTTAAAGGTAAATGTTTTACTAAAGCCATATTTAAGAATTTTAAGGTTATCAAACTAATCCGAATCATGTAGTAACCCTGATATTTTTTAGGTTGACCAGTTCTTTGTTTGAATGTTAAAAGACTTTTTTCTTCATTGTTAAATTTATATATTTCAAAGAATTATAGATAAAAAAAGGATAAAAAGAAATATAAGGAAATTTCAGTATTTTTCTATTCATCATTTTTGCTTCATAGCAAAATGATGTCCATTTTGTTAATCCTATTTTAGGGATTACTTTTTTTAAAGTCAATGCTTCTTATTTTAAGATTTTTTCGTGAGTCCGAACCTAGTACTGATATCCATGACTGTTGCAATAACATCCTTTTTTCTTACTACAAAAATGTTTCAAATTCTGAAAAGTCTGTAACATTTTCTTTTGAAACTTCAACTATTTGATAGTCAATTTACTACCTGGTGTATTTATAATTAACTGTGTAATATGGCCTCAGTAGATATTGCTATGTGACTTTGCTTGCATTTTTTATGTTTGTGTTCCTAAATAAATGGGACCATTAATTTTACCGATTAATTTATCTAAGTAATACAGTTTTCTTAAAGACATATTAAATGTACATTAACTAAGTGTATTTGATTTTTACTTTTATTGTATCATATAATTGTAGTACCAATAATGTATATGCAATTAATTGGCTTTTAGAAAATTTATAAGGTACATTCAGTGAATTAAGAACTATGGGCAACTGTGACAACAGTGTTTTTTTTTTTATTCAAAGATATCGATCCTGGAGTTCAAACATTGTTCCCAGTGGGAAACTATGCGGGATATACACCTTTAATAGAAAGAATAATTATAAGAATAAATATATTTCATCGTACCACTGAAATCATCCACGTATATGTATAAATGATGCTTCTGCTCCTCCATTCTGCTGGAAGGATTCTCTTTTAATGTTTTCATTTAGTCATCGTGAAATTCATTTCAATTTTATAAAATTTTACAAAATAATATTAAAAATTAAAAGGTTATTTTTCGACATAACCATCAAGTTGGTTTAGGTACTTGTTGCTTCATGGTATGAATTTGAATGTTCCCACTTAATAAAAATTTTGGGCTTGCATGTTCAGTAGCGTTGTCACAAAATGTTTCACTTCTTAGTCTGAAGCTAACATTGGCCTACGAGGTACTCCTTGAAGTAAAGAAAGAGTTAAAAGTCGCTTCAAGCAAGGCCCTGAACTCTAGGGCTTTTAGTCGATGATGTCCAGAGAAACTGCTTTAACGGTGTCTTCTAAGCTGTATGAGGTATTCGGTTGTCATCAAAGATAATCCTCTAGGTGAGAAATCCTGATAACTAAATTTCAGCTGTAGTTACGTACTTCGCCCACAAAAATTGAATAACTTATGAGATTTCTTCATGAGACCAGTTTTCTAAACAATTTAACTTTTGTGTTAATCTAACAGCTATCACTGAAGCTGGCGGGTGGTTTGAACTATGCACAGCTGGTAACCATATATATTAGGATTACTGAACACTACTAACTTCAATATAACAGATGAAACTCCAAGAATATCGGCTATATAACCTTACCTTTTGGTTCCCTCATGTATAAATTATGCTTGGTTTAACAGATTATTAATATTCACAGGAATAAATATTAATAATCTGTTATCAATAGTCACTAATATGATGACTATTAATAACATGTGAGTCAGCGAAGAAAACTGAATTTAATTTTGAAACAGATACTGTGGTTTCGATGAATTGAATAATTCATTTCCTTGATGTCAAATTTATTGCTATTAAATGGTTTTTCTGTCCCCGAAAGTTTAAGTTTTGTGTGAAGGTTTTATTAAATTTCTAAAAACATAACGAGCATACGAAGGCTTTATTTATTTCTAAAAGCAGTCCCGAAGAACAGTCTATTGATTGCCCCCTCTACGAAAAGACTGTGTTATAAATTAGGCTGCTTCTAGACGGTTTTTGTTTTACTCAATTTTGTGATATTTTCATCAATCATTCGGGTAAGTAACCAGTGTAGAAAAAATATCTTGACCGAAAGCAAGTGATAAATTTTAGAGCCATGGTAAGTATATTTTGTGTTAGTATATTTTGCCGAACGGATTTAACTTACTCATGTTTTTTTGCTTTAAAATATTCAAAGTATGAAAGAAAACCCCATTTCCGTAGACACATCAAAATAAAGAATTTTCTATGATTAACTGATTAATTATCTTAATAATGATAAGTTATAATCCGAATATAAAAATAAGCAGCATATTTTTGTAGTTGGCCTAAAAATTTAAAGCTACTGTAAGAAAAGAAAATTTTCATAATTATTCAACGTTCTAATATTATAAGCTCTTTGTAATAAACTGTAAGTACTTTTCCCCGAAGTAAAACAACACTCTGATTACCATACTTGGAAAAATATCATAAACTAATAAAAGTATTTCTAATTTTATTATTATGTGTTGAAATGATAAACATAGAAATGATCTCCTACATCTTTATTCATAGAGTAAATTTGACAAACTCAATTGCTGATAATAATCATATTACTTTATGAGCTGCATTTCGTCTTTTTATTTTTTCTATAAATGGCGTAATTGATGAAATAATATATATTAATACGTAATTCAATAATAATATTGTCTCTAGCTAATCATTACTCTTATATTTTTAATGTTATTTCCAAGTGCTATATATATATATATATATATATATATATATATATATATATATATATATATATATATATATATATATATATATATATATATATATATATATATATATATATATATATATATATATATATATATATATATATATATATATATATATATATACATATATATACATATATACATATATACATATATATACATATATATATACATATATATATATATATATATACATATATATACATATATATATACATATATATACATATATATATACATATATATATATATATATATATATATATATATATATATATAGATAGATAGATAGATAGATAGATAGATAGATAGATAGATAGATAGATATATAAACTCCACAAAAGAAAAATGGTGGATTACGTTTCATTTTCTATTTGTACAGATTAAGTAGACTAGAAATATCTGATCTATATATCTGAGTAATGAAAATGTTTGGTTATTTAAAATGGATAAAAGTACTACGGGCTGTTTTCCTAGACACTAAAATTAGTTAGACAGTGACCTACTGCTTAAAGCTTTACTACAAGCATCAATTTAAGCACTGGGATTCACAATCTTGATTCTGGCACTGAAGAGCAATGCCTAAATGTTAGACACGCATCCGGCTTCTATTAAGACCGAAGTTAAAAATAAAATTAATCTGAAAATTATGCTAAAAGTTAAGAATAAATTGATTGTATAATTAACAATTATTCTTTAATAAAATACTAAATGTTGAAGATAAAATTTGTGAAATATAGTACAAAGGTGAAATTTTGTACTTAATATTACTTATATACACCTGCCTGCATTATCTCAGGAAATTTTCCTGTAAGAGGGCATAAAACCTTAGCACCTTTCGAACTAAAAACTTTTATCTATAAAAACCTATTTTTCACATAGAGTAAAATGAAAAGTTCAGTTCTGTTTAAAGTAAAATTGTTTCTAGATCTTTTATTTAGGGTATAAATTTATAAATTTATATAGCTTTGCTGTGTGAAACAATACAGTTCTTAAACATAAAATAAATACACTTACGTGTAAAATAACTTTTGAAATATATAATTTAGAGACTCATTTTTGAAATATATAATTTAGAGACTCATAATTTAGAGGCTAATTACCATTTTTATGCAGTGAACCTTAGTTATATTAATACGAGTGATATATTTTATAATATAAGTCTGACTTTAATAGATTTCCAATTTCTTAGCAGTTTTAATATTTTATTGAAATTTCAAAATGTCAGATAACTTTAATGCTTTAGGTTTAAAGAAAGCAAAACATATTTATCTTCTATTTTAATAAAAATTTACTATCTAATATACATTTTTCTAAAATTATCTTGTAGATAAAGGAATTTTTTCTCAACTTGTAGATATTTTTATGTTATTTTGAAAAACAGGTTATAAGAAATTACAAAACTAAATAATTTTATTTTAAATAATAGTGTTATTAAAGAAATTGTAAAAAAAATTCATTTTAAAATTAGCGGAACTTATTTTTATGATGAATCAAAAAAGGCTGTTATAATGAGAACTTTAAATCTAGAAAGTTACTATGTTCCCTTAATAACCGTAATAACAATGTCAGCATATCATGCAATTATAAAAAAGATTTCTTCCGTCAAATTTTCTTTAAATTTTGAATATTATTTTCCACAAATATATTTTACCATTGTTAAAAAGCAGTTACTAACTTTACAACTTAAAGCTGTGGGAAAGTACTAACAGTTTCCATTCAAGCAGTAGGAAAAAAAGAAGTCTACAGAAACAGCACCATTCACAAGACTAAGGAGAATACTTCGTAAGGAATACAAACATTCCTGCGACCAGTTCGAAGAATTCTAGGTTCACGTGATCTTTGGCAAACTTCTCGAATCCAAATAATATGGCCTACCACAATACTTTACGGTATACACTGTTCTCTCCCATGTCCTGGCGCTTCATGTTTTGAGGCTTCAGTCGTTCGCGGGTTTTTCCAAAATTTTTCTGCAAAAAAATAAATGAAAAAATATCCAACCATGTCGTCAGCCACATTGCCGAAACACTCGGAGCGTTGTTTCATGTTATGCGCATTGAGAAGGATGTCAGCATGTCAAACAAAGTTACGTCGAAAGTTGACTCAGAATACATAACACGGGCTCTTGAGATGACAAAGTCTACAAGTGAGGAAGAAAATGAAGATGAAGAAAACAAGTGAAAAGTGTGGCCTACCCTGGAGAATCTACAACAATTGTTCAACTATAGACACCCTGTACTTTACGGTATACACTGTTCTCTCGCCACTTCGCGCTTCATGTTTTGAGGCTTCAGTGTCTCGCGGGTTTTTCCAAAATATTTATCAAAAAATAAAAATGAAAAAATATAACCATGTTGGCAGCCACATTGCGGAAAGGAGCGTTGTTTCCTGTTGATGCGCGAGAGAGAAGGACCCATGCATGTCAAACAGAGATGAGCTCTTGAGATGACTAAGTCTGCAAGTGAGGAAGAAAATGAAGAGGAAGATGAAGAACACACTGAAAAGCGTGACCTTACCCTGGAGAATCTGCAACAATTGTGCAACATGGGAAGAATTCGCACAAGACATTGACCGCAATATGGTTCGTGCTGTCTAGTTCAGCAATCCCGTTGACGGAGTTATGTCTTTGTACGGAGGAATTTTGAAGGAAAAGGAACAACAAAGACAACAATTACCCATTACCATGTTTCTCTCCAAGGTAAAGCCTCCTGGCTCTACCCGTCAGCTCCTCCAGCAGAAGAGTCTCCTAGTGAGTATAAAACTTCTAATAGTCACGTGAGAGCCTCTCCTCCTCCACCAACACAAGACTCTTCGCCTCTCTCAGAAAGCAATGCTGATTAATGTTTATATATAAGGTTTTGTAATTAACCATATTAATTAGCAATGACACGTTTAAGTAAATACGTATACTGTTGGAAAATTTTATCTTAAATGTGTAAAGTATAAATATTGTTTACATATTTAAAACCAGGGCTTCGAACCGGAACTGAACCGAAAACCGAAAACCGAAAACCGGAAAAAACCGTTATTTTGGTCGGAACGAAAACCGGAACTGAACCGAAAAAAATATCGGTTTATTTCGGTTCGATATATCTTTCATTCATTTTGTTACTGTTACCAACTTATCAATATTTTCTAATTTAACGTCAACTTTATAATTATCATTACATGTATACTGCTTCTCGATTTCCTATTTTGATATTCATTAGTATTATTCTGTTTCAGTTTCGCATGAAACTACTTGTAGAAGACATATTTAATTCAGTTGATTCACGTTAGAAGATATATTAATAATTAGAAGCAATTTTCATATGTTAAATAAATAATATATTTTTTACATAATTAATGCAAGGCCAAGTGCACGATGTGAGAGTCAAACGACGAATGTGGGTAATCATGAACCTAGTTGTCAAATGCGATTTTGATAATGGATAACAATGCCAATGCTCGCCGCTCTTATCGTACCTGCTGTTTGTATCAATTCACATAGTGTACCAATTAAAAAAAAGAATAAAATCTTTATGATAAAATTATATTTTTAGTACAAATAAGAATATACATAAAATGAAATTATTCATTTGGAACTGAAACGAAAACAGTTATTTTTGGCGGAGCGAAAACCGGAACTGAACCGAAAACCGTTATTTTTGGCGGAGCGAAAACCGGAACTGAACCAATATTAATTTTTTAGTTGAACCGGAACGAAAACCGGAACAAAAAAAATTACGGTTCGAAGCCCTGTTTAAAACATTCGTGTACCATCATACACGAAAATTTCTAGGGGTAAATAATACTTCGCGGTTTTTCAGCTTTCGAGGAAGGTTCTAGTCCCCATTAACCTCGAAAAATGAGGGATCACTGTAAAATCTATAGAAAATTCACTGTGGACAGCACTTACGATAAAACAATCTATTTCAAATATCAAAAGCAATTAAAAATTATCTTTATGTTACCAAAGTAAATGTAAATCAATGTATATTTTAACCAAATTACAATTAGAACACAAGAAATTACAAATGAAAGAAACACTCAATAAATAGAAATTTTAAATACCTATTCCTTTTATTTAATGTCCACGTTATCATTTAAAAAGAAGACTTTATAAGCTAAACACGCTGAGGTACTGAAATATCTATCAACGAAATGTAGGGAAAAAATCTAAATAAAATCAAAGAGAACTTTGCTGATTCATCCATCACAAGAGCTCTTGAAGTAGAAATTAATCTGTACTTTTAATTTTTCTTTACATTTGTTAAACATTATACTAATACCTCTTTAAAATTGCGTTAGAATGTTTCCCTTTTTTGTTTATTACGGTTTTTATACGGATTATCACTGATCCAACTTAAAATTCATTTATGCATTATTCAGTATTTGATGTTCTTCTTTCAATATAAGTTTCAGAATTAACTTCAAGGATATAATTTTAAACCCATTGTCAGTATGTTTAAAATTATATTCCATCTTTATTTATATTATATGAAGATATTATTCAAAGTAGACTGTTTTGTATAGGAAAAGGCGTGTAAATTTTTGTGATTTTATTAATAAAATCCTGGATAACCAAAATATGAATAACTTAATATTTAATAAATCAAGACAGTCGAAGTATATTATGAAATAAAACACACACTGGGGTAAAAATAAAAAGTAATTCCACGAGTAACATTTTACTATATTTTATCATAATTTTGATTAGTTGATGTATAATTTTGAATAATCGATGTGTAATGGTGATACATTGATACACAGTGCCTTTCTACCTACGGGCCTACGTACAGCACCCTTAGAAAGGTTTTGCTCGCCCTTATATAAATTTTGTGCTCACTTAATGAAACAGAAGTCAAAACAGTATAGAAAATTCGACTTAATAATTCAACAACTCCATAGCGCCATACTGCTTTTGGTTTTTTGGTTTTGGTTTGGAGCGCTACGGTCTACTGTTTTGCACACGAGGGCTAATGAGACCGGGACCTACAGTTTAAAGCCGATTCCGAACGGCTACAAACATCCATGCCAGCAGCGGGATTCGAACCCGCGAACTCCGGTTCCGAAGAGCAGCACTCTACCATTCCATACTGCTTTTGAACGGCAGACTTATGCAGGGTGTCTCAAAACGACCATATAACCTATGCATTGTTAGATTCTTCGTTGGGAGTACATAAAAACTGCCAAAGAAGCTTTCCTGTGCGATCCATAGTTTACAGGAAAAATACGAACAACAAAGTATGACGTCACTACCGGTGCAAGAAACAATATTTTGTTGAAAATATCAACAGACGTTTATGCACGGGCATACTCCCTAACAGTTCGTAAGGCATTTCCATTACATCGGCCGTACATCAGGTACATGTCGCAGTAGTCCTGAACGGAATACATAGCCACAATACGAGGACTACCGGTAGCTGCAAGATGCAGTCTTTTAAATACCAGCTCAACGGAAGCTGAACGTCATCCCATGGAGCGCGACGCGATATGCGAGGCGAACATTTTAAACATTATAGTTGATATGTCCAATAAATGTTTTTTTCTTGCACCGTCAGTGACGTCATGCATTGTTTTTCGTATTTTTGTCGTCAACTATGGATATTACAGGAACGCCTCTTTGTGCTGATTTTATGTACTCCCAACGAGGAATCTATCTGTACATAGTTTATGCGGTCGTTTTGAGACACTCTGCATACATAGTAGTCTATGACTTATGACGGTTTTTCCTGTAATAGACAGAAATAGAATGCTATAATATTCACAAAAAGGAAATTTATATGATAGTTTTTTAATATAAAAACGATGATAACATGTAATAATCAGTGATGGTATTGTATTTGTTAAACAACAAATCATTGGATAATACTAAATTTACTAGTAATACTATAATTTCAGGTTCCATTTTACATGATACCGGCTGGATATGGTACTAATAAATTTTTGTGTCTGCTCATGGGACATTCACTCATTACAGCTAGGAACGGCATTGTTGATACACTCAGATACTGTTATATTTAATAAATTAAAGTACTTAAATAGACCTTTTTCAAAATTAACCTACACTTGGTGTCCTAGAGAAAAAAATGAGAAAAATGAAGCATCTGCTTACACTTGCTGTTCGAAAGGAAAAAAAATAAAGAATTGAAGCATGTATCTATGTTTAAAGATTAATTTGAGCAAATTTTTACAACAAAAAATACCTCATTAAATATTTTTAACATTGAAAATAAAACAAAATATTTTGAGATATAAATGTTTATCTCAAAACATATAAATGATATAATCTCAACATTTTTTTCTTTATCTTCAATGTTAGAAATACTTAAAGGGGTAATTTTTATTATAAAAATTTGCTCAAATTAATCTTTAAACATTGATATATGCTTCAATTCTTTATTTTTTTTCCTTTGGAACAGAAAGTGTAAGCAGATTTTGAGAAAGATTCATTTTATTTTTTAATTACATGGGCTTATTACCCACCTGATCACCTGTAACAAATAATTTCTTAACAGTTTCCGGAATACGAAAAATTTTGCCTTCCAATCCAAGCTCTAACAGTCCGAGGAATATCACGTGCGTGTACGTGAAATTCATTATAGTCTGCACGTAGTCTCATAAATTTCCTTTAGAGGGAAGGGCGAGTGAATTATTTCAGAGGGTCACCGTAGGAGATAAGTGCGCAAACAAAAAGTTGGTAGGGAGGAATGTACCTGGTAAAGAATTTCTCTAGGGGGTTAGGAGGGGTTCGAAGTTCTCTGTTTATTCTGTGCAATGTTACCTATATCACCTCTTCCTGGATCAGGTGTACAAAATTTATTATTTTCCTTCATAAGAGGCTACTAGTTAGAATTTTATCTCTTCAGCTTAATTTCTATATGTTTACCAATTAAGTCACTTTTTGTGGATAGTTATAAACTAATTTGTAAAATTTACATATATTATGGAAAGATTTTCCATTTAGTAAAGGTCGATGACGATCTTATAAACAATTCTACAAATTTTTCAGGTCTGACACTATTTATAATTTTGCCATTTGGATCTACATTTTAGAATTTTTGGAGCCTCTCCCATGAATTTATTTTTCAGCAAGTACATAATTTAAAATAGAGAAGAAAGCGCTATCTATTATTAAACTTCACTTTTAAGTACTTTATTTCCATATGATAGCAGTCAAATATCTTGTCACAAAAATTTTCTATCTTTATAAATCGCATCCTAGGATATTTAAAATTACATGTTATCACTAATGAACATGAACTGTAATATTCATAGTTGTATGAATTTCAATTCTTTTAACTCTCATGAATCTATAATACATGAATATTTAAGGGAACACATCATCTTTATACCCTTGATAATTTGATTCTTAATTTTTGACATTTTTCGCATTTCTAAATCGTTTAAAACATGCTCCATTGAAATATTCAGATTAGAACCAGTGAAATTATACAGTCTTTGAGAACTTAGTGATATTAGTATAGGTAACTCAAGGAACTAGAATAAGAGCCGTGATGTATTGCTAAAACAGTGAATTTAGAACAGAAAGGGGTTGTATATGTAACTAGACATTTATAAACTATTTTAATGTCATTTTATCTAGGCATATTTAAAAGTTTGATCTTACTCATTGAGGTTTGGAAAATATACAAGAAAATTTCTGACTGCAACTCAAATATTTTTAAACAGCAGTAAATAGGGCTGTTTAAAATTTAATGACGGTCAAGTTGGTCAAATTAATGTTAGGAAATAGTTTTCTTACAAAATCGATTATAATGCAAGATTACTTCCACACAATAGTGATGATTACTATTGAACAGTAAATTCTTTCGGTTGAAATGAAGGCAAAATAAGGTGTCTTCCTTAGAAGTTTGTAGAGGAATAAAAAGAGTCAAATTCACTATAGAAGCAGATGGGATGGTGCATGCATCTGGACAATTTTAAACTATAGTCGAAAAATAATAAAACCTCTTCCATTTTGGGTCTCCTTTAGGTATTCATTAATATATATTAAACAGAAATTGTTCGGGTTTTAAATAGGTTAAGTAAAATAAGACCATTAGTTAAAGTACGGCTTATATGCCAGAATACAGTATAAAATGCAAAGTCAATGTAACGCAAAAAATAGAAAGAGAAAGTACGCAGACAGCAGTTCCTCTGCTTAAAGCTTGCAGCCTTCTAAATGCCAGACAACTCAGAAGCTTTTAAAGACAAACTGGGTGGGGACACTTAATACTTAAACACCGGATGGAGTTACTTTGAAACCATGAATCTTCTTTAATGAAATCGACTATTCATTTTTGTATCCATGCAACTATCTCTCTCTATATATATTTTTTCAATACTATATTTATATTTACATATGTGTATACTATATTGAGATATATATTACATTTAAATAAGTTCATGTGTACGTGTTATATATATATATATATATATATATATATATATATATATGTGTGTGTGTGTGTGTGTGTGTATCTATATTTATGTATACAAGTGTGCATATATGTATATTTATATATATGTATAATATATATATATATATATATATATATATATATATATATATATGTATATAGTGTGTGTGTGTGTGTGTGAGAGAGAGAGAGAGAGTTTTTCGAAATCCTGTTATGACACAATTAAAAATTTTCAATTCTATTATAACAATAAATAGAATAAAAGTAAGAATTATAAATTATATTTTTTGCGCTCAAGACAAAATTAGTTTTAATATTATTTCAAAGACTGTTTAATTTAACGTACATTTTCACAGAATACAATCTAATAAAAAGGTATGCTGATTTCTGTTGGAACAAAATGTTAAGATGCGTTGAATAATAAACGCTTTCTACAACAAAGCTTTAAAAATGTACACCAATTTAACAGAAGCTTGATAAACATTGCAATTTCATTGGTGTAGATTGTCAGATAATTGATGAGTTCATCAAATGCACTCAGGAAGTCTAATTAATTAATTCTCAGAAATTAATTTAACTGAAATATGCATTCGAAAGACGTTTATGAGATTTATGTGATAAGTCTCTCATATAAAGTCAACACATAACGAAAAATACAACAATAAAATTAAATTAAATGTAAATAAAAATATTCCATTATTCATTATTCTTTAAAATTATTGTTCTTATAAAATTACGAATTAGTTATGAATGAAAAAATTATGGAAGAAAACACATTTAAAAAAGAAAATGAGTTTATTTTATTAATGAAATAGAAGAAATAATATTTTATAAAGCCGAAAAGCTCTCAAATATATTATATCTCTGTAACATTATCTTTCAAGGCAAACGTTTCTTTGGTTTAAAAAGAATTGTTTTCAATATCACTTTGAGCTATTATAAAATTTACTCGCAAAACCATATCAGATTAAAATTGCTACAAAATTTCTTTACCATCTATCTAGATTTTTATTTGAGCACTCATACAGTAAAAGAAATAATAGGATATAAAGCATAGCGTACAATAAAAACAACCAAGCGAATTATTTTATTATTCGTCTGAAAAATCAAGTAATATAAAAATCAATAATTGTACCAATAGTTTTATACCGTTCATTCCCATCCCTTTACCAAATGAAATTTCGATATCCTTCGAAATCCATATATAAGCATATTGTAAAATCTTTATACATTTCGGTAATGACGCTGGAAGAAAAATTAAATTTCTTTCTCCGATTTAACACAGGACAAATTATCCAAAATAAATTTTGGAAAATTGATGTCGATGAATTTAGAAACAGAAAAAAAAATGTACAAAAAATAAACTAAAAAAGATTTATAGAATATCTTTTATTTGAATAAAATTCAAGCAATGTTCAAACAAGTTTGAATTAGAACGGGCAAGATAAATAGCTGGCAATCAAACACAAAGTACATTTAAATCTTATTTTTATGTTTTACGCTGTTTTATACGCTGGACTGATTTTTCATTTATATGTTTTAAAAAGCTTTAATAATAACATTTCTTTTAAAAGGCATTTCTTTATAAATTTCAATGAAGGGGGTGGTATTTATAAAACATTGGTCTATCTTTCGTGTGTATACGATAAAACATATCATTTATTAAAATAATCATAATTGAGACACTGATATCATAAGTTATTACAATTTGTAGATTAATCCTTTTTTATTTTATGCTTGGGTGTTAAAACTATTAAGATGGTGTGAGATATTTTGTAAATGCTTATTAAAGTCTTCTTTCTCTTCCACTTAATGTAACGCCAGTGAACCCAGTAATAATATAAGGGACAATTATCACATGGGCAAGGGAAGACAATAGCCCAAAGCCCCCAGAGAATTGGCCTCTTCCTATTTCCAGGCTTTATATATTATTAATTCAACGTATTCACTGAAAAAAATTATTTTTTAATCAGCTAAACTTTGTTTCTAATTTCTACTTATATCGAAAAAATACAGCTTGTGAAAATATCATTTATGGTATATGTAATTTCCCTTTTTTAATTTCATTAAAAAAAACAAACCATCATTGTTGTTTTTTAAAGATATTTTTTGTAGTTATGTGGTAGGATTAAATATCAGAAAGCATATGTATAAATATACAACAGAGTGGAGAAATCATAGTCTGTTAGATATTTATCAAAATATCCACAATGATATTAACTGCTACATTCACCAAGAGAATAACACTGTATAAGGTTCCTTTAATGCAGTCAATGATTCTCTATTCATGCTTACTTTGAATGACCTGAATTTCGACCTGAATTTCGACAAAATGTAATTTGTGGTTATTTCTGAATTGTTAGCTGTATGGCTTCGACAGAGCCATTTATTTAATAAAGTAAATATATATAATTCGTCAACAGATTAATGGGCTCTTTTATAATTCAATTACATTTTCATGTGCTTTTCAAATTTCCAAAGTAATGTATATGAATTTACGTACATAGTAGTTAAGATGTTAGTGATATTATGGTGGCTCTCGTGTAGTAACCCTTGGTCCCGTTACCAACCTAAGATGATTGGGCCTTGTATGGCATTCTCAAAACTGTCTTCAGCTGTCTTATAGCATCTATTTCTAAATGCGAGCATGTTCTCGTGTTTGCAAGAAGAGGTCTAACAAAAAATAATTCCAAGATTTTAATTATTATTCAATGCATTTAAATTCATTGGTTAATATTCAAAGTAGTTTCAGTCCAATTAATTTATATATTTTTTCCTGTATCAAATTCCAATTCATACATTTATATTAAACTGAAATGTGTAAGTCAAAGTTTTAAATATATATTAAAATTTACTTATGAAAAGACACAGCTGTTTTACAGTACTAAGCCTTTAATCTATAAGTTAATGTGCATAAAACTCATGTAGTAATTTATATTAGATATATTCATTTTAAATGTTTTTTGTAAAAGGAAAGTAACAGCTAAAGGCGGAAATATAGAAAGGAATAAAATTTTCAGTATATTTTATTAAAAATAGTTATTTTTGAAAACATACATCATATCTTAAATTTTTAAAAGAGGGATGAAATAGTTTCAATTTTGTAGAATATTTTCTTATTTCAGGTATATTTTAAGCTTCAATAAGCAATTTAACCATTTTATCAATCATGTTTCAAAAGAACATTTATGTTTATTGCAATAGATTTTTGACCCCACGAACTCTTGAGGGGTTTCATATTTTATAGAAAACGCATTACCATATTTGCAATTTTTTTAAAGTTACAAATATGAATGTCTAGGAATGTTTGTTTATCGCTTTTATGTTGATAATAACACAAATTGTTTATTTAGCTCATTAATACCCTAATCATTTTTGCCAAATACATATTGGTGAATATCTTAAATTCAAGTTTTATGGACTACACGTACCAAGACAAATAAGAAATTCAAGAAATAATGAATGTAACATCCTGTCCTCAAAGTGATCAACTGTAATTTTAAACATAACAAAATGTCATTTATAAGAGTAAAAAATTTGGAATTTAAAATTTAGTTGGCATCATGTGTAAAACAGTACTGTAAAGTAAAGCTTTATAAGAGATAATACTATTTGTCAGGATGACAGTCGAAGTACCAGCCGAAAAAGTAAGTCTATATGCAAGGTTAAAAAAATCATAAAATGTCAATCCAAACAGCAAAATCATAAATAATATCAGATGCTCAAACATTTGGTAAATTGTTGATACGATTGTTATCTACCTTCAGTGGAAAGTAAACTTGTTAACAGAAAACAATACTACAAACTAATTTTTAACTGTCCCTAAAAAGGGGGGTTTAGTTTGAATAGGTAAATTAATTTTAAAGGATATAAATTTTTATGCCTAGAGCGGAACAATAAAATCCTTAAAATTACTTGAATATTAATAACATCAATGAGAGATCGAATATCTTTCTTAAAAACATTTTAAAGAAATTCCACCCTCGAATTCCCAATGTGTCTTAAGCTGTTAACTCATATTTTTAAGCAAAAAAGTTTAAAAATGAACCGTAAAACAATATATCTTTTAGACAGTGTAAGAAAAGAGCGTGAAGCCCCAAAACACGTCAGAGATCTATAAGGCAATTGACCTCAGCAAGTTTCCTTTCTGATCCAAGATTCAATGGATAATTGCAGTGTTAAAGCCCCTTCGGGCACCACAGAGAGAGAGAGAGCTAACGAAACGCCCAGCCATAGCGAAACAGGCAAAACCTTATTGGGGCCCCACTGAAATCCCCAATTTCGTAAATACTCCTCTTCAACCTTAGTAGAATCCCTTTGGCGATAGTTTTTTACAAAGCGTGTTTTGTAACCAAGAGTTAAATCTGACCTTTCCTCTCTTGAGAACGGAAGAAAGAATTCTAAGGCTCGCAGGGAAACAAAAATAATTAAGCTGGTGAACCTATTGTTTTTTCTTTATAAGTCTCACGATCGAAACAATAAATCATTAAGAAGGTGAAGAAGCATCGAATACGTCAATATTTTGTCTCTTAAAAACCAGCATTAAATTCCTACTTATTTGAAAAGCAAAATAATAAAGAAATGCCATTTATAAGTAATATTATACAATTTATAATTTGTATATTCTCAGGTGTCTACTATATATTATTATTATTTCCTGTTTGCATTAAAAATATTAACCCATATTTGCATTCTTTATATTTTCATAAATATATGTTAAACACTTTGATGGAACCAAGGATTATAGAAATTCAGGAAATATTTTCTGTCTATAACGTTCTTGAATTTCTTTTAAAAATTCATTATTGGTGGGATTGAACAAAAAATATACCTTTATGTTTATTAGAAAAAGTTTTGGTTAGTAATAGTTAAAGATTTTATAAAAAGAATATTCTATGGTAAAAGTTGCATATTGACATCGTTTAAAACATATAATTTCTTTCAAATACTTTCTGTAGTCTCTAATAAAAACATAATTCAATTAATAAGAGTAAAATTTATTGCAATAAAGTTAAAAATAATAATAAGTCTAAAAATACATTCACTCACTTTAACGAATCGATGCAGAGTTTATTTTGGGAAATATGTGCTTAAATTTCAGTTCAGAAAAACCGTTATGGATTCTTAAAAATCCAGAAAAGTTTCTGTTTTAACATGGAATTCTAGTATAAAAATTAAGTATTAGCATGTATATTGTTTAAATAATATCAGTATAGTATATGTTATCGTGTAGAACAATTAGCTACAAACAGATAATTAATCCAGACGATGATTTCGTAAGGCGTACCTTGTGGTATTACTCTGTGGGTTCGAATCCTACTACATGCATCGATGTTCTTAGTCGTTCGTAATTGACTTTAGCAGTAGGTTCCAAATAAAAAATTACCAAAAAAGAACGCTCCAAACCAAACTGATGATTATAAATCTAGCTATTGATAAAAGTATTATAAAATTATTAATAAGACTACACTAGTATCTTAAGCTATGCGAACATAACACTATATCATTTAGAAATAGCATTTTCGATATGAATCTTTAATATGATATAGTTAAAAATATACAGGAAAATGTTGTGTCAGTTGGTCTGCTTGGAAGGCAAATTTCTTTTTTTTTTTTTTGTCAACTTACGGGTTACTGTGACAAAATTAGGTCAAATTTCAAAACATCATTTAAAAACTAGTAACAAACGGCAATAGTATGATTTCATGAAAATGTTACATAACGTTACGCCTACTGTTAATTTCAAATAACGTATTATTGATTGCAAAGCATATCAGTATAAAACACTTATAGAAACATTCACATCATAATATTAATTAAATGTCTATAACAATGATAATCACCAATTTCAGTAAATTTATATTTGCGAGTCAATAAGATGACTATGATTACAAACTGAACTTTACAGGCATAAAAATGATCAAATTATCTCATGCAAATAATTTTTTTGTTTACAAAGAATTGAATTTTATATTTTATATTTTAATAGTGAAAGAAAGGAAATTCAATCTCATACGGTAGTTAAAAGATTTCTTATACAATAATTAAACTTCCTAGTTTCAATATATCTAATTACTAAACGTTTATTTTTAAAATTTTCTTTTATAAAAAAACCCAACTTCATAAAAAGCTGAGTACATCTATAATTTTTTATGTGTAATACCTATGATTAACCATGATAACACTGTTCATCAGAAAGTCGTGTAAAGTGAACTTTTGAAGATGTAGATATGAAAGTCACATTTCAAGGTCAGAGAAATGCTCGTAGGGGTGAGGAAGAATTTAGAAGTAAGAACAGTCACCTTCGGCTTCCAGGAAGTTTACTGTTCCCGGTAAGTTCGTAAACAAGAAAAGACTTCTTTTACCCCACGCCCCCAGAGGGGGCATCTTCTCCCGAGTCTGAAAACATCTCATACCTTTACATGCCAAACGCGAAAGATTAGGTGTTTTTTTTTTTTTTTTTCACTTTGAACAGCGCCGGCTCTTTACCGTAAGAATACTGAACCAGCTGAAAAATGAGATCAACCAGTAATTTCTATGGAAGTAACTCCCTTTCTTCACCTTTAAAACTTTCTCCTATCGAGCAGACTGACACTTGACCAAACAAGGCAATACATTTTTACGCTACCAATTCATTCAGTTTGGATTGAAAAAAAGGTTGTAGGTTAAAGATAATAGATCCTTTATCCTTCTTGCTTTTTACGTCTCAAAATAAATTAGGCATTTTTTTTAATGTGCAAATTGTTGCATATACTTTTTGGCTGCCCAGATTTAAAGAGAAAAAGCTCAAAATTAAAGTTTTAAGATATTGATTGTTTAAAGATCAATATTACTCTAAAAATTCAGTTCACATCATATGAATTTGATATTTGTTAAGTAAAAGCATTTTTTTTCCAATTTTAAATTCATGTGGCGTAAACTGAATGTCAGGTTAACATTAAGCTGACAACATATCCAAACTTATAATTTTGACTTGCTGCTCTTTAGAAACTAGGGAATATTTAGTTTAACAAACTATATAAATGAATAGATAATTTTCGATAAAGTTCATAGCATTAAAACCAAATATAATTTGTCACAGAGAAGTCCTTAAAAATTAATAAAATAAAACATCCTCTTCTTCTCCAACAACAACAGAAACATGTTTTCATTTCAATCCCGCTATCCCCTTAAAGTTAAAAATAATGAACATAAATTAAAAAAATATTTTTATAAGTACAATAACTTAATAAATTTTTCATATTAATTTTATAACATTTATTTTCACACTTTTAAGTACTTAACAGGATATTATTTTTAAGTAGCTAAATTAAATGTAACTAAGATAATCAGTTTATCTGGTGTGAAAATGCCTTGTAATTGTGAAATTAAATTACGCATAACGCAAATTATTACTGTCCACTCCATTCTTACTGGTTTAATTTTCTTTCAGAATTCTATACAATTTTTAATTATTTATACTTGAATGATTTTAAATGTGTGAAGGCCATTAGCCTTGACCTTAAGCGAGAGCACATATTTAAGAGCAAATTTATATTCAACATTTGTGCCTTTATACACGGGCATTCTATATAAGAGATGTAAATCCCTCAAAAAATAATTTCAAAGAAAAACCTCTAGATAACATTATTTTTTTTAAAAAAAGTATCTTGACCTTTATGACAAATTTTATTACTTTAACTCTAGTAAAATTAATCCCAAATTCATTTGAGTTCGAATTATTTTTTTTTTTAATATGAAAATTTAAAACTGCAATAGCACAATTTCATGTAATTTGAATTTGTATTCATTAAATTTTTGTCCAAGCTGAAAATGATGAAATGAAGGATTAAAGTTTAATGTTCATTCTATGGAGAATAAGTTTGAAAAATTTACTTAAATTAAATAATTTCTTAAAATTCTGTTATTGATGCAAAAGAGGCTAAAAATATTAGTGGAGATAATATTGCTAATGATTTTCAAATTATTTAAATAAGTCGAGGTATAAAGATCAATAAGAATATTTTATTTTAATAAAGTTTATCTGTTCATAAATTTAAGTAGATAATCTTTTATTCAAAGTTATATGTAATATTAATTTTATAAACAGAAAAATACATTAATCATTATTTATTATGAAAATTCTAGTATTTTATTTGAATTACAATGACTTTTGGCACGGCTCTTTATGGGAATATGCGGCTCTTCCTACATCTGCTTCTATATAATTTATCAATATTGTATATGCATAGAAATGACTCTACGATACTTTCGTTAACTTATTAAATTATGGTTCTTCTTTCCAGAAAGTCTACCGATCTCTACTGTAAGTAAACCTTCCGATTCATCGTATCATGGGTAATAGCATATAAATTTTATCCTAAGTTCGAAATGATTCTGAAACCTGTCAAGTAGAGTATAGAAACTTAATGTTACACAGCCGTTTGCTTCAATTACTTTTTTTTCTACTCTGAATTTATAATTCTACCTGAAAAGGGACCAAGCCCATGTATTAAGATGTATTTTGATTTATTAATTTTTATTATACATTTTCGTGCATAGGCTCTTTGCATAATACCCGCAATGAATTTCAAGATTAATAGAAGTGGCAAAAATATTTTAATTGAAATTTTTAATTTTATTTTGCAAGCTAAAATTTGAATCTCATTCTTGATATTTTCGTCTTGATCATAAACGTAGCAATATAATTTTTCTTCGACTACAATACTTTTAATTTTACATGGACAATGAATTAGGCATCCCTTCATTCTGTCTAATAAAATGGAATCAAAATATTTACATTCACCTGTGTCTTAATTAAAGTTTTTATTAATTACGTCTGAAAAAAATCTATTCAAAGTGGATATAGTATTCTAGGATATAGTGTTCTAAAATATTGATAAAATAAACGGAAGCTTAATTTGCATTCCTCTTTAAAAAAAACTGGAGCTAGAAAAACCTTAAAGAATCATTAAAGGAAAGCTTTATTTACGATATTTCTAGTTAATGGTGGCTAGTCATTAGGGAGCCTCATCAATAGTGATAATTTTTTTATTTAAAATAAAATTAGACCGACTCTACTAGATCTAAACTCATTAAATATTTTTAATTGAAAAGTGGCTTTAATTAAAAATTATCTTTTCACCTCTTCAACTTTTCCCCTCTACCCTATTTTGTCGGCGTGGAGTAAAATAAAATGAAGATTCTAAAATTTTACCCAAGATTTTCTAGCCCACCTCACCATACGAGGGGAAGCGTCATTCGAAATCAATGCATGACTTTCTTGGGATAAAGATGTTTTTCCTTTTAGAGGAAATGGAATTTCAGATTGTTTTATGCTTGGGAATTTAAATACTCTTCAATAATACGTAACTAATAAGTAGAAAGTTTTAAAGCTTTATATCCTTTAAACTCATCTCTAGCTTAATTTGGAAATTGTAATCAGCATTTTAAAATTTAAAAGATATATAAGTCTTTATAAAATCTAAAAATATATCAATACTTTTATTTGGAATGTAATAAAAGTATTTTTTAATATATTTTTAATGCCACGGTAGCTAAGTCGGCAAACCTATAACTGGATGGTTGCGGGTTCGGAACCCAAGCTGTCCTAAGGTCTGCTGTGTTCATTAAAGGTGACTGGGGTACATGAAATATGTTCGTGTTCACAATGTTCTCCAAGTTCTCAATCAACACATCTGAAGGTGGCAGACCAAACCTATGGGTCTTTTGCTTGGTCCCTGCATCTAATAATGAGGACCCACTTGAACGAAAGTCGTATTTTCACCCTTGGTGCTCGTTACAACGAAAGGCGCAGCTCTTTGACTTAATACGAGTAGCGTATGGCTCATTCGAGCTTGGTTGTATCAAGCGGCATCAGAAACAACACAGATTTCGCAATATTAAACAAGCCTAGAGCAGTTTTTAACTACACCCCGTTTAACCAGATATATGTGAAAGGTAGTGTATTCCCTCACAGCCATACCTCTTAACAGCCTAATACAGAATAACTTTTGTTTTATTTCAAAGTTTTTGTTGGTGTTTAGGGTATGGATCAATCAAGCTTGGTTGCACCAAGTGGCATCAGAAACAACACCAGCAAAAACTGAAATATAATAAATTATGCTTTATTAGGCTGTAAAGAGGTATGGCTGTGAACGAATAAACTACCTTTCACATATATATGGTTAAACGGGGTATAGTTAAAATCTGCCCTAGGCTTGTTTAATATTGCAAAATGTATTGTTGTTGTTGTTGTTTTTTCTAATGCCACTTGGACAAACCAAGCACGATTCAGCCTTAAGCTACTCGTACTAAGGCAAAGGAGTACGCCTTTCGTTTTCATGAGCACAGTTAAGATGAAAAAACGACTTTGCTCAAGTGGATCCTCGTAATTTAGAAGCAGGAACCAAGCAGAAGATCCATAGGCTTGGCCTGCTACCCCAGAGGTATTTATTGAAAACATGAAGGGCATTGTGACCACGAACATATTTTACGTGCCCCAGTCAACTTGCAAAATCTGTTATTTACATTATCATTACAAAAAAGATTGCCTTTGATAAAATCAGCCTTTTACAACAGAATGGCTAACAAGACCTGGGTTTATTGCTTAAAGCTTATATCAAACGAATGGTCTCATTACCCCTCATGTAGCAAAACAGTAGACCTTAGCGCTCCAAACCAAATCAAACCTATTCCAAAGGAAAGCAAATATTTCTGGAAAAAGGGGATTCCAATCCGGAGTCACTGATTTCGAAAGACAACACTCTACTTGTTCTGTCATCATTTGACCGTTACTAGAAAAAATTAAAAATTTACTTCTAAAATTAAATTCTGGAACTTACCCCCAAATATTGAAAATATTTAAGGTTAATGACTACTTACGAAGAAATTTTACCGATAAATGAAGATTAACAATTCATTAGCACCTGCATTTGCTTTTACTTCTCTTAAAGTTGGCCTATTCTGCAGGAAGAGCCGCTGACCAACAAAGCATTTTCTACTTCCTATAGAAACCTTAAAGATAAGTTCGTAATTTATAATTTTGAAATCCCATGATTAGACAGTAAAAATACCTCTTAAACAAATTCCTCTGTTATATGTTCAAAATATGTAGAAGGAACATTTAAAGTAAATTATATGCTTCTTATAATATTTTCACGAAAAGGAATTTTTATCTTAGATGTTAGAGTTAAAGCTGTTGTAATATCCTAATATATTTTTAAAGTGACCTTTTTTCAAATTTATTGAAGTAAAAGTTGCGAATGAAACATTGTAGTATTGCCATTGTAAACCTATTTGTTATTTCGTTTTTTAAGCCTCATTATGGACAGGAAAAAAACTCTCCTAAGAATGTTATTTTCTTTTAATACTAAACGTATTGATCACAAGATAAAATGCAGCAAAATAGATATGTTGGATCTATTTCCAATAATCGCTTTCCTCCAAGTATAGTAAAGTGAAAGCTACAGGAAACGTTAAGTTTGATTGATTAAAGGGGATTAAATTATATCATAGAAAACGGTAGGTATAGTCAGTTCTTTTTTTCCCTTTTTTTCGTTTATTGTTCACAATCTGTTACAGAAGAATTTAACTTCTTACTTTTTAGAGCATGTAACAATTCGTAAAAGTTTGACAAGTAGTAAAGAAATCACATCTGAAACTGAAAGCAAATTACTTTCTAGACCCATTATCGAAAATCTTTTCTTTCTTAACGCACGGGTGTGGCTATTATTAAAAGAAGAGTGGGTAGTACAAAAGATAAATAAAATATTTTTACTAAAATTCAAGTACTGCAGTGCATATTTATCAAAACTTGGCTGTGAATACATTATTAATACATCTACATTTAAACAAAAGATTTTAATTAATTATATATAGGACAACAAACCAGCCAGGATTTTAATTAATATACTACTTATACATTGCGTAAAAACTTCTTTTCTTCACAAAATAAGCTTTTCTATTTGCATGTTTATCACAGAGAACCAAAATTAGATATTGGTTCGTGTGTTAAATCTACACTTAATACAATGAGAAAATGTTAGTTCTTTAAACGAAATCGAAGTAATTGACTAGATAACATGCTGTTGAAAGACATAAACAAGTAAAGAGCTTGTAGCTTTGTTTCTTATGAGATACTAAAAGTTTCCCCAATGTAAAGAACATATTGAATTTTTAATTGCGTCAGTTTTGTTATGCAGTTGTTCTTTATGTATCCATGAAATTGCTAATTTGATTAAGTCTATAAACACATTAAAAATGTTTTAGTAAAAAAGATTTAATTTCTTTTGTTCATTGTGAACGTGTCCAATGTGTAATTCCCCTTGTTATGATTTTTGAGTATAAATTAAATAAAAAAACATATATTGTCTTAATATTAAATCTACGAAGGTGTAACAGGTTATGTTAACATGCCTGACCATAAATGAAATAGATATTATAGGGATAATTAGTGGACATTGAACATCACATTTTATAAATATCAATAATATTGAATTACCAGGTGTATTTTTATGTTTCTGAACACAAAGTATGTCATTCCCCAAATGTTCAATAATGTTGAAGCTAGATGATTTTAATGCCTGTAAAAGTACAAAATTCTATAAAAAGATTTTCTAACTAAAAATATGTGCTTTATTGTTAGAGAAGTGTCTTAAAAGTCAATGAACATGCTGTAAGCGCATAAAAACTGTCATAAATGGTTTCGAGTGCTACGGTCTCTTTTTTACAACACGGGGGCTAATGAGGCCTGGACCTACAGCTTAAAGCCAACTCCGAACGGCTGCAAACATCCATGCCATTGCGGGATTCAAACCCACGAATTGCCACGAATGCCAGCACCCTAACCAATCGGCCATTTTTCGGCCTGTCATAAATGATTCGTTCATAGTATGCACCTTAGCTTTGCAGACAAATAAGAAATATTGAGCATGTAGCATAACGGAATCCCTTTAATTTTGAGCATTTTTCATCTGACGCAAAGGATTCATAGCGTCATCACGTTTTCCACTCACATTATTTTTTTATTTGCCATATATGACTAGAAAAGGGATAGGCCATTATGTTGAAATAATAACTGACAATGTTGTGATCTGTTCAACCCTATATCATTCAGTACAACCTTAAATATCTTTAACACTAAAATATCATGTTAATTAATTTAATGTTGTTTGTACTTAGTTGTAAGTAAATTTTCCACTCACATTATTTTTTCATTTGCCATATATGACTAGAAAAGGGATAGGCCATTATGTTGAAATAATAACTGACAATGTTGTAATCTATTCAGCCCTATATCATTCTACAACCTTAAATATCTTTAACACTAAAATATCATGTTAATTAATTTAATGTTGTTTGTACTTCGCTGGAAGAAAATTTTAGATTTCAGACTAGTCTAGTTCACTCCCAAAATATTTTTAGAGTCACTGGAGTTTTGTATGCTGATTGTTTTGCCATATATTTTATAATTACAATACATCCTAAAAATATTGAAAATCTTAATTTTTTTTACTGTTTGAAATAATGTATCCCATTTTCTAATATTTTACTACTATACTACGTTGAGAGTCTTTTACATTGTTGTCGTTGGAATGATATGATGTAAAAGATTTTAAACATGGCAATTTCTTCGTCATGTTAGAAATCGCTATTTTTTATATTTTAATTTTTCTAACAGCTTTCCTCGACTTTATACTTTCCTGTTTAGAAAATCGTTAGTTGGATACAATATACATGAGAACGCTTTGAAAAAATAGCCATATAGAGTAGTACTATGAACTAATGTTAATTTACAAATGTCTGCATTTGATTAATACTCTATAAATGATTTAGTTTATAGAGCATAGTGAAACAATTTTTAAATATTCTTATAGCAAATATGCTGTAAATATTTGCTATAAAAATGTTTGATATGATTATTATAATTACTATAATTATTGTAAGTACTATAATTATTATAATTACTATAATTACTACAATTCTTATAATTATTATAATTACTACAATTATTATAATTACTATAATTATTATAATTAATATAATTATTATAATTACTACAATTATTATAATTACTATAATTATTATAATTACTACAATTATTAGCAAATATGCTATAAATATTTTAAATATTTTTATAGCAAATATGCTACCTGAATTATGGTTTAATATTAATGTAATACTACATTCATTAAGATAAACGTTGTGTCCTATGATTTGAACATAAGTTCATCCTGATCATGATATTTACTATATAATTTTATTGCCAATGTATAGTAATAGGATTTAAAGTTTGAGTTTAATGAGTTTATAAAAATTATTAAGATACATTTATTATGAGCAATATTTAAAAATATTTAATACTGTGAAAATAAATAATATGCATATAAAATTAAATTTAAAAATACTATATTTAACTAAAAGAAAAGGGAAGAATATTTCTGCAAATATAATATATAATCTCTATTGACATTAAACTCTAAAATATCTGGTTTCGGTAAACTTTTACCGACATTTAATTTTCATAACAGTATTTTGAAATCCATTACAGAAAAGCATATCTCTCAAAAGTAAATTAAAATATACGGAATAAATGCTTTACCGTACCCCATAAGAAAAATAGAAAATGTCAGCATTTATATTTTAAAACACTGATTTCCTTTAACGAAATAAGAACATCTCCTGCAATATTTCTCAAATTCCACGTAATCAGGGTAGTACTTAGATAAAACGATTATTCTTTTCAAATATTTTGAAAGCAATTTCAGACTGCTTATTTATGCAGTCTAAAGTAAGTTCTTTGAACGATTTTAAGAGTAAACCGGTGCATTTTATAATCAACGATAAAGCTGAATATCGACTGAATATATATTTCTCTATACGATTGCTTTGCACAGTTTTCTCTGTACTGTTAATAGCTTTCGAAGAATCGTTAAAAATATCGACTAGTTGCTCTGAAAAAAAGTGATTCCGAGAATTCTCAGTCTCTATTTATTCACGTACACTCCATTCCATTAATAAATAAACAAATGAACTTTAATTCTAAACATGGAAAAACAAAAACAAAGCGGAAATCAGTAATGAAAGTTATTTCTCTTTAACTGAAAGAAGTAAAGGAAATATACAGTGTTTGTAGCTGAAATGTGGTTGAAAGAAAACTTTTGTTGTAACCCGCATGGTTTTTATTCTTTATATGGGAAACATTAAAAAGTCTTGTTAAGAGAATGTAAACACGTCCGAGAAAGGAAATCGTAAAAACTCTGCATTCAAAATGATAAAAATACGATTAGATTAAGAACAAGAGATTAATCATTTTACTTTTCTACGAATCCATTTTCGAAAAATTTTATTATTTAGGAAAAAATTAGTCATTCTACAAGGCAATGAATGACTTTCAGCTGAACTTAAAAAAGACTGTTCTCTTTTTAGATTATATGTAAGGAAATCCAAAATCAGAAAGAGCAATGTAAATATGAAATATATCTTTCACATGTTTACTGATATCCTTTTTTAGGTATCGTGTATAAGAAATAATTTCTAATTAATATTTTAAGTTCAATGTAACTCAATAAAAGATATGTATGAATGTAGTTGTAATTATTATAGTTAGATATAAATATTATATAAAAATATACATACGCGTGCGTGTGTATGCACATGCATGCAAATATACATATAACACCTTGAAGGTGTTATATGTATATTTGCCTAAAAATTTTAATGCTATTTGTTTTTAATGTCTGAAAAGCTTATCATTCAGAGATGCAAAAATTTATTCTATATTTTTTCACATTTTTTAACAATTTAACCCAGTTTAACCCATTAATGCAGAACCTGAGCTAGAAGGTTGCAAAGTGATCATGCATGCAGGCGGCCAAATTTCCAGGACAGCCAATGAAATAAATAACTATAAATTATGCTAAATGAAGCTTTATTTTAGAAGAAGACGGTTTTAGTGGATATATTTAATGAGGAACTATATTTCTTTAACTATCCGATTTTTTGCATCAGGGATTAATTGTTGTTCTAAACCTGTGTTAGCTTTTAATTCTTCGCATATTTTGTTATCCAGAAAGATATTAATTTCCAATAGATTATTCCTATTTCAAAGCAATTATAGTTATTTTTAAAAAAAATTCTTACCTAAAAACATTTTAAAAATTCTAGTTAAAAAATTTGAACAGATCTGTAATAAGTGGTAAAATGTAATTGATAATGTATAAATTTGATACCAAATTGTGCTGCTTCTTTATAACTTTAGATAGTATTATAAAAAAAAACGTCTTTTTTAGGCTTTTTTCTTTACAAAATGAAAATTAATTTATAATTAGATGAAAAATTATTATTCATTTATCAATTTGAAAATCGACTTTCGGCCACAATTTCAAAGTATAATTTTTTTTCTTTGTAATTTGTAACAGTTTGGTTTGAAGTGCTACGGTCTTCTTTTTGCAACACGAGGGCTAATGAGACCGGGACCTACAGCTTAAAGCGGATCCCGAACGGCTACGAACATCCATGCCACTGCGGGATTCAAACCCACGAACTCCGGTACCGAAGGTAAGCACCCTAACCAATCGGCCATCGTTCGGCTTTGTAACAGTTTGGACTTTATTGTATAAAGTATAATGTGTACAGTGTAATATTGTATTTTCTAAAAAATATTATCTGATAAGGTGCTTGTATATTTATTATCATTATCTGTATTGCAATGTTTTGTCTTTTGTGTTTGAGCTTTCGTGCCCTAAAATGTATTAACTTTCTTTTTTTGAAGTCAGTATGGAATGTTTCTGAAGCTGCCTTGGCCGTCGGGAGTCGTGTCAGTCGTGTTTTTCAGTCCTTTTTATAGGAAACTATTTTGTTACCAGACACGGGAGTTTCTCTTCTTATTGATATAAGAACTCGACACCCCTATCTGTGCGTTTGGTTAAATAGGTAAAGCTGTACATTTCCTCATTAAAAGATGTAGTTTTTCTACAGGTATAATTAAAACCACAACAGATACAATGAACCACTGAAACATCTTTACGAAAGGAAAGAAAAATAATAGGCTACTAGAAAAATAATAGGCTGGAGAACTAGCATATAGCCCGTCATATGACGGGATCAGTAAAATTTTTAATTTTCCAGAATTGTAAAGTACCCTATGAGGTATGTAAAAAAATGGTTTGTTTTTAGGCTGAGAATTATCTGGTACACGCTCAGTAATTTGTTTATTTTCATACTTCTCTAAATTCTCCCGATACTCTGAATGCAGTTTTGATTCACACTGTATTCCTTTAAAAAGATAATTCAACGTTTTCTTAGCTATGTCTAAATTATCTTTAAGTTCTTCCCATTTTTTTGCTACAGTAATGGAAGTAAAGGAAGGAAAATATTATTCCCCCTACACCTTGGAGTTAGATATAATTTGTTGCTAATACCGGTGATAAAATTTTCATTGCAACAATAAATAATCGAGGATTAAATTTTAAATTATCACTTATGTACCTAATCTATTATTTAAGCCAAATATAAAAGAAAATTATTTTCGTAATATTTAAGTTCAGTGATAAAATGCATGAAAATAATGCAGACGATATTTGAATAATTTAAAACAAGAAATGATTAAATGAGATGGTTAAAGGAATGATGTCATAATGATAAAAAATGTTATTTTCATCTACTTATAATGCGATAAATTGATAAATTTAATCGCATGCTCTTAACAGGGTAAAATAATGTTTGAAATAATGGCATTGAAAGCTCAAAAAGGACGGGGGGGGGGAAGTGGGGACTTCGAACGTTTTAAAGACTATAGCATTTTTTACTGTGATCTGAAGCATAGTTATACCAATTTATTTTAGAATCCAATCGATAGTTTATCAGAAGATAAACTTTACTCGCTTGGAATTTTGGTAACCCTAACTCGCTAAGAATCCAAAATGGATGCCTCTGTCCAAACGCTTCATAAATTTGAGGACATACGGACAGATAACATTGGCTATTATTATGTTATTCTTAAAAAACATCTGTAATCAGTTAAATTCAACCTACTCATACATATATTCTGGTTTTTAACTCTATTTCACTTTCATTTTACTTTGTTCTCCTAGTCAAACACTGATTTCTTTTGCTTTTTTGTTCTGGTTTCTTTCGTTTGCTTTGGTTTTTTGCTCAAAATATTTTTAGTTCTTTGTTTATAGTAGTGTTAAACATTCTATTACTGTACAGGAAAGTTTAACAATACATGCAATAATGACTTTGTAGATAAAGAGAGAGTACACTGTCTCGTTTAAAGTCCATATATTCAAATTCAACATTAATTTCATTTGAATATAATATATGAATGGCCTTTTCACATCTAAATTTGCTTCTAAAGATCAGAGCAAATGTCATAATTTGAACAAGTTAATAAATATCATTCTCAAAAGTTTAAATTTAAAAATATTTTCAAATAGTAATGTGAATCTATGTATGACCATGTAACTTGAAATATTCAATATTAACTTTGTAAAAATTTCTTAAGCATATGTAGGAATTATATAAAAGTAAATGATGAAATTTACTATGAATTTGGAAACATACAGATCTGTCATTATATGCGTTGAAATAGTCTGTTGAACAAATTATTCTTGTATTAATAATTGCCGACCTTTATAAAAGTCTCCTATTCAAGTTAGTTAACTGCTAAATTATATAAATGAATATGCTATTTACTATTCATATTTTCAGTAATAATTTCAATGATAATAAATTTCCGCATTAAATATTTAGTCTTAATTACATTAAAGTTTCAATGATTAAATAGAAATAGAAATATGTAAAAGTATTTGCGAAGTTATTGTGTAGACTAGTGGTTCAAAAGTGATTCCTAAAAAACATCAGAAGACCCTGTTACCGTTAGGGTAGGGAGTACGTGGTACACAAAAATAATTCCGAAGGTTCAAGGGTAACATTTAGAGGTTCACTAAAACTAAGTAAAATAATTCTGACCCCTTTTAATTTTTATGAAAGTTAATATAAAGAGGAAAAAATTGGTAGCCATTTTCTAGCTGTTCACTTAAAGCGGGAAAGATTTCTTGCTTATTCTCAACGCTGAACGCTGTAATAACACTTAATTTAATGAATGTTTTTATTACTCGAAATACAGCATAATCATTTCAAAAAATATTAATTTAAGTACCACATTTTATATTTTTATATTATTTTTACGTTATTCTTAAAAATATAAGTTGTAATTTTGTTACATAGTTGAATAGAGTTGTTTCACTTGGGGGTTGGCGGTAAGGTCTTTGTTATAAGCAGAGATCCATGAGTAACAAAGATTGAGATCCAGTAGTGTGGGCTGGTGCAATTGTTTTTCAATTGTTTTTCCTAAAATAACGTTATATTGAGATAGATAAGTATTTAATTTTGAAGTAGCATGGATTAAAACTGGTTTTATTAGAATATTAGTGATTAAGTCGAATTGCCTTTACTGAGTTTCAGACAGAACACCATACTGTACATGTAAACATTAAAATTGTCTTTTTGCTTACTGAAATATTGAGTATTCTAGTAATGAACCTTTAAACCCTGTTATTACAGAGATTAATTTTGACATCAAATTTTAACAGAAGACATAGGAGAAAATAGCAGATAAATCCTATTCCTTAAAGTATTGGGGTGTATTTAACCTCCTATGGATATATATACTTACCAATAAATCTTGAGGAATTTACTGAAAAATACTTCTGTAATTATATATCCCAATTTCGAAAAAACAAAGTAATTTACATCACTTCAAAGATTAATAGTAGAAATTTAGTGATTACTTTCAATATATGAAACATAAACACATACATATACATAAAATCAAAATCTATTCCGATTGTGTATGGAGAAATTTAGTCAATAACCTGGGTCCAAGGAATATAACTATTCTGTGTAGAAAATAATTAGCACTACTTATAGCACCATTATATTCTTAAAAGGAAGCTTTTCTGTGACAAATACAAAATATTGATTAACCACTCATTTTTATTCATATCTAAATAATTATATATACAGGCTAAATTTTTTCGACTATTTGGAACCAAAAGTAATCAAAGGTATAAAGATACCTCGTACTGCAGAATTTAAAAATGCAATAAATGTTAGTAATATTAATTAATTATTTATTTTTAATCAACAAATCTCTTTTTAGAAATAATTTTATAATTATTATCAATTATCCATACATAAGCTAAGAACTTAAAAAGCCAAACCCTTGTTACTAAAATAAAAGTTTTTTTTTTCTAAAATGTGGATGTCCTTTCTTTGGTGAAATGCACACAGACATACACCTATGAGTATAAGTAAATAACCTGAACAGCAATTAACTAACCTTACATTTTACTTCCAACGTCCCAGACTGAGAATAAAAAGCCAAAATAATGTAGAATTTATACCTAATATAGTATAAAAAAATTGCATCGTTAAGATAGATTGATTATCAATCAATAGAAAAAACTTATTTTTACGAAATTATTGATAACATGCTCCAATATTAATTCAAGAAGACAAGCAAAAAAATTAGACAAGATATTCATAACTCATTTGTTAATACTTAGTGAACTTCTACCCAGTAATTTATATCGAAATTATTATATTTTAAATGAAACTTTGTTAATATATCATCATTTCTCAAAAATTTGAGCATCAAAGATAAACTTACTAAAACTTCAGCTTGCTCTCGCTTTTTGTAACTACAAATAAAACGAAACTTTTTGGTCGTAAGAGACGACCAAAAGTTTTCATTTACTTTTCATTTTTAAGAAATTTACTCCAATTAAATGTCTATAAAGGCTTCTTAATGCCTATAGTTATTTTGACACACACACGTATATTGTGACGTACTGGAGAAATAGTAGGCGAGGCCGTCAAGGATACAGGCTGAACATCTATTTAATCTTTGTTAAATGATTTATTCATGAACATAGTCTATATACATCAATATGCAAGATTAATTAAGCTCAATTAATTATGAAATCTCATGCTGAGATAAGCATTAAAAAATAAAACACGTGGGTACAGTGAAGCTGGTAGTACTCGGATACAAGAAATAGTTCTGAAATTAGTGCAGGTACGGGACTCTGACACTATGATCTACCGGTCTGATTATCCGGAACAGTTGTCCTCTACACTGAGGCTCGAAGCGCTCAGACTACGTATTTCGCTCAAGTTCATTGGGAATCGAGGGAAGCAAGGCGATTCAAAATGAGAGTAACAGTCACTCTGAGCGACCTACTTCAAAGTACGAAGTAGCAAAAACATACGCAGCGGGAATGAGATCCCAAAGTCGAAGTCGATGGCGGTATCTGACGAAAAGCAAGCTCAAGCAATTCGGAGAAACAGGTATAATTATTATCAGAGTCTCTTGGTGGCAATAGACATCATAAAGACGTAGACACACTGGCTCCGGCATACTGACAGTTTTTAATTTAATTCTACTTAATCGACTTTCTCTGTTTTGTGTACGGTAACCCGGTACACAATGAATTTTGATTGAGCCGTCTGGTCGGCGCACGTCCTACAGGTGACAATAGGTGTCCGCGCCAAAGGTGTTTTAAGGTCGATCTTTTGTTTTTTCCTTCTTTCGGGTAATGTAACGGATCGTTACAATATATACATGTGGGAGCTCTGAACAACAATAAATTGCTAAATATATTTGCTAGAAATACACAGACTGAATGAAAGAAATAAATAATGTACATTATGAACCCAAGATAGCATCCGAATATTACATCGCTAAGATCCATTGGTTATCATTTAAATATATAAAAACTCACTTCTTACGATTTTTTAACAAATTTATCGACCGCATACTCCACGATAGTTCAAGAAGACATTCAAAAAATGATACAAATTATTCCTAACTTACACGTTTCCCCTTAGTGGAAAAAATCCAATAATTTATTTCCAAAATTATGATATTTTGAACTAAACTTTGGGGATAGATCTTCATTTCTGAAAATTTTACGTATCGAAGATATACCAGCTAAAACTTCAGCTTATTCTCGCCTGTGGGAACTGCAGATAAGAAGCGACTTTCGGGTATATTAAATGGGAAAGTTTTTATTGATTTCCAATTTTTGGGGAAATTTACCACAAATAACCTTCTTTGAATACTAACCCGAAATCTGTATTTTTACCCAAACATTTACACTTTAGATATTTAAAATATTAATATAAAATTCGAAAGACAGGTTTAACTAATGGAAATGGTTATAATTTTTGTCCTTTTACTTTTTAGAAGTGAAAAAAAAGCATTTTTAATATCCTGGTCTTCCATTTTACTTCTGATGAAAAAAAATTTTAGTCTCTTACCAAATTTGAAATAATCACACCAGAAAAGTTGATTTACTGATATTAAAATATTAGATGAAATTAAACCAATATTATTTTTCTCTCGAAGCTTGTGCTCACACTATTGAATTTCTGCTGGTTTTCTTTCCACCGTTAACGTGGGTATTCGTAGATATTAAATAGATCTCGAGATAATTAGTCCTTGAATAGAAAACAGTAAACTTCTTGTCCTTTATCTTTTTTGAAGTAAAAAAATAACACTTTTAATATCCTGGTCTCCCATTTTACTTCAGATGAAAAAACTTTTTTAGTCTTTTACCAAATTTGAAATAATCACACCAGAAAAGTTGATAAAGTGATATTAAAATATTAGATGAAATTAAACCAATATTATTATTCTCCGGAACCTTGTGCTCACACTATTGAATTTCTGCTGGGTTATTTTACGCCGTTAACGTGGGTATTTCTAGACATTAGGCATCGGCTTTAATAGATCTGAAGATAATTAGTCCTTGAATAGAAAAAACACTAAACTTCTTTCATCCAAATAACTCATTCGATTTCTACAGTAGAAAAAATTGCTATATTTTTTCTCTCATTGTATTTTTCTTAACTGATTAATACCCGAGGTTAATACTCCTATAGGTTATATATTTGCTAATACCTTTAATCTATGTTATTATGAACTGTCCAATGTTAAAAAAATATATAATTTAAACAACAAAGTACAGATTTTTTTCTAATTAATAATCAGGTATTATTTTAAAAGGCCATAGGAGGCCATTTATAAAAAAAGATAAACTTCGGCCTAAGATATTTATTTGTTATCACATGTAAGCACAGTCCTGTAAAGGGAAGTTTAATAATAGTTAAAGCTATTTTTCCTTTTTATGGTAAATGTACCTGATGGAAATGTAAATTAATGTCCGAGGCTTGAAAATACAAAAAAGAAACTCATGCAGGGAAAACATAAAAATGTATAATACTAGTTTTGAATCTTCCTAAGTAAAGAACGAAAATGGAAGTTATTTAACGCTTAAAACTTTGTTGTTAAATATTTAAAAAAACAATATACATATATACATACCTTATTTTGTTCTTTTAATTTAAATACATAATTCGCTCAATGACATTAGGCCAGCCTGTATATCGCTGTATATTTTTATGTTTAAAGGTAAATAAAATGTAGTTTTCGTGAAACAGTAGTTTCGATGAAAAATCTCCAATAGCATATATAAAGAACTAGAAATAAAACTAAAATTACCATTTTAGGTATTATTTTTAATAAGAATTATCAATACATTTATTATTTGTATCATCATTAGTATAAGCACAAGTTATAACCTATTTTCCTTATTTAATGAAAAATAAGAAAAACAAAGAAAAACTATAGATTTTTGTTCCTTTTTTTTCCAACTCCAAAACAGGAAAAAAGTATATTCGTTTTTGATTTTGGTCGAAAATGATTTGGCTTGAATTTTTCTATTTAATGTAAATTATACTGGCTCACAACAATAATCTAAGCACATACATTATAATAAAGCATATATTCCAGATAATATATATTGTTTACAACATTAACTGGCTCCAGTATAATTGATTTGATGTATGTCTCGAGGCCAAGAGAATTTCAATTTAAGCTTTCCAGCTTTCATGTAAATTTAAATTATAAAGATTATTGTTAAAGCGTTTACTTACAGGATCCCACACAGAAAAATAAATATATGTAGGCAAAAAATCCAGTAAATACATTTAAATTAATTTCAAACACAATAAAAAAAATTAAAGTAAACTTCACTTATACATCAATTAAAAATTACTATACATTCGTACAGTGCAGAGAGCAACAAGCAAACTTTGAGATACGAGCTAAATTTTCCAAAAGAGTTTTTGTCTCCAGGATAACAGATAAAAGTAACTGGTGTATCAAATATAGCAATTATAATACATTTGAATTAATGCATTATTTAGCAAGCTTTCGTGTGTAACATACTCATTCATGCATTAGAAAATACACATAAATAAAGGAAAAAAGGAATGTAAAAAATGGACAGGTATATCAGCATTTGTAAAAGAAATTCATCATTCATTCTGCTAAAGAACTACTGTATAAATTAGGGGAGTTTATAAACCTCCTGTATAAACTAGGAGACTATTTTAGAAGAAAAGGGGAGTAATAATTTTACTATTTCACTTTGAAAGTAATCAGCGTACCGAAATAAATGTCTAGATTAAGTTTTTTCCACCTGGGGAAGAAGTCAAATTCGCCACCAGAGTCAGATGCGTACCAGATACCAAATTTCCCCTTTCTCCTTCCCATACAAAATATCATTATCATAGTGTTAAAATTTTCTTCTGCTAGTAAAATATTAAGCTGTTAGTGTTTTTTCCACAGAATTTAAAACTTTTCAAAGTAGAGAAAAAAAAATTAAATTGCAAATACATGTTTTCACATCGAATATTAATAAAATATTTGTAAACAGTATTATTACTTCGGTAACCCCATGCAACTTTTGATAACTCGCAATGAGTTGCCAAGACTAGAATAAGGTATTCTTGGGGTCTTGTGATTACCTTTAAGTTTGATCATCCTCGGGAGGGAACATTGATTCCCTTACGTGTCTCTCACTTGCCGACTTCCCAGCGAGAAGACAGCCAAATTCACATATTTTTCTGCATACTCTGTGCAGAGATTTTTCAAGCGAGCATTCAATGCTTGACAGATGCACCGTGGTATTTTGGTTCCGCAAGCTAACCACTACGCTATCTTCTGCCACATGTAGTTTGCCCAATCGATTCAGCTGGTAATCAGACTCATAGCATTTTTATGACTCAAAAAATTAACCATTAATCTCCAAATCAATCAAAACAAACTCGTAACTGAGTAAAGTAAAATAATCAAATGACAAAACTCCTAATTTTAAGGCCTTATCACTGCACGCTCCGAGAACAGGAACAGTTCCAATTTACGATTCCTGTTTCCACTGAAGAATGTGCAGGTTCTTCATGTGATAACGAAAGATTTTGAAACAATTCATGGCCTTATCACACATCAATATGAACCAAAATAAATCAGTCGATGATTTTTCACTATTATAAGATAAACCTATGCATTCTTCATTGGAGAAGGAATCTTAAATTAAATCCGTTACTTTTCCAACACTTACAGGTATGATAAAGCTTTAAAGTACTGGTTTATGATTCTCCGCTTGAATAATCCATTTTTTTACTATTACACTACTAATAGCTACAAATAGATATATTTTTCTCAAAAATATGTAATATAAAAGAAAATTAATTATTTACTATACTTTATCACTGTATTTTAAGGATGAATAAAGAAAATACTTTAACTTTACTTTTAGTAAGAACGAAAAAATAAATTGCATAAATAAAAACGATATGTGTTTTTGAAAATATTTTGGATATAATACATTTCTAAACCAAGAACAAATTTTCAGTTGTGTCTGTGTTTCTTAATCATTTTATTTGTCTTGAATGTGAAGAAAACTCAAACTTTTGATAGATGTGAGGGAAATTGCATGCAGCTTGCATAACGATACATCCGGAAATCGA
>CM063502.1:108507690-108517690 GCA_032207245.1 Pardosa pseudoannulata
TAGATGTCATTTTTAGAAGCTAGTGAAAAAAATGTTGCTTCACTAAGAACTCGGCCTATTCTTGTTAATAGAATGGCACGACTGCAACATAGTCTATTAGTCTAGCCCGGGTAAGTAAAAACATAAGGGACTGCACAATATTTATTTGTGAATGGCAGATTAAATTTTGCAGTGTTACACAACACACACACACACATATATATATATATATATATATATATATATATATATATATATATATATATATGTGTGTGTGTGTGTGTGTGTGTGTGTGTGTGTGTGTGTGTGTGTGTGTGTGTGTGTAATGAGGTAAAATTTAAATGGTCGGTTACAATAAATCGTGTAGCCCCTATTATTTTTACTTGCCCGGTCTACTAGGCGAGGAGAAATCCAGCAGCTAGACTAGCAACTGTTGCAGTCAGGCCGTTTTGTTGAAAGAAACAAACAGAATTCATAGCGAATCTTAAACTTTAGAAATTAGCTGCTAAAAAGATATATTTGCTAGTCAACGGCAGACGAGAGAATGTACATCGAAACACATCAGGACCCCAGAGCAAGACGGAGACGTAATATTTCCCAGAAAAAGTAGCTTAGTTGAAGTTATAACAGTAATAAGGAACTTTGATCGGGTGGGAAAAAGGAGCCATTTGCCAGCGGCAGCTGTAAAATACGGTGAGTGGACAAAAATTTATATCTATTGCAGAGAAAGTTATGGGAAATGTGTTTGAAGAATTTTAAGTCGAGGACACTCCTATAATTATCAAATTATGTGGCTGGAAAATAGATTTTGAGGAATTAGAATGGGAGACAGGAGGTTTTCAAAGAGATAGTTTGATGTTATATATATATATATATATATATATATATATATATATATATATATATATATATATATATATATATATATATATATATATATATATATATATACATATATATACACTCATTCGAGCGTATTTGACGAAATCTTGAGTGTTCTAAAGCGTTGGTTATAGACATGTGTCTCAATGAGGCATGAGTTCGAATACCACAGCTGTTAGTGTGTGTTGTACAAATGTACATATATAAATGCGTATTTTTTTAAATGTCCAAAAGAAAGGGAATATAAAGGAAATATCAATGAGTAAAATATCATTTGGAAGTCCTTCATCATTCAATGCATTGATTTTTGAAAATTTTGTCTTTAAAACCAAGACTAGGGTCTTATTTCGACGAAATAACTTGAATACCTTCCAGAAAAGTATAAATCATGTAATAATGGGTATACGGTTCAGGTCTAACTCTGAACGAATAACGTGTTATTACTTTCAATACTTCTTGGAATGTTAAAGCAAACTTTTAAAAGAAAACATGAAGGCAAACTATTTCATTTTAGTACTTTTTAAGGTATAGAGAAATAGTTTTGAGTTCAAATACCAGTCGTTGAGAAAGGAGAGAAAGCAATTTTTGTTCACTTCGAAAATATACTTGGGTTTTCCTTCAATATTTTTTCATTTATTGAGCAGTATATTTTTAGCCAATAGTTTGATATCTCGTTTTATCACAATATTAACTATATAAATAGTGATCATTGTTCTAAGCACACAAAAGAAACATAAATATTCTCTGCAAATTATTTAATATTTCATTGTTCTCAGACCAACAATTAAATTATTGAGGAATGTGGGACTGAATTTGTTATAAGAATCTTTATATCATATACTTATTTTTTTACCAATAGTATTTTTTTTAATTTTATCACAGCATTAACTACATACGTCATAAATATTGTTCTGAGATTACAAAAGGAGCATAAATGCTCTAGGTGAATTATTTATTTGTTATGGTTGTCCAAACAACAATTAATTCTTTGAGGATCGCTGGAGTAAATTTTTTATGTTGTTTAAAAGCAGAAGAAATGGAAAAATGATTATATTATTGTTCCAGTATAGATAAATATAACCGCTATAATTTCATTAAAAGACGGGAAATATATTTAGGTAACATGCATAAATAGTTTTGAAGTTTCAGATGAAATAAATAATGCATTATATGCATTAGTTTTTAGTATTCTTCAAGTTTCGATGAATGTCAATTTTAAACTACATAGGTATTCCATCAGAACTCTCTAATTTATTATGATTACTAGCAACGCTAGCAACGTATGTTTTAACTTTCTTTACATTTTAATCAGTTTTTTAGACGATTAAATTCCCTTCTTTTTTAAAATATCCAAATAAGTTCTTCACCTCTTTTAAAACCCATAATTTCTCATTTTATACGTATGTGTATAAGTGACAGAGCTTGAGCATCCAATAATTTTATCACCTCTGAATGACGGTAAATTCAGTTCATGATTCAGTGAGCTTATTTTGAACTTACGAAGAAAAGTAACAAATAAATAACAAAGAATCGTGTAGAAAATCACCTGAGTTTTTAGTTTCTTTATTTTATATAGAGCACTAAAAGAACTGTGATGGGTCTAGATAGATTTTAGATCAAAGTAGACACATCACAGCTTTTACTCTTGATATCGGATCATGTATCAAAAGCCATTTTAGAGCTAGAAATTAATTGGGTTTTCAACATGTCAGGTCAATATATTTCCTCTTGATCTGTTATTACGAATAGAAGATTATCTGTTGCGTTTTTTAATATTGTAACTCTATAAAATAAATACAATGAAAATAATTTTCTAATCATTTATTTAATAAGAATTTTTTTTAATTCTGTGTTATTTCATGTTCATAATAGTATCTATCACTACTCATCTTTAAGTCTTTTTTCTTTTATTGTGTGAAGAAAAGTCCTACTTAATATCGATTAAAACTATAAAAATAGATAAATAGGTCAAAACTTGACTGAATGCTGAAAGTACTTCTACTTACAGTTATTTTATCCTTTGAGGGATGCCATTTACTGATATAAACCAGTAAAAATGAAACTGTTCTTAATATGACATTACCTTATAACTCATTTTAATTTTCAACAGACCAGGTTAACATGTTTCATCTTTATCTCTCATTACGAATTGAAGAATATCTGCAATAAAGATTGCATTTATATAAACAAAAACAAATGAAATTATTTTCTAGTCATTTAGTTTAAGAAAATATTTCTTAATGATTATGTATTACTTTATTCTCACACACTACTCATATGTAGATTTTAATGCTTTATTGTGTGAAAACAAAGTCCTACTTTATATTGATTAAACCTTTATATAAATATATTAAAACCAGACTGAGTATTAAAAGTACTTAGATTTAAAATGATTTTACCCTTAGATGGATGACATATACTCATATAAAAGTAAAAGAACGAAGCCCTTTCATAATGTAGCAGAGCCTTATAACTCATTTGTGATAATTTTCAGGAATAAAACTATAAACTTTATTTATGAAGATTAAACACTTTAGTTTTAAAACTATGAGGTGATATTAAAGTGTACTTATGTAAAGCTCTCATTCAAAAAGTGTTGATTAAAAAGAAATAATAAATTTTTATGTTTTTCTCAATCAATATCCACACATACTGAAATTAAGCACCCTATAAATATAGTCCATTGTAATAATTTTACGTAATAAGTACGGCATTCATATGATAAAATAACATTATAGCAATACTTTATACTTATAACACTTGTTTCATAGAAACGAGAAATATATTAAGTGTTCTACTATATACCATATAGAGTTACGCTTCTATTTTATATGCATTAACTTAACAGAACAACATAACTGAATAACAGGAATATTCATTATTAACTATTAAAAATAAATGTATTTATTCTTAATGGATAAAGCTAAAGCATTCTGAGCATTTAATACTTTTAATACATTGTAAAATCGGAGTCTTGAAAAATACTTGTTTTCAATCTTATCTTCGTCTTTTTAAATTTAGCAGATTAAGTTTAAAACATTTCTTTATTCAGTGGGTTGAAACAGAATTTAATAAGAATTAAAGAATTCCAAGAATGACAAATTCAGTATCGAAAAAAAACTAGAAAAGGAGATTAAACAAGTCTTGACGTGAAGAATTCTTTTCCTGTTTTCATGTTTAATTAAATGTCAAGTTTGAATTTTTGAAGTGATTAAGAAATAATCAACAATTTTCTTTAAGTCAGTACATCCGTACAGAAAATATTATGTTATTTAACAGAGAATATTATATTCCTAATTATTTTAATTATTTTAACTTTAATCAGATTCCTACTTTTAAGCAAATCTAGCTTTATTTCAAACAATTATGTTGGAAAATTTCAACCTCATTGAAAATTCTTTCTGGAAGTATATTCTCAAGAATTTATATGAACATGAGAAGAAAACAGGATAATAGACATATGTAATCCTTAGACATATGTAATTAAACAATATGAAAGGAGAACCTAGCCACATGTCATTAATATAAAATTTATGGAGGTATATGTGAATACTAAGGTTTTGAAATTTTATTTAAGAAATAAAGGCTTCTAAACCCTTTGACTAAATTACAAATAGCATCGTATTATTACGTTACTAATCATATAAGAATTCATATTACTATGATTGCTTTATATGCATAACTCGTATGTTAGCCAGTTGAATTCTATGTTTAAAATGATACAAGAAGGAAGGTTTTTCTATGATGCTAATTAGATTTCGTCCTTAAATTTCATGTTTGGAGAATATGTTGGGGGAACTACAACTATAGAATGCAAACAGATTTAATACTATATTATTATTATATATACAAATCTAAATAAGCAACAGAATAGAGGAGAAATTTTAAAGAGGCAATGCAGCAACTACGACCAAGAGATGAAATACATTTTATATGTTTAAAATAATACATTTTTACTTTGATGCTAATTATATATCGTCATTAAATTTGATTCTTGTAGAATACGTTGAGGGAATTACATCTGTAGAATGAAAGCAATTTATTACAATCATATTATTGTCTATACAAATCAAAATACAAATATGTATAGAAATGGTTAATGGAGAACAAATTTAAGTAAGACAAGACAGTAAAATGAATTTGCATTATGATCAATATATGAGATACATTTTATATGAATAAACTAATGCAAGAGGGTATATTTTTATCGTGATCCTAATTATATATCGTCATTAAATTTGTCTTCATAAAAAATTAAATCAATCTTTTAAGTGAGGAAATTATTTTATGATTTTCTTTACAACCCTAGAATATTTCACTTATATCTTTGTCAATGTGGTCTTTTCGCAGGCTTGACTCTTTTAAATTTCTCATCTATTAAGTATTTCTATTAACTTGTTTATTTAAATTTGTATGTATAATAATATGAATGTAATAAATCTGATTCCATTTTACATTTGTTAAGAGTCTCTAGTTAAGAGAATAACAAATGCAAAATGCAATCAGATAGAAGGCTTGGCTGTTTTAAATTTCTCATCTATTAAGTATTTCTATTAACTTGTTTATTTAAATTTGTATGTATAATAATATGAATGTAAAAAATCTGATTCCATTTTACATTTGTTAAGAGTCTCTTGTTAAGAGAATAACAAATGCAAAATGCAATCAGATAGCAGGCTTGACTGTTTTAAATTTCTCATCTATTAAGTATTTCTATTAACTTGTTTATTTAAATTTGTATGTATAATAACATGGATGTAATAAATCTGATTCCATTTTACATTTCTTAAGAGTCTCTTGTTAAGAGAATAACAAATGCAAAATGCAATCAGATAGCAGTTTTGGCTCTTTTAAATTTTTCATCTATTAAGTATTTCTATTAACTTGTTTATTTAAATTTGTATGTATAATAATATGAATGTAATAAATCTGATTCCATTTTACATTTGTTAAGAGAATAACAAATGCAAAATGCAATCAGATAGCAGGCTTGACTCTTTTAAATTTCTCATCTATTAAGTATTTCTATTAACTTGTTTATTTAAATTTGTATGTATAATAATATGAATGTAATAAATCTGATTCCATTTTACATTTGTTAAGAGAATAACAAATGCAAAATGCAATCAGATAGCAGGCTTGACTCTTTTAAATTTCTTATCTATTGAGTATTTCTATTAACTTGTTTATTTAAATTTGTATGTATAATAATATGAATGTAATAAATCTGATTGCATTTTAAATTTGTTAAGAGTCTCTTGTTAACAGAATAACAAATGTAAATGTTACTAGATATGTTACATTCATATTATTATACATACAAATTTAAATAAACAAGTGAATATAAATGCTTAATCAATGAGAAATTTAAAAGAGTCAAGCCAGCGAAAAGACCACTATATCCAAAATATAAGATACAAGTGAAATATTCTAGTGTTGCAAAAAAAAAAAAAATAATAATAATAATTTGCTCACTTAACAGATTGACATACCGCAAAAAGTGGATAATTATTGGTAAACAATTCTTACAAAAACTGTCTATTAATAAAGTGATTTTTGTTAGGTGACTGTGTGCATTTTTGAGATTTACACAGACAAGAATAGCAATATAAAATTAAAAAGTTATTTGGACAGTAAGGACGTTTAATTTGAAACACATTTAAAGTGAATATTGATAATTTACAGTATATTAATGGTATTATTTTGTTTAACACTAAACATACCAACACTTAATACATACCTATTTCTACCATAGCCGGTCAAATGACCGGACTTTATTTTTTCTGATTATAAATGTATGAAATATGAAAATTGGAAGGAAATAGACAAATAAACTTTATTATGATTAAACAAAATTGTATATTGTCAATTTATATGTATTGCAAACACAAAGAATAAGAAGTTTTAATTCATTTCCCATCGCATTTTTTACATAAACCTTATGGGTCATTTGACCCGTTATATGGTATGTTTAGTGTTAAATTGTTCTACACATCATCCTTGTGCAGAAAGATTAAAATCTTAGATTTGATTATATTTAAAAAAAAAGTATTTCATGATACGCTTCTGAAATCAATAAATAAAATGAAGGCAACGCGTTGCTGTAATGCATACGAAAGGAAGCATGCAAATATTTAAGCGAATAAAATGTCATTTGCAGTTATAACTAAATATAGATAAATTCAATTACTCGCATCAAATTCAATCTTCTGCAAAAATAAGCGAGTTCCAGAATGAACAGTAGCACCTACCCGTATCCCATGATTTAGAAATGATTGCTCGCTAGCTTTGGAAGCAATAAAAGAAAAATAGAGAAAAATCCCATTAAATTTAGTGAAATTCCTTGCAAGCTGACTTATTTACAGAGGCCTGTCTGGATATTAAGTGAATTCCTACAATATAAACTAACAAAATTAAAAACATCAAATAAAAGAAAATGAAAATATTACATATAAGTAATTCATATTTTAATATAAATTAATTTTTATAACTGCTAAATTCCATAACCTAAAAAGTAATATATAAACAAAAAGAATGATAAACCGTATAGTCCGTCTGAATTTCAAAGAAAATAGTTTAGTGCATTACAGCAAGTATAAATTGAATTTATTCATGTTTATAATAAAATAAAAAGATGGACGGATGCACAATCTAATAAAATTTCTCTTCAGAACTTTTTCAGTATAAAGAAATTCTCATATTTGCATTGACGCATGATAAGTAAAAACACATATATGTGTAGCTAAGGAATAACTAAAACCACTTTCAAAAATGTCATAATAAAAATGAATTAGACATTTTGTACATAAGATACAATTGTCATTTGAAATTGTAATTAAAATAATTAATTGTATTACTTTGTTTTCATGAAAGCCATCCAATACTTTATGACGTATCAACATTTATTTAAAATTTCATTAAATTTTATCAAAACAATTTACAAGGAGATATAATAAATAAATCATACCATTCCTGTTCTCTGAGTTTTATAAATTTAGATGTTCATTAATTGCTGTATTAAATGCAAAAAAAAACTCTATTTTTTTATAGATCCTTTATATTTATTTTAAAAAGCAGTATTATAAGGAGATTTATTTGTAAAATTTAAGACTTCTTGTCTAAATACAAACTCGACGAATAGACATTTATACAATAATGCGAATTAGACATTTCATACATAAGATTCAACTGTAGACTGAAATTGTATTTAAAAAAAACTGCATTAATTTTTGTTTTCATGAAAGCCATCCAATACTTATAGTAAATATCAATACTTATTTAAAATTTTATGAAATTTTATCAAAAAAAAATTAAAATGAGGTATAATAAATAAATCATACCATTCCTGCTCTCTGAGTTTTATAAGTTTAAATGGTTACTAATTGCTGTATTAAATGCAAAAATTTCCTATTTTTTTATGAATCATTTATATCTATTTTAAAACAGAAGTATTACAAGGAGGTCTACTTGTAAAATTTAAGACATCTTGTAAAAATACAGAAGAGCAATTCTCATTGAGAAAAATATCATTTTCCCCCATTCCCAAATAAAATGTGAAAAATATTTTTTCTTTTTCTGTATTATGTATCCTTATTTCTAGATTGCGAACATCCTACTATGGTATAACGTTTAAGACATTTTACATATCTTAATTCGGGAAGGCGGAAAACATTTGTTTTTTTATGAAAATTATCTATTACAAAACATTCATCATAAATTAGAAAAAAAAAAAGAAATTCCTTTTTCTTCATCATGTATGTGTATATCTGGATAGTGCGATCCTAAAGAATAGAATGTTATAAATTAAAAATATTTTCTCGAAATTTGAAGATAAGGAAGAAATCTGTGTTAAAAAAAATAAACCAAATATGGACCAACTCACTTAAAATATAAAAACCTTTCAATTTTGTTGAACCACGTGGTATTCTTGGATAACAGACATTAAAAGAGTTACAATCACATATCAGGATTATTTAAAACTAGAATCAATAAGATTCTTTTATTTAAATTAGATTTTCGAATTAAAATTGGATTTTTATTTTAACTTTTTTTACAAATTAAATTATTTAAGCTAGGATTAAATTTGTCATTATTAATGAGTAAGTTTCCATTATCCTAATTATTTTCTTGATTATAATGTGCAATATTATTTACATACAAGAAATTATAAACTAACTGTTTGAAATAGGAATTTTTATTCTATCTCAAGATTTTAACATAAATTTGCATGGTTTACAAATCTAAAACTACTTATTTATCAAAATAGATTTTAAAGCTATTATTTAAATAAAAATTAGTGTAAGTGAAATAGTATTGACTTGATGTCAGATTCAATAATTAAAATCCTGAAAGAAATGTAAATTTTTTCCAAAGCTTTATTATTAAAGGTGGTACTCTTAAATCTAAAATTTCCTCTACAAACACTATGAGTTACTTTGCATTCTGATACTGATGGTAGAGTCTTCTAATTATGGAATAAAAAAATCCTGCTTTTAAAATTCACAGTGTGAAAAAAACATTCTTCATTTAAATCAATGATATTTATAAATATAGTGACATAAATCAAGATTTATATCATATTTATTTCAAGCCTGTGATAATTCATTTGTTTGTTAAAAAACTATCAATTTCTGTCAATTTTGACATAAAATAAGAAAGTATATTTCTAAATAGGATCATTTATATGTAATTTTTGATAGGGAGATACATAGCATAGTTTATAAGATATTCTGCTTAAAATATAGGAGTTCGGAAGGTAAGTGTTTATTAAGAAAACTATGAAATTTAGCACACTCGCTCACTTTTTTAATGGATTTTTATATAGTTTTTTGTGATTAAATTATTAATTTTCGCTCAATTCTCACCTAAAATACGAAAAACTTCTTTATTATCATGTATGTATAATTTTGTATACCGTGCGTCATAAATAATAGACTGATCTAAAAATTAATACATTCATCTCAATAAAAATCAAAATATTGTTATTAACTACATATTATTTATACTGTATTTTTAAAGATAAAATTTTAGGTGGCATATTTTCCGTAGAAGCATCGTGAGAACTATTTTCTCTATTTTTATCTAAATTTCTGAAGCATTCAATTCTATGAAGCAAAGTTATATTTTTGTAAGACACATT
>CM063502.1:108522690-108530190 GCA_032207245.1 Pardosa pseudoannulata
GTTTTTAAATTTTTAAATTGAAAATAATGTAACTAAAATACAAGGATTCTGATTATCCTGAATTGAAACAACTTTAAATATTTTTTTACTTTTAATTTTAATTTTCTTATAGGGCTAACTTTTTCTAATTGCAATTGAAATAATTATATAGACAAATAAAACATTTCACGTATTTCTATTTTTATTTTACTTCTCGTTGTAAGTAACAAACTTAAAGTGAAAAAGAAATCATGTACCATATGACAAACACAAGTAATTACTTTTCATCTATTTTCTTTAACGTACACTTGAGAGGCTTAAAATGTTTGGATTTCTAAATAGTTTAAATCCATTGGCGTTTTGGCCGAACGATGTCCTATTGGTTAGAGTGCAAGACTTCGGTACCGAAGTTCGTGTGTTCGAATCCCGCTGTGGCATGGATGTTTGGAGCCGTCGCAAAAAGTAGACCGTAGCACTCCGTTAGAGTTACCAAACCATTAGAGATTTGTTAAGATCCATAATCGGTGAAAGTTACGTTCAAGTTTGCATACTAGACCTCGGGATGGATGTTATTTATGCCTTAAAATTTATATACGGTTCAAAATGGCCAAATGGCTTTTGGAACCGTAGTTATATTTTCCTTAGAAGCCTCGTGAGAACTATTTTCTCTATTTTTGTCTAAATTTCTGAAGAATTCAATTCTATGAAGGAAAGTTATATCTTTGTAAAACACAATTTTTTCTAGAATTTCTAGAACAATAAGTGCGGCTTTAGTCATTTAGCCTGGTCCAATCTCTTGCTGACCCTTTTGGTTGAGTATATTAACCATATTACAGAATATTAAGCATTTGGTTTCGTATATTTGAAAAGCATTTTCCTTTAACTTTATGCTTCTATATTTATGTTAAATTGTTATTCCTCATTTTATTTGTAAGACTAGAACTCAACGTAATATCAGACAGAAACTGTATCATTTAAAGTCTTTATTCCACTGCGAACCCTGCCTATCCCTTGCAAATCTTTATGTATAATCTTTGTTAAACAACTTTAATATTCACAATCTTTCACACATTAAGATTAAAAATGCGCAAGAGTATTTTCCTTAAGTACAGCGTTTAGTTTATACAGAAGCTTAACGTTTAAAATAATCATTTGAATCCGTGTTTAAGAAAACTATTCTTATCTAATCGCAATCTTACGAAAAGAGTTCCGTAGAAAAGTGATAGTCATGCTTGACAAATGCTTAAAACTGCTCTGAAAAGTGTGTCCTATTCATGACAAAAACATGGCTTTTTTCATAATTTAATGACTACGAATAATTAATTAAATACATTTAAAGTATTTCTTTTTGGTACCAAGCTTAGCAATTTATCTGGTTGTAACCACAACTCCCTCCCTATTAAAAAAATTTAGCATAGTAGACTTTTAGAGAATACTAAAAAAGAATACCCAGGAATATGAATCGTTTAGAGGAATTACAGTTCTTTTCGTGAGTAGAAAAAAAATTTTGCAACAGCATTTGTGAGGGTTTTAAAATTATCTTTTCTTCCTGACTTTCTTTGAAGAGAATCTTTTTATCCATCTCTTTCCGTAAACAAAAGAATACTTTCAAAATATTTTTAATGTGTGAGATAATTTAGTTGGGTCTCATTATGCAGGAGGAGGGCCTTGTAAAACATTTTAACTCTTAAAAACTTGCATTCTGACAACCCTGCATGCAGAGGTTATTATTCTTATTAGATCAAGATTGAAAAGTTAACAAGCTAAACAGATTTTATATTGTCTGAATAATACAATAATTCGACAATTCGACCAAGTACAATCTTTCAACTTCAGTCTAAGATTAAAATTCTGGATACACCAACCTGTGTTGGTGAATAAAATGTGAATCCAATTTTAGTTCTTGTAAAATCTTGTAAAATTGTAATAAAGCTATTAAGTTAGAGTCACAAATTACATTTAAAGAATTTTTATCCATCTCTTTCCGTAAACAAAAGAATACTCGCAAAATATTTTTAATGTGTGAGATAATTTAGTTAGGCCTCATTATGCAGGAGGAGGGCCTTGTAAAACTTTTAAACTCTAAAAACTTGCATTCTGACAACCCTGCATGCAGAGGTTATAATTCTTATTAGATTAAGATTGAAAAGTTAACAAGCTAAACAGATTTTATATTGTGTGCATAGCACAATAATTCGACCAAGTAAAATCTTTTAACTTTAGTCTAAGGTTAAAATTCTGAATACACCAACCTGTCTTGGTGAATAAAATGTGAATCCCTTTTTTTAGCTCTTGTAAAATCTTGTAAAATTGTAATAAAACTATTAAGTTAGAGTCACATATTGCATTTAAAGAATTTTAGCATAATAAGATACTTCACACATAAGTGGATTTTCAATATTTTTCATGCGCGTTTGACACATTGATGACCGGTAATTTTACTAAAAATTTATCTCATGTCACCGGCTATTAGCACAATTTGATTCATAATCATTCGGACAATCAGATAAAGCATCCGCGTATAATTCATTGAACGATTCTTCATTGCGTTCCATCATCGTTTTTTTAAATTTTTTAATTATTAAATATTTTTTACAACAAATGATTTGGTGGGTCTTATAAGCGAGAGAAACAACTTATGTTATAATGACCAACACTTGCACTGTATGGTCCCCAACAGAGAAAAGAACAGCGATGAGAAAAAAATACTGCATCACGAGTTTACTCGTGGGTGGTCAGCAACGTTCAGCCATAAAAACACGAGTTAACTCGTTAAGGTCAACAATGTGTTAAAATAATTTGTTTCTTTCTTTACACTCTTATGCTACATAACATATTATTTTTATTAGAATAAGATTGGAAGGTTAGTACTGCAAAGTGCTTTAAAACATTTTTATAACTCTATAACTCTATTTAACTGATTTAAACACTGCAAAATAATGTTTATTAGTCTATGTTCAAGTTTAAAGTCGTGAATGCATTAATTTGTGCCAAAGACAAAAATAATATGTTACTGTAATTCTTAAGTTTTAAAATTTCGTTTCGTACATAAAGTAAATGATTTTGAAATTCAGTTGCTGTTTGAAGAATTTTATATTTTAAATCCGTTTATAATAATATACTTCTTTGTTAATATGGCTTAAGGGAAAATGATTCACAAAAGCATCATTTCCAAAGGAAGTTTTATCCTTACAATGATATTTAAAGAATAAGCTTTTTTGAAGGAAATATCATATCAAAGTTGTCGCTGAAGTTCGCATTAGAAAAACGCAAATAGGGGAAACAAAGAATTAAAACTCTAATTATTAAAAGATCAATACTTGATTGCATGTTATTATAAATTTAAAATGGTTCAAAATACTGATGTCTCCACTTAATTATTTAATTGATCTTTTAATTTTATGATAATCTTACATTTTTTTCTTGCAATGGATCTTAAATTCTGATGCTTCTTATCCTTGCCATTGCTATGGATTTGATTAAATAAAAGAATATTTAGAAAACATTCTTTATTTTTAAATACAGGCTTAGACGTTCGTAAGCATGTGTAACCCTTTAAGCTGTATATCTCCGAATAGTTGTTGACAGTAGTTATTTTATATACAGGGTGTAACAAAACTGATGGCCACTAGTGTAGGGGGAGATACAATTTACCAATTCAAACAAATTTTTCAATACAATGAGAATCCGGATATCAAACAGCGAGACGTGAGAGATTGTAATCTCTGGAAAGGTTAAATCATCGTCTTTCGCAAAGCCTGTTACTCATTTGCTATTCAATAGAAGTGCAACAAATTCGAATTCTAAGAAGGTCGATATGTGTCTTATGTACGGAGCTGGAAAAGGCAATGTCGCAGATGAGGTAAAACGTTTATCAGCATCGATAGTAACATGATCTTGGTTTTCCTCAGTACCCCTTCCAAGACTGACGTCCCTACATAAATTGATTTCCTATTTACGGCAAAGTCTTCTCTCAGGTAATCTTTCCATCTCCTTTAGGTGAGAAAGATTTTTCCCCTTCCCCTTGGTCCTCCACAAGAAGGAATTGCATTATGTAATTCCTGCTGCATTCATTCTCAGTAGATGTCCTGTCCATCTCATTCTGATTAATTTTACGGATTTGATTACATCATAATCACTATAAAATTCAAAATTACATCTTTTACACCATGTATTATTCTCAAAAATAGCTTAGAAAATAGTTCTTAGAATTTCCTTTTCAAAGATTGCCCTCCTACTTCATTCTTAGAGTCCAGGTTTCTGAAGCTTAACTCAAGACTACTTCTTTAAGTACCTTGTACAAAAGCATTTTTGTCCTTCTCTTTAACAAATAAGATATCAACAAAAGTCTCAAACTAAAGAAATAGCGATAAAACTTTACCAGGAAGGATTGAAAAGCATGGTGTAGACTGATCAGAGAATATTCCAATGCTTGCACAGACAAACCTTGGAGTCGAGCTTGTTCTTGAACTCATCTATGAGATGACATAAGTGGACCAAAATGCATTAGAAGGATAAGAGCATGATAATGAATACATTTATTCAAAACTGTGAAATACTTAATAAAAATTATTTTTCCGAAATTATGGATTGGTCGAGATAGTCTCGTGTTTTAGCATCCTGATCCCGCTATAGTCTAGGTAGAATTTTTTCTCTAAAAATGGTTGCTTATAAGGCCCATTAAATCACCACATGATTTAGTCACCCGTATCTGCTTCGCAGCTCCAGACATTCATGAAATACCAGGAATCCTCTAATGTGTTAGTAATTCACTCCATCCCTGATGTGTCTGATGCTTGTATAGCAGCCATGGAAAAGCCATGATAAGCTGCCTTGACCAGTTATAAAATGATTGAATGTATTTTGCTAAAAAATATATATTAAATTATTTTATAACTGGTTATGGCAGCTTTCCTGCCTATCTTAAAATAAGTAAGAAATATACTCCAAAATTGCAAATATAGATATTTAAGTACTCCAAAAGAGTATATTTAATCTATCTACTCATTAATCAGAATTATATGAAATCAAAAGGAAAAGATATACCTATAAGTCAATATAGAAATATCACTAGTAAGAAATAAATTTATATAGTTAAATAAATTTATGTCATCCTAAATGAAGAATCTACGTTTATAAATTTAAATTTTGAGTTCTTAATTTAACTGAATATTTATTCTTGAAAACACTTTGATATTATAAATTGTTAATCACATAAACGTTATATAATGTTTAGTTAGCAAAATGGAAAATAATATGAAGTATGTTGTAAAAAGATGCAAGTATAAAATGATGTATTAATTGTATTTCGGGATTGTGTAATCATTGAATAAAGTCTGAAGTTATGTATAGTATATCGTTAAAACTATAGATGTAAAAAATTTTAAATTTGTAAAATTGTAAGACTAAATTGTGAGACAATATGAATTGTTTGGATCTAATCATGTGTGCTGCCGTGTAGTACATTGCTGTTGTTATTTCAAAGCATTTTATAATCCGAGTTTACTTTATATCGTCTTTAATTATAGTAAAATGCCACTGATCTATATTACAACATTCAAATAGTGAACAAAAGACTAGAAAATATGCTAAAAAAATATTTTTAAAAAATTAAAAATTAAAAGAAGCACTCCACTTGCAACGCCTAAAAAAATTTGCCAATGTCCAACAGAACGCTACATTCTTTTCCTTCCTTCTTTCTACTCAGATAACTCTATACTTCTTCCATTATCCTGTGCTGATGCGTTCGTTGTTCCATTGTCCTTTGCACAATGCGTCCTTTCCCAGCTCTGCCCAGAAGGACACGGGACTCCAAGGATGGTCCTGAATTGCCTCCTGGAGACCAATCGCAACTCTCCAAAATTTGGTAAATTTAAGTGCAATCGTTTTCACTGGCCATACCACACGCTTCCTGGAGTCAAGAAAAAAACTTGGGCATTCAACCCCCAACGTGTGAGTGCGGCTAGCAAATCAGTTTCACAAACCTTATTTCAAACATAGCTGCACTCTCTCAATGTGAATATATGAATTTATGCAAACATGTACAAATTTAAAACACTTTGTTGGAAGAATGAAAAAAATGATTTTTGTACTAATAATAATTTAGAAGAATGCTTGATTTATAACATATATAATTTTAGAGCAAATTATTTGAATGCAAGTAAACGGTTTTATATCTTCCCGTGTGCGTTTTGTAAGTGATAAGCGTATATGATACACCAATCATAGGGATTACGGCTTAAACGGTCCGCTTCCTTCTCCACTCTTGAATTACTTGTGATTTCCTGACACGAATTCCTCAAAAGATTACTCAGTTATTTTCTTTGCCGGCAAACAGGTGACCTTCAGATCCTGAGATTTATTGACAGAAAAGTCTGGAAATGATTTCAACATCCTAAAAGATTCTTTTAGTTTTGTGTAAGACAAAGACAATAAAAAAATTCAGACGAGTTTCATCAAACCTAACGCACTATAAAGAAGTCATTTCTAAAAGTGAAGACAAATGGTATCAGTTAAAAAGACTAAAAAAAAAGTTGTTTCTCCATTTATAACAACTAGGATGATGCAATTAACTCACTTTCCTTTTCCAAACTTTTTCCTCATTTCCTCAGAAAAAAAAAAGTTCTCTTATGACAGAAAAAAAATGTAGAGTTGGCCCTCTTTTGTGAACGATTTTTACTCCATAAAATCTTTTAGAGTGTACAAAAAAAAGGAATTATATATTTCATTTATATAATTATTTTGAATGGAATTTTATATAACATGCAAAATTTACGAACATTTTTGATTATGTGCTTACGCTAAAATGTTATAGAAAACCTCGATTTTACTCTATTAAAACTAAACTGATTATTCGATACAGTTACTTAGTAGTAAAAGAATGAAAAAGGAATAAAAAGGTAAAAAAATATGTTTAAAAAGAGTTTATAGAGTTTCTACTGTGATTTAGAGGTCTAACGGATTTTGTATATTCAAACAATTGAAAAAAATTACAAGACTTTTTTTACTTAATTTTTAATTTCCACATATTTTAAAAAGACCAGAGTGAAAGACTCCCAGTAGATTTGCATTGAAGCACTACTGTGTACTATTTTGCTATACAAAGGCTAAGAAGGGAGAAAGCTACTGCTTAAAGCCAATTCCGAACAGACAGGAACACTCAACTCGTAGCGGGATTTGAACCCACCACCTCCGCCGCTACGGAAGAGCAGCTCCATTTAATCATCGTTTTTACACGCCTTTGCTGAATGTGACTTATAGATTAAGTTACACAGTAGACATAATTGGAGATAGTCGTTACATATATATATATATATATATATATATATATATATATATATATATATATATATATATATATATATATAGCCACTATGAAAGAAGCCACTATGGTAGTGCAACCATAAAATCGGACTCTATGTCCGCGCTACAAGCAATCGGTAATTACTTACCGAACGGATTGGCTCAGGACGTAAGGAGGATAATATCCTCGTCTAATAAGAAATATAAGTTTACCTGGGT
>CM063502.1:108532690-108562690 GCA_032207245.1 Pardosa pseudoannulata
AGAGAGTAAAAATATAAAATTTCTTTTAAAAATTCTGCAGCGTAATTTTAAAGGGTATATATATATCTGCTTTGCGTTCTAAAAAGAAGCTTTATTAAAACTTAGTTTACCAAGAATAAGACTAAATGTTTATTTATGGCAAGAATATTAGTTTTGACAAGGTTTCTCTCTATAATTGGCTAATTAACCTCTTAGCATGCTGACGGAATAAACGCTGAGAAAATGTTGTGTATTTTTACCAAAATTCACTAAACTTTAAGGAAGTTTGGATGAATTTTGTTACGCTTGTTCCTGTGCGTGCAAGATATTTTTTTAAAAAACAGTCGTCTTAAAGAAAGTGCATTTGACTTAAACATTGCGAGTGAATTTTGAGGATCAATTTTCTAAGATTCATTAATTATTTGGATTTACTGAATGTGTCAAACTTCTGTTTCTGAAAACAAAGATTAAGGAAATTTATTCAATTCAGTCATAGAATTACTTGAATAAAATTTCTTTATTTCAGTTTTATTGCAAAATGTAAAAATCTAGATGTTTTGATGAATAACCAATAATTAAAAAATTTAACTTACACTGTGCATTTACGAAATGAAATCTCTAAATAGATATTTATCCACTACCTTTCCACTTTGGGAGAGAAATAGTTTTGTTCTAGTAAAGTAACATATGGCAGTTTTTGAAAATTTTCTTATGTAAAAAACCTATTTAAAAATTGTTGTGTAAATGGATTCAAACTTTATAATAACAAATAAACGTATTTACAGAAAGGTATTTACAAAAATCCAAGAAAAAGTTAGAATATGTTTTAGTCTATTTTAAGGAATAAAATACCATTTGAAAGAATTTTTGTGCATGATGAATGTATGTATGTTTAGAAAGATGATTCTCAAGCTGTGAGCCACGAGAGTTTTTCAAGTGTGTTAAGTGTTTATTGATTAATTAAAGTCACATACATAGTATTATATCGTTAGTATTAAATTTTCTATACATCATGTCTCCTTTTCCCTTTTCGCATTTTCCCTATATTAGCGTTTCAAGAATATTACTCCTTTTTTTTGTCCTGTAAATAGGAATTATGGTTTTTTTTATACACTATGACTTTTATCTCAACAAATAGGCTTTCGTCTTCAAACCTTTAATTAGGATTTTTCATCCAAGGGCGCGCTGTACCTTTTTCTACTCAGTGTTTTAGTTCAAATAGAAAGGTTGCATGTCGCTGTTACAAAGAGGTGTTAAAGTAAGGCTCTTGATTATTGCTTTTATTAGCTTGTAAAAAATCAGAACAACAAATAGACGTTTGCCTACAAACCTTTAATTAGGATTTTTCATACAAGGGCACGCCGTACATTTTTTTACTCAGTGTTTTAGTTCAAAAAGAGAGGTTGCATGTCGCTGTTAAAAAGAGGTGTTAAAGTAAGTCTCTTGATTATTACTTTTATTACCTTGTAAAAAATCAGAACAACAAATAGACGTTTGCCTACAAACCTTTAATTAGGATTTTTCATACAAGGGCACGCCGTACATTTTTCTACTCAGTGTTTTAGTTCAAAAAGAGAGGTTGCTTATTGCTGTTACAAAGAGGTGCCGAAGTAAGGTTCTTGATTATTACTTTTATGAGCTCGTAAAAAATCAGTAAATAACAGTAAAGGAAAATAAAAACCATCTGCAATAAAAGTCGCAGGATTTTTATTAAATTACAAAATTAAAATAGAATTTTGACCATTCCTGAGTTAATTACATAATGAAATCCATATGAATATATACAATTCAGGGGCTAGTAGTTGTGCATAGCGAGCATACAGACAGGACTCTAAATTTCCAGGGGGATAGAAGGAATAAATAATATTAACTTATGCTAACTGAAGAATTTTTTTTAAGTAAAAGATAATTTTACTGAAAACAATTAGTAAAAAAACATTTGTCTTTTTCGTTGACGTTTTGTGTCTGGGAATAACTGCTTTTCATTAGCTTGGGTCAAAGAGTTTGATTGTCAATATAAGTCCTTTCTAAAGTAATTAGTACTTAGAATATTTTCAGAAATGAAAATGAAAAATTGCAAACAGATTTGTAATAACGGGTAGAATTTAAATATAATATGCAATTTTGATACCGAATTGTACTGCCTTTTTCTTTAGATGGTATTATTAGCAATTGAAAGGAAAGTATCTAAACATTTATAATTATCTGGTATCCCCTATACAATAATAGCCTAAGTTGTCTGTCCGTCTGTCCTCGAATTTATGAAGCTGTTTGACCTAGAATGGATAGCGGCATTTATATTGTATTCTTGAGGAACTAGGGTTAACAAAATTCAAAACGTGTAAGGTTTATCTTTTCCTAAACTATAGATTCGTTTCTAAAATAAATTGGTATGAATAAGCTTCGTATCACAGCAAAAAATACTGTCATCTTTAAAACTTTCGAAATCAACCCCGTCCCCCTTTTCGAGCGTTTAATGCCATTATATCAAGCCCTATTTTAAGAACATACGATTAAATTTATCACATAATAAATAGGTAAAAATAGCATTTTTTCTAGCAATATGACGTCATTCCTTTAACCATTTCATTTAAACATTTATTTCAAATTATTTAACTATCTTCTGCATTATTTCCATACATTTTATCACTAAACTAAGATATTACATAAATAATTTTCTTTTATATTTGGCTTAAATAATAGATTAGGTACATATGTGATAATTTTAATCGATTACTTTTGTCTAAAGATAATTATAAGCCAAAAGATAAACCATTTTTTTTTACCTGCAGCATATGGTACTTTACAATTCTGGAAAATTAAAAATTTTACTGATCTTGTCATATGACGGGCTATATGCTAGTTACTGATAAACTGAGATGAGAAAAAAAAATTTCAGCTACTTTTGTCTTTGCTAAAATATTTATTTTTATAAACTGTTTTGATATCTAGTAAATTACATAGAGCAGTCTATATGCTGTGTAAGCTTCTATGCAGTGTTCTAAGTTAGACATCTACTTAGAATCTGTAATGGTAAGGGGCAGCCAAATAGTAATAGAGAGTAACCAAATACTACTTTACACGAAAACAGCTAATCCCTCAGAGACGTCCTTGTAGAAATGTAACTCGTGTAAGCAATTTTAAAAAAAATAAAAAAATAAAAGCAAGAATTTTATAGTTTTAGAATAGGTTACTATTTTAAAAGAACATATTTTAGCTATGTTTGCTCGCTATGTGCACGTTTCTCAAAATATCACAAAGTTTATAAAAAAAATTGTTACAACAGTGCAAAATATATTATACCTAAATTTGAAAGAAAAACGAAAATATTTGATCAGATATAAAAAGCAAATTATTTTTAACTGTGATAAAAACAATGTCATAACTTTTATAGCAGTTAAATTTGATAAACGGTTTGCTTTGATTTGAAGCGATTTTTTTAAACAGTCCTTTAATTGCACTTATGTGTCATTCTTCAAGGGAAAATGCTAGTTCTTTACTAGCTAGTTATAAATTTCGAAACTCTTCATAAAATACTTTTCTGGAAAACTGAAAATAATATCGCCTAAAGTATCTATTTGTTAATGGATAGTAGTGTATGTATGTATTAATAAATATGTATTTACGAAACTATAAAATGATGGTAAATAAAAAGAAAAGGGTGTTAGTATTCCAAGCAAATTATTTTTTAGTTTATCGGTAAACAATTAATCTTAATGTAAATAAAGCAAAATAAAATAACTGCATTACTGCATTTTCTCATAGACTAAATATTTTAATGAAATGCTGTTTTGTAGCAACTCTCAAAAAAAAGTTTTTTTAAAGAACTAAACTCTTGCACTATATAATATTCTTATATTTTCTTGCTAGGGCCTTTTTTTTATTTTTAAATACAGGATTGTCTTTAACTCCATTCTTTTTTACACTTTGTAATTATCATCAGAATTAGGTTTGCATAAATATCAAGTAGAAATGAAAAAACAGTCCAAATGATTTATTGGATTACTTTCTCAGAGTAATTATTTCAAGAGTAATGTAGAGTAATTATTTCAAGATATTGTAAAATGTCACCTATAGATTTTTAATCAATTTTTTCCTTGTTGCTTTCCTCAGAATTTTGACACTGTAAGATTCATCTGACGTTCCAGTAACATTCACGCAACAGAACGATGACCTTTGCCTACGGGATGTTTCATTTCCAAAGCAATCTACGCCTTCGATATGGTCAGAAATTTAATGCTTTCTGTAGTACTGCGTCAAACCTGGCCTTAAATTAGTGTGGTGAGACATTTTTAAATCCGGTTTGGCGTTCAAAGATGTTGTTTGGTTCAACTGCATCTGACAACTTTACGTCAACCTACACAAATCATAAATAGAAAAGAACACGACCAAAATAAAAGAAAGCAATTATTGTTGTGAAAAAGTTGGGACTAAAAAGGATGTGGAACAAGTGTTGTACTGAATGTTGTTTCTTTTGGTCCAATAGAGTCTCAGTGGGTAAATAAAGTCCATTTTAGATATTATTATAGAAAAGGATTGTTGAATCATATTCAAAATAAGGTAATGTATTAAAGGGTAAATTTCAATGTACATAATATTAGAATTTTCTACATCGGTAAGATATGCGCTTACATTAGGGTCAGGTATTTATACCATTTCATAAAATACATCAAACTTGGCTGTTAATTTGTGTGTATAGTAATTTTGAGTCCGGTTTCACCTCCAAAGATGTTAGGTTCAATCGTATCCCAGTCCACAGTTAGCCTATACGAATCAGAAATAGAATAAAAAGTGACCAAGGTAAAGGAGGGCAGTTATCGTGGAGTAAAAATTGGAAATGGTATTAAAAGAAAGTAGTACAAGCGTTTTACTAAATGTTATTTCAATAATATCGTCGATGGGAACCGCAATGGGAAAGAAAACCCATTTCAGATATTATTAGTGAAAAGGATTGTTGAATCTACTTTCGAAATAAGCCCCTGAAAAAAGTGGGAAATTTTAACACAGTGGTTCCCCAACCTTTTTTAATACTGACAATTTTAATAATTTTTAAACAAGTTTCCACCCAATCTCTTTCTTATACATATATCTCTTTCTTATCATATTTAATCCAAAAATAAAGGGTTTAAAAAATATTTTTTTAAGTTTCCATTAAAGTGAGGATAATTTTATTTAGTATTAATGAGTCACAAACAGAAATCCTTCAACAGCTGTCAAAAAATTACGTGTTGTAAAGTATAAATAAATTATTGACAATTTCATGTCATTTTTTAAAGTTTCTTTTTCTCCAAAATTATCAATGGGGATACCTGAAACAAAAATTAAGAAACTAAAGTTTTTCTTGGGTCCACCAGGTTCAACCAGGTCCAACACATTACCCTTAGCCATAGACCAGTCTCATATTGAGACTGGTCTATGGCTAAGGGTAATATGTATCGTCGCTTTGAGCAAGGAACAATGAGGGCTAAGACTGACTAAACCAGTTTTGAGTTTTAAAACAACTTTATTCTACATACTTTTTTTTAGTGATTCCGATTTGATGAGAGCTATCATATTACCCATAACTTATAGGACGAATATATGTATTGACTATGTGTTCTAATAAATTACATATCAATACTTTATTAGTTCCTAATACTATTGAAAAAATACTAGACTATAAAAATGAAGAAATTGTATAACATATATATATATATATATATATATATATATATATATATATATATATATATATATATATATATATATATATATATATATATATATATATATATATATATATATATATATATATATATATATATATATATATATATATATATATATATATATATATATATATATATATATATAATATATAATATATATATATATATATATATATATATATATATATATATATATATATATATATATATATATATATATATATATATATATATATATATATATATATATTATATGTATGTGTGTGTTTATCTATTAACACTTTTAAGATAATAATAATAGTCATGTATTTATTCTGTAACCCAAATTATACGAAAACATAGTGCTACAATCTTATATTATTGTTTTCAGCTATTTGAAGCTTATTAACTTCAAAGTGATTGCAGCGTAATAGATAATTAGTGAATTTTCACCTTATCTCAAACAACATAATTTAAACAAATCATACGTAAATTGTTTCAACTTTAAATTTGTTTAAAATAATCACTTTCAGCAATTTACACAACTCAGTTTTCAGAGGAAAATTTCAGTCTTTACTACTAGCATACTTGTAATGAACAAAAACTAATGTCACTATATATATATCAATAAATGCATTTAGCATAAGATTACCAAATACATTTATTCACCTGTACAGAAGAGATCTTATTCAGTTTATAATCAATAAATTGAAATCAGTAACCCAACAATACTAATTCATGTATAGTTCATTTTTAGGAGTAAACATAAAATATTAAATTATTTTTCGGATGGTTAACGTTTTCTAAATTAATTTGCTTTCAAAATATTTTACTCTGTCAGACCTCCATGTCATCTTAATATGAAAGTTGTTTCTTGTAATCTGAGAATTTTTATTTTAAAGTAGATAAATTTAAGCAAATAATACTATATAAGCTATACATGAAGAAAAGCATTTTATTTCATGTTTATATTCGTGTTTCGACAATACTTGGTAATAACCATGCGAATTCAATTTAGAAATTTAACATTTTGGGAGAAAAAAATAGAGACGTGTTATAAATGCATTTTCCTCACGCACAGCTTAAATTATCAATACTTGAACAAAACCTTTCTTCTTTCCTTTCTTTTGTTTCTTGAGAAGAAAAAGGGGGAAATGCTCTCATTCTGATTGCATAACTAGACGTTGCGTGAGAAATCTCATCTAAAACTTCTATTTGCTTATACGCAAGCATCTATATCTAAAGAACGATATCTAGTCCACACCGTAAGGAAAGAAAAAAAAATATATATTTTTTATTCACTTTGATTACCAGGATATAGTTTTTTTCCCCTTTTTACATTTGCTGTTGTGTAGACAGCAGTTTCATTTAAAACATATCTCAGAAAATATATTTTCAAGAATGAAATATTCCCTTAGAGAGGAAATAGCCATTTGGACATTTGTTTGAGTTTTAAAGAAAACTTAAGTTGTTAAATAATTTGTTAATATTTAATTTTAATTTATTTAAACGGTTAGTTAATTTTAATGTGAATTAATTTAAAAGTTAAGCATTAAGCATATCAAATATTAAATAATTGATTATATTGTGAATTTTTTTAAAATAAAATCCTTTTAAAACTTTTTATTCTTTCAGTTATCCATATAATCTTAATAAAATAGTTGTCTCTTTTAAGCTATTAATCTTTATTCTAAACGGACACTTCTTAAGCAAATAACACAGTGTTAGTTAGAATGTATAAAGAAAAAAGTTTATTTCATGTTTATATTTGTGTTTCAACAATATTTGGTAATAATCATGCAAATTCAAATTTGAAATTTAACATTTCACGAGAAAAAATATAAATGAGTTGTAAATGCATTTTCCTCACTTACATCTTAAATTATCAATACTTGATCTTAAAACCTTTCTTCTATCCTTTCTTTTGTTTTTGAGAAGAAAAAGAGGAAAGTGCTCTCATTCTGATTTCATAACTAGATGTTGCGTTAGAGCTCTCATCTAAAATTTCTACTTGCTTGTACGCAAGCATTTATATTTAAAGAACAATATCTAGTCCATACCGTAGTATACCAAAGAAAAAACTTTTTATTTACTTTGATTACCAGTATGTAATTTTTTAAATTTGTTTTTGTGTAGACAGCGGTTTCATTTAAAACACATCTCAGAAAATATATTTTTAAGAATGAAATGTTCTTTAGAGACAAAATAGACCAAATATTTAAATATGAAACATGTAAAATATTTAATAATTACTTATATATTCAATTTTTCTACATAAAATTCTTTCAAAATATTTTATTGTATCAGTTATTCTTATAATCTTAATATGAAAATTGACTCTACTAAGCTATTAATCTTCATTTTAAACTGGAGAGTTCTTAAGCAAATAGAATAAGTTAGAATGTATGAAACAAAGTAATTTATTTTTGTTTATTTTCGTGTTTCGACAATACTTTGTAATAATCATGCGAATTCAATTTTGAAATTTAACATTTCACGGAGAAAAAAAAATAAAGATGTGTTATAAATGTATTTTCCTCACGCACAGCTTAAATTATCAATACTTGAACTAAACCTTTCTTCTTTCCATTCTTTTGTTTCTTGAGAAGAAAAAGGGAGAAAATACTCACATTCTGATTGCATAACTAGAAGTTGCGTGCAAAATCTCATCTAAAACTCCTTTTTACCTCAACGTAAGCATCTATATCAACAGAACAATAACTGGTCCACACCGTAAGGGAAGAATAAAAAATATTTTGTTATTCAGTTTCATTGCTAGGATGTAGCTTTTTTCTTTTTACAGTTGTTCTTTTATAGAGAGCACTTTCATTTAAAACACATATCGTGGAAATTGTATTTTCAACAACGAAATGTTCCCTTACTAGCAAGGACCCCAGTGGACATTTCTTTTATTTTCAAAAATTTGAATTTATTTAAGTAGTTTTAAATGCTGCTTTAGCAAAATGCAGGGAAATATAAAATAGCAACTTTATTTCAATTTTTTACTTAGTTTATGCTATTACAAAGAATTCTCTTGGCTTAGATGCCTCAAGTTTTAAATACATTTACCCATTCCCACATTAGGGGTAAGCACTTTTGGGATCACTGTTAGTTATATGAATATTGTAGGTCGGAAAGAGATAACAAATAGATAAATAAATGTCTGTCAATCTTATATTAACAATTCTTTTTATTATTTAATTTTAAAAGAAAAAAATTTCATATTCAATTGATCAATAGAAAAAATTGGACGATTAATAGTTTGCATCGATTGATAGATTAATGGTAATCCTCTTTCCTCCTACTCCTTAAAGTAACAGATTAGTCTTGTTAGTGTTTCACTATACTCCATTTTAACAGAGAGAAAATTTCATATTCAATTGATCAATAGAAAAAACTGAACGATTAATAGTTTTCATCGATTAATAGATTGATAGTAATCCTCTTTCCTCCTACTCCTTAAAATGACAGAGTATTCCCTTTAGTGTTTCACTTTACTCCATTTTGACAGAGAGAAAATTTCATATTCAATTGATCAATTGAAAAAACTGAATAATTAATAGTTTGCATCAATTAATAGATTAATAGTAACCCTCTTCCCTCCTACTCCTTAAAGTGACAGAGTATTCTCTTTAGTGTTTCACTTTACTCCATTTAAACTGACAAAAAATTTCATATTCAATTCATCAATAGAAAAAATTGAATCGATTAATAATTTCATTCCCAAATGATAATAGATAACTTACCAAACCTTGATATTGTTGAATAGAATTTCAAGAATTTTATTATTTTTCTTTTATTTTTACGATTTATTACATTTATGGGGGATTTAGAAACATATTTAGTTTATTCAATACTCTTGGCTATTGTGACATTTTAGTCTGTTTTTACAGGCTTTTCAATATATACATATAAAAGAAAGAAGGTACATAATATCAATGCATTAATAAGGTTTAGTTGTTTGGAGAGTAATCTTTGTACTCGGTTCTTAAGCCTATCATAGTGTTCCTTTGCGAACGAAAGAATAAGAAAGAAATGTTTGAGAGAAAAGTGAAAACGATGAAGGCCATATTTAATGGTTATAGAACTCTCATATCTGACTTTCAAATGCTAACGATAGAGCATATTAAGTTGCCTCGAGCAAAACTTCAATAGTTTTATCATTTTCGTTTACGGGGCAGAGTTTTATGAGAGAAGTTTTAGATTTTTTTTAAGTATATGCCAAACTTTGAAAAAAATAGTACAGTGTGCCATTTAAGCATTTTTATTCCCTCCAGAAAAAAATATACTATTACTGTACAAGCTTTAAAATGGCATAGATGTTACATATTTTAAAATTATATTAAACAAAATATGAATAAATATCACAGTGAAATGTATCGATTTAAACTTTATACTTGAGTGTTCACTTTCAATATGAATTTGTTTCATAATAAATACAAATTATAGTCTTGTTTATTTCTTCTATACCTACGAAACAAATTTGGATATTTTGTAATTTATTTAATACTATTATTTCAAATGCATGACTTAGATTTATATATTCAAATGGTATATATTCATGGAACTGATTTAGCATGAATTGAATCGGATTAGAAGCAAGAACAAATATAAAACTAAAAAGTACTTCTCATTTTTATGTTTTAAAGAAGTATTAGATACTTTAAAATATTTCTTTTTGGTGATTTTCTAAATTAAATATTAGGAGTGATACCAAAAATCCCAGTAATTTCCAATGGAAAGAATGGAAGTGAGGATACTTGCTGTCTAGGCCTTTACTAGGCTTATTTAAAAGCAACATATATAAAAGTAAAAAAACTTCCTACTTCAGTAACCTTTAGATACTTTAAAATATTTCTTTTTGGAGATTTTACTAAATAAATATTCAGAGCAATACTAGTAATATCTAAGTTTCAATGGCAAGAATGGAAGCATTGATAGTTGCTCTCATATCTGCTTAACCACAGAATTGTGAATCTGTTCACTGAAAGTCGATCTTGGTGCACCACAGAACAGATTCAAATTATATCTTCTAAATCAAGCCTCTCCAACTTTAAAGACTTGGCAGTCCTTTTCAGGCATTCATTTATATCTGGAGGAATTACACACATACACAAATATAGATAAGTGTGTATAAGTAACAAAACTGTTTATTGTCCTGCTTCTTCTAGTAGCCCTAGTATTTTAATTGCCAGAGATTGCTTGTCAGTGGAAATACTCTGGCTACGCAGTCCCGAGGATAACATTCACTCAAATACAGACCAGACAAATACTTCGGGAAGTTATATTTATTTCATCGTAGGAGTTCTTGGACAGATGTGGAACATACAGCTACAAGATCCCGACAGCTACAAGAATCGCATCAAGTATGTTATTTATGTAAAAATGTCCTTAACACCAGAGATGGATCCTGGGATTCTTAATCTTTGAGGGATAATTCTGAGCTAGCATTTTTCTGTCAGTTGTTGTGCATCTTCATATAACCAATACAAGCAATTGATAACACATCCAAGTTATTTTTTCTCAAAACAGACACCATATAGGTTTAGATACTTTTTGCTTTGTGAAAGGAATATGAATATACCTCCTAGAAAAATCATGACCTTGCGTGTTCAGACACTTTTTCACTTTCTCATCTGAAGCGAATTGTCAGCCTCCCAGGTTCTTCTTCAAGTATAAATAGGAGGAAAATTCACTTGGAGCGAGGTCCGGGCTGCAAGAAGGTTGGTAGATGATGTCTGAGCTGTCATCGGTAACAATTTCTCTATCAGCAAACTTTAAATGTCATTCTGCGACATGCTGACGAGACATTACAGTCTCTCCGAAATCTCTATCAATTGACGATGAATTTCAAATACGGTTAATGTTTAGCAGATAGAAATGGAAGAACTGAGCAGATGTCTTCGAGACACCCATTTTGCAATTTAGCCACCGTTTGTATTAACCTTTCAATTAGTGCTAGATATGGTGGGTGGGGGAAATTCTCCACATTTGTCCATCGCATGTATTAGAATTACGGCACACTCCTAATTTCTCAATAATAGACAAATTTAAAAAATATCGTCCTTGTAATCTTACTTTTTGATCACCTCTCGTACTAAAAAGATCGTGTTTGTATACAGATAGATATAGAGAGAAAGAGAGGGAGAACTATAATAAATATCTCAACTCTTTAAAAAGAATATAATGAAAATATGCACGGTTTCCCTTAGAAATATTTCACTCTTGATGCACTTTTCAATGAATCTTTCATTAAACAGAATATTATTTTTAAAATTTTTTGGTGCATCTATTTACATCAAAACTCTATTCAGAAATTATTTCTGAAGAGAGATTGCAAAAATTCAATTTACTCTCCGTTAGCAAACCGCAGTATGATAGGAAAATATAATGAATTGGGAAATTAACTACCAAGTACCTCTTATTTATAACATTTCCCCTTCTTTTCATTCCATTTATGCAAAACCATCAATCAAAACTTCCATGATTTGAAGTAAAGGTATGAGACTAGTAATTTTAATCAATTCTAATTGACTCAGTAAATACGGAATATATTTATTCTAAAGAAAATTTTAATGTAGTTTAAATTCTGAACTGAGAAAGATGTTAATTAAGGAAGTTGTTAGTATAAATATTTTAAGTTAATTTAAGAATTTAAGTGTACTTCAACAAAATATTATTTCATGCAGATTTTTAAAAAAGTATTAATAAAATTAAGAAAAACACTTTTGAAAAACACACTCTTACTTAAAAACGAACTAAAAAGAATAAAATAATTTTTCCTACTACCCGGAAATATTGATATTTTTAAGACTAAAAATAAAATCTTGGGAAGAGGAAACTACATGTCATGTCTAGAATGTATGAGTAATAAATATATTAAATAATGATGTATTAAGTAATTAAGAATAATAAATATATTTTACAATTTTATGGATGAATGTTCTTATATAAATACAAAATATGTTATGAATGCTCTACGCTTTTACTTTTAAATACATAAAACTTCAATGCTCCCATGTAGAAGAAAAAAATAATTATTCCTTTCAGTTCAATTTAAATAATAGCGTATTATTAAAAAATTGTTTACTTATATTTTACTTACTGTATGAAAAGTCTTATAATTATTTTTCCTTTATCATAATACAATATAAGCAAAAAATATTTAAGTAACTTATAATCTAAAGTTTTATTAAACCTTATGTAATTATTACTTAAAGATAAGCATAACCTATCTAGGTTAACCTTACCTTATCTGGTCTAAAATTCAGCACGAGCTTGTCAGTGGCAAACTAAAAATTTTGTCACTGATCCACCAACGCATTTAAAAGAAGGAATGAAAGAGGGTAAGAACAGAGGGAAAACCTATGTTTAAAAAATTCTAATAGTTTATCTATAATTATATATAATTTATGATTTTCTATGCATTGAGAAGCTTTAACTTTCATATTTACTATCATTGAAAATCAGAAAAATTAGATAAAAAATATAAAACTATTTATAAATCCCCCGTAAGTCCGTCTCTACTTAAATACACCCTACTAATGTATTATCATCGGAGTTATAGTATATGCAAAATTTTAGCTCAACAGAAATATTGAGATTGGGTCACAATTCGAGATCAAATTTTGAACAGTAGATATAGTTTTTATATACATATGAATATAGCAAAATAAATAAAATTTTATGAAAAGAAAAATACATAAAATTTGAATTAAAGAAATACGGGAAATCCTAAATGAGTTTTTTTCTCCTACCACGTAAGTAAAATTCATTGTATACAAAAATTTAACGAGTATAAAATAAAATGTAGTATAAACAGAAAGTATATGCTAATATATATTGTTATTACATGAAGAGTGGGAAGAATTATTTGAGTGTTCAATTAGCGAATTAACTGTTTCCCTATTTACAACATAATAAACGTTTTATTCGCTGAATATAACTAATTAAAAGAATGAAAAAATGTTTAGCCAGTAAATTAATGAATGAAAAACTATGAAAGCTTACTAAAAAACATGACTTAATGTTATCCATTTTTACTTACTTTATACAACCTAATCTCCTTATATTTGTCCCCCTTAGGCCAATTAAAATTTGTGAGGATTTGTCTACTCTAAAGTGGCTTATTCCAGCATTTTAATACATAAAACATAAGAATGTTATTTTATTTTAGTAAAAGGCTAAAAAGTGTATTCATTAGAAATAAAAAACTTAAATCCTTCTAAAATATAAATATATGCTTTCTATAAATAATGCATCGTATGCTTTACAGTTAAAACAACTGTGATTTTGACTTAGCTATAAAAAGAACTGTGTAGAAATCTAAATTTTCTTTCTATTACATCTTTAGTGTAATAGAAACTCTCAATTTACTCTCAAGTGTAATTTATAAATTTCATTCAAGTCCCTTTATTACTTTATTTATTTCTGCTAATTACGTCAAATTTTAAAAATTACAGTTTTATGTGAGTATTGTGGATAGTTACCTGTCTCAACTCATGAACGGATGTTTAGAACCAGGTCTGTTTAATACTAATCTCAAAAGGTAAACTAAAAACGAATTGCAAGTCGAGCTCTGTACTGGGCTTTAATGAATTCATCGAAGAAATCACTACAGAGATATGAATTGATTTTTTCAGAAATCTTTCGCAGTCTACAAAATTCGCCTTGTGGGATAAATGCTGCTCGAGCACCGTCATTTGGACACCACCGTTGTAGATTATGCCATAAAAGTTAGAATTTGTATATGCTGAAGTTGCATCATCTACACATTATGTCCTTAAAAGATGGAATGTTATAGATACTTTGTTGCAGAAAAAAATAGTTTTTATTACTAGTCTTTCCTTCCTCTTTATATTTTATTCGAATGCTTATAATAAAAAGTAAGTTTTATTCTAAGGTGTAAAATGTAAAGGTCTAAAGCGATAAAAGTTCGTTTCGAGAGATGATGGTCAACTTAAACACCTAGTAATAAAGATTTTAATTCTGTATTAAGAATTTTTCTGCGTATTGTAACTATTCACAATGCGTAAAAGTAATAAACAAAATAGCACATTAACTAACTAATCTTATGTTTAAAATGTTAAATGTTTGTGAACATATAACCTATATCATAAAAAACTATGACCTGTATTATTAAAACTATATTAAACTAAAAATAATTTACACTTAAACTGCATATATATATATATATATGTATATATATATATATATATATATATATATATATATATATATATATATATATATATATATATATGTATATATATATATATATATATATATATATATATATATATACATACATATATATACATACATATATACACACACATATATATATATATATAACTACACATATGTATATATATATATATATATATATATATATATATATATGTGTGTGTATATATATATATGTGTATATATATATATATATATATATATATATGTGTGTGTGTGTGTGTGTGTGTGTGTATATATATATATATATATACATATATATACACACATATATACACATATATATATACATATATATACACATATATATATACACACACATATACATATACACACATGTATATATACATATATATACATACACACACATATATATGTATGTATGCATGTATATATAGTTATAAGCTTCCTTTGCTTCAAGTTTAACTCAAAGAAAATTAAAACTGGATGAGATTCCCTATCGTAGAAAACTGAGTAAATACCATCTAAATTAAGTAAAATTTTAAGAATAAATTTTAAATGCCGAACAAATGATTTAACGATTGAGTTTGATGAGATGGAAAAATTATTTTGATATGCTTCCTCTAGGCAATTTTGAAAGAGGTTTATTATGATAAGATAATAAGGAGATTCCTCTATGAAAAAAATTAAGAGGAAATTAAGATCTTGTTTTCAAGTATAGTTATAATGCAACCACCTTCCTTTTACGTAACTACCCTTGTGTATTTCCCTTTCAGATTAGTTTATATTATGCATACATATCTAATTTCTCATCTGCTTAAAATTCTATCCATACGAAATTCTATCTCTTTCATATACAGATAACTTGTGAAATTGAAGTAAAATACTTAATACCATACTTATAAGATAAGAACTACAACTTTACATATTTCTATTTTTATTAAATTTCATTTCATGCTAGTTCTACTTTATATTCTTGTTGTACATACCAGAAATGTGGAAAGCAAATAATTACTCCTGATTACAATAAGCGAAATTAATAATGAGGTTTTTAGATGATTAGATGATGCGTAGTAATTACTAATGGAACTAAAAGCATATATTTAAGAAACAATAATTATGGTCCTATTTTCGTTACAAGGTGTTATTTATTTCATTTGAACGTCATGAAACAGAAATGAAGGGGGTCGTGTAAAAGTTGCTGTTTTAATAGTTTGCTGTGTTTCAGAAGGAAAATGAAAGTGATTACAACTTCATTAATCTCCTGTTATGTATTTTTCATAATTCTCTTTGAAAAAGCATCAGGAAAATTTTGTATTACAATTATAGGGATATTTGCTCAAGACTTATGTTTATTTTTATAAGTAAAAAAAATTATTTCCAAAACACGTTTGGATAAACAAATGTAGACGTGTCCTGGAATCTTAAAGTATGAAATGACAAAATAAATTTGTTGTAATATACTATGTTTATTGTGCCATTCTAAATTTAAATTATCTTTAGTCCCATTGAATTATTCGGTGTTTAAAGAAAAAAAAAGGATTCGTTTACACTTACAGTTAAGATTCTTCTTAATAGCATTATTCTTTTATTTTCCAATGCATTTGTTTATTCTGCATCTCATACTATATAAGAAATATTGCATTAAGTTATAGAATTTATAGTCTTAGAGATATAATCAATTGTCACAGTAAAACAGAGAGCAATCAAGGATCAATCTAAGATATCAAATAGCTGATAAAGCAGAGAGATTCAAACTTTTTTGAAGCAGGATAAAAAATAAAAGAATAACTTTAGCGGGCAATATAATTAACTAGCATATAGTCCGTCATTTGACTGGATCAGTAAAATTTTTAATTTTCCAGAATTGTAAAGTACCCTATGAAGCAGGTTTGTTTTTCCCCTGAGAATTATTTGGTACAAGCACAATAATTTGTTTATCTTCATACTCCTATAAAATCTCCCGATACTGTGAATGCAGTTTAGAATAACGTTGAATTTATTTATTCAAGGCATGTGGTTATGTATAAAAAACAAACACACAAACGAACAAACTTCTTTATTTTCAAAGATATATAAAAACGACTTTTATGAAAAGAATTTGTTGTTAATACGGGTGATAAAATTTTCATTCATACAAAAAATAATCGAGGATTAGATTTAAAACTATCACATATGTACTTAATCTACTATTTAAGCCAAATATAAAAGAAAATTATTTACGTAACATCGAAGTTCAGTGATAAAACGTATGAAAATAATGCAGACGATATTTAAATAATTTAAAATAAGAAATGATTAAATGAGATAGTTAAAGAAATGACGTCATAATGTTAGAAAAAAAAAGTTATTTTCATCTACTTATAATGTGATAAACTGGTAAATTTAATCTCCTGCTCTTAACCAGGGGAAAAAGGGGGAAGGGGTGGATTTCGAACGTTTTAAAGACTTGCTTTGAATTTTGCTAAACCTTACTCATCAAGAACCCAATATGATTGCTTCTATCCATTCCAGGTTCAAGCTCTTCATAAATTACAGGATAGATGGTTAGATAACTTAGGTTATTATTATATAGTATATTCTAAATTTTAAATAATGCGATTTTTTTTCTAAATAATACGATTGTCTGAATCAACTTTACGTTTTATAGTTAACATTTTAAGGTTAAAGTATTTTATGACTATAAACAATACCCCCACCCCCCCCCCCAAAAAAAAAAAAAACCAACAACACATTTTTTAATAATTTTCCCACATATACATAATAACCCAAAATATACATTATAACCCAATAGCCAATTTGAATACATTGGTTCTATTTGTCCGTCATCTTACCATAAGAAATAAGAAATGCTACCTCTGGTGTCGAAAAGAAAGAGATAAAATAAAAAAGACAAAGAGCTTAAAATGAACATTCTCGCAAATGGGAGCTCAAATTCACCTATATCGGATTCGTCTTGTTAACGGGGGAAGTACTCACCTATCTGAATGTTTTCCAATTTAAAATGAAACCACAAATGAGTATGTAATTAAGCCAGAGTGGGAAACGATTATTCCTACAACTACAGCGTAAATAATCTATTTTGTTACCGCAATTTATTATATTGCTTAAATATACACAGGATGTCCCAAAACGACCACATAAACTCTGCAGGGATAGATTCCTTGTTGGGAGTACCTAAAATCTGCCCAAAAAAGCGTACCTGTGCGATTCATAGTTTACGAGAAAAATACGAAAAACAGAGTATGAAGTCACTGCAGGTGCAAGAAAAAACACTTTATTGCACAAATCAACAGCAGTATATGCACGGGCATACTCCTTAACCCTCCGAGTGGAACACACCGAGGAAAAAAGTCTCCAAAAATACGCTAAAGTTTTATTGTGTCAATGGCAAAAGCCTTCTATGATTTTTTACTTCACCCTTTGTCGACTAGATTGGAATTCGGGAAACTCACCCTCGTTATTGTCCCTTTACTTCCGGTTATAAATAGATATATAAATATACATTATAGATTGTTAATTTTTAATACACATAAAACTTGTCAAGTCTCTAAGATCATCGCATAAAAAAATAATGGATTCTAAAAGTACAAATAAAAATAGTCTTTGAAAGACTTATTTATATTTTTACGAAAGTTCTCCAAGATATTTAAGTGGTACAATTAGAGATACATCTGTTACCGGAAACGAAATACCTCCAAATAGAGATTTACAAAGCAATGAAAAGCTATCAGCGTCTTTGTGCCTCAGAGAGTAGGTGTGCAGTTCCTAAACAATCGACCTGACCCTCCTACCTCAAAACTCCATGATGGAAAACACTGGCAGAAATGTACAATACATCCATTTTCGGAACGTTTTTGGAGGTCGAAAATTGTAAGTGAAGACATCATCGGTTTGGCAGAATTGTACGTGCAAACCGCTTAGAGGGTTAATAGTTCGTAAGACATTTCCATTCCATCGGCCGTACATCAGGTGCATGTCGCAGTAGTCACGAATGGAATACATGACCACCATACAAAGACTATCAGTAAATGCAAGATGCAGCATTTTAAATACCAGTTCAACGGCGGTTTAACGTCATTCCATGGAGCGAGGGCATGCATGACGCAATATGCGCGGCGAAAGTTTTAAACATTAACGTCTGGAAAAATATGCAAATACTTTGGTGATATGTCTAATAAAGTGAATTTTTTTTCCTTCCACCGGCATTAACGTCATACTTTATTTTTTTTTATTTTTCTCGTAAACTGTGGATCGTATAGGAACGCTTCTTTGGGCAGTTTTTATGTACTCTTAACGAAGAATCTAGCTGTGAAGAGATTATGCGGTCATTTTGGGACACCCTGTATTATTTGCTGCGGCTCAGTTAGAACCTTCAAGCGGGCTGGTTCCAAGCGGTGGGTAGAGAGAGGTTTAGATTACAAATACTTAGGCTACTTCACGCATCCAACACCCGTCGAAGAATATAAAAGGTACTTAAATTAAGTATCTTTTATAGAAGTTAGTTTAAGTAAATCTTTAATTAGAATTGTTTAGATAATTTTTTGTAAATTAAGGGCTAATTATCTCAGAATAGAATCATTAAATTTTATTTCGAATAACTACGAACATCCATGGCTAGTAGGATTCGAACCCAGGGTTTCCGATGTCGAAAGACAGTGTCTTACAAATTTGGTCAAATTTTAAGCCATCATCCGGCTTTTTTACTCGTAAAATATACTTACAGTTATAAAAACTGTGAGTATTTTTAACTTTGCTAATTTTTTTAGCATTGAGATTATTAACTTTCATTTCTGACTCAAAATAAAATAAATAATATTAAATCATGCCAGAATGGATGAATAATACTTTTTACAGTTATTTTTTTAGTTTTATAATTTCATTTTAAGATGTAAAATTTATTTTAAAATTGCCGTTTTATATATCTGAAATTGAGTTTAGTATTTCACTTAAATTAAAGCAACCATAAACTTCTGTACTTACGGTTTTGAGTTTATGTCAAAATATTAGATTACATATCTGCTACGAAACTTTTCATATTAGTTTTTCTCAATCGAATTTACATAAAAGAAGTTTTAAATTATTTATCATAAAAATATTATTTTTGAGTAAACAAAACATACCGTTTCCATTTTATGAATTAAATGAAATTTAAAGTGCATTTGAATAAATGAAAAGATTGGATTACAAAAGCTTGTGTTTTACCTCTGAAATATGGCAGAGTACTTAAGAAAATTATGTAAATAAATCTTTTGATAAAAAACGTAATTCTACACTTTGATTTATTTCCCTTATAACCATTTTTAAAGGTCATGAAATAACAAAAATATTTTAAAATAAGTTTGTTATTTTATGACATTTCTCGAGTTATTTTCTTGGGTAATTTAATATTCTTTTTATATCTTTTTCATTATCGCTCAAAATAAAATAATAGTTAATAAAATTTATAATGAAATTTTAAATTTATGCAATTTGTAATACATGAAATTTACTTTTGTTAAGTCTTACAGGTAAACTCAGAAAGGCAAATAAACGTTTTTGGGGACATTGTTATTCATATCTATATTAATTATACCTTTGCCATTTACATATTTTTGTTAGTATTGTGTTTGCTTACATAATATTCTGAACTATAATTAACAAAGGTATTGACAAATATTTTTTCAGAGTGGGCAAAAGTACAAAAGAAAAAAATTAGGTGGCTAATATAATTTATTCTAAAGTTTTAATAACTATAAAAAGTATCTTCAGGTTCATTCAAATTAAATAGCACAAAACTTTAAATAAAATTTTTGTTTTTCAGTAGACATTTTAGGTTTGACATATTTTACGAATATCCTTAATAACTTAAACAAGCACCGTAACCCTTTATTATTTAATAATTTTATCAATGTTCACAATGGCGTTATTTTTCAAACGTTATTCCATATAAAATAAATAATATTAACCTCTTCCCTTACAAGTTTTTTGAAAAAAAAATTGCAAAAAACAGTCACATTTTTTTGTTTTATTATTAAATAGAAGGAAAGGAAACAAAACATAATATATAGGTTTTAAGTTGAATTTTTAATTTTTTACTGGTGTAAAAGCATTTAGTTTTAATATTAGTTTACTATCCCGAGTTATTTCGGGCAAATGGAAAAAAGGTTAAATATTATTCTTTGTATCATAGTTTTTAAAACAAAGGACAACACAAAGTGATACCTGACATTCTGTACACTATTATCTGGTATCTTTTCTTACTGGCATACCTAAGGAATCTCTCTTACTTGAGCACAGAGTACACCGCTCTCTCGTTGCATTTGATGTTTTTTCAGTAGCAGGGATGACATCTAGAAAATACCTTGAGGTTAACCTGAGTGATAAAGGACTAATGCTGGGTCTTCTTGATGTGGCAGAAAACTCTTCAAGGAGATTTTCTGAAATTAGTTTTTTTATCAGTTTTAAACAAGTGACTAGTCATATTAGTTTACTATCCCGAGTTATTTCAGGCAAATGGAAAAAAATTAAATATTATTCTTTGTATCATAGTTTTTGAAACAAAGGACAACACAAAGTGATACCTGACATTCTGTACACTATTATCTGGTATCTTTTCTTACTGGCATACCTAAGGAATCTCTCTTACTTGAGCACAGAGTACACCGCTCTCTCGTTGGATTTGATGTCTTTTCAGTAGCAGGAATAACATCTAGAAAATACCTTGAGGTTAACCTGAGTTATTAAGGACTAATGCTGGGTCTTCCTGATGTAGCAGAAAACTGGTCAAGGTGGTTTTCTGAAATTAGTTTTTTTATCAGTTTTAAACAAGTGACTAGTCATATTAGTTTACTATCCCGAGTTATTTCAGGCAAATGGAAAAAAATTAAATATTATTCTTTGTATCATAGTTTTTGAAACAAAGGACAACACAAAGTGATACCTGACATTCTGTACACTATTATCTGGTATCTTTTCTTACTGACATACCTAAGGAATCTCTCTTACATGAGCACAGAGTACAGCGTTCTCTCGTTGGATTTGATGTTTTTTCAGTAGCAGGGATAACATCTAGAAAATACCTTGAGGTTAACCTGAGTGATAAAGGACTAATGTTGAGTCTTCCTGATGTGGCAGAAAACTCGTCAAGGGGATTTTCTGAAATTAGTTTTTCAATCAGTTTAAAACACGTGACCAGTCCCACCAAAAGAACCGCGAAACCAACAAAACTTTGCAAACTGCCGATCAAAACTGAATATTTCCTTTCCAGGCAGAGTAAAATCGTGATAAGACAAATCGTACTGTCAAATTCTGCTTCACCCGGGTTTTCTCGGGGTAATAGTTAACTGCAATACATACGAACTCGAGATAACTCGGGATAATCAGGCAAGCGGTTAAAAGTTGTGACGAAAGATAATGTCGCTTAGAGTGAACTTTGTCTCTGACTTACCTATGATGGATTCTTCTAGCTAATGATAACAAAAAAATTCTCGCTTATCTTCATACTTACCAGTTTGAAATGAAACCACCATAATGTGAAGAATTAAATCAGAGTTGAAAGTTATTAGTACTGCACGTGAATAGTAGATAATAGTTTTTCTCATTGTAGTTTATTATATTACAAAAGTATCATATATTTCAATTTTCCCCCTGCCAGATAGAACCTTTAAACTAAGCAGAGCTGACCCGTGGGTCATAGCTTGTCCATTCCTGATTTAACATATAATTATCTCAACTTTAGCTAATAGATGCATACAATATTGCAATATGTATAGAGATAGTTATATACAGAGGAGAAATTTAAAGGTTGCATTTAATAGTATAAACAAATCTGTAATAGTTTAATAATCATAAACAAAGTTCATTTAGTTTATCTACTATAGTTTACTTAAGAAGTATATATTATATATCAGAGAAATAAAATTACTACGGGCCACGGTAAAATAAAAAATAACTTAATAATTACAGCTAACCTTGTTTATATGTCACACTCATAACTAGATTTCACGATGATAATTATTATAAATTACATTTATCTTTTAATCCCCCCAAAGATTAAGGTGGGAAAGTGTTATCAGTCAGAGGGTAAGACCCATATGCTATTGTTCATCGTGATCTCCCGTAGATATTTCCTCATTATGGTGCAGATCAAAGTCTTGAATCATCCAACCATGAACCATGAACCGTGAGAAACATTAATATTTCCCTAAAGAGAAAATTTTGCAGCTTCGTACATCATTCACATGTCTCTGTAATTTAAAAATATGTCAATCAGATCATAATGATATACAATCCAATAGGACAATAATATATTTTTCGTTGAAAATAGGTGAACAAAAATATCTTTTTTAAAGCATTAGACGTAAAAATGGAAAAGTTTTATACAAGAGTTTGAGTCTCCAATTACATCAGTATTTTGTATGTCCCACAATGTTTTCTGATGTGTTTAGATAGAAAGCTTTAAGTAATACATATAAACCTGATAACTGTAAATTTGAGTATAATTCTTTTGCACACAATTTATGAGGAAATTACATATGCGAGCGTATAATTATTCCTTTAGAAGTGTCTGCTTTCAATTTGCTTTAAAATAACAGAGTCACAAATATTATTCTTTCCCACACTTAAAATTTTAAAAAATACATTAAACTCGGGACTATTAAGCCTTGTTAAGCAGTTTAAATATGTGTAATGGGGTTACAGTAATTCAATTCATTTTTCGTTAACCAATTTATTTGCCCTATTCCTTAAACGGTTTAATTAACTATATAAAAATGATTAATAACTAACCATCAAACAATTTTTTTAATTTCTAACCCGAATAGTGTATTAATGTAAGATTTGATTTTGCTATGGCTATTAGAATTTTAGACATCATACTTTCTTGATTGAAATATCCATCAAGCTTTTCGTTCAGGTTTAAAATAACTATTATTGAAGAGCAAAAATTATTAGAATTCTAGAAAACAAATGTTTTTAGCATTTCTACTGATGCCTTATTCCCATATCCGTTTCAAAAATAACAGAATATGTTGTAAATATATTAGATGCCTTGGCATAACCTTGAAGAATGTTACAACCTTTAAGAATAATGCTCTCAAATATCCTCAAGAAAATCTTCAGATACATTTTGAAGTATGTTTTCTTCTCACTAACTGTTTTATTAGTCAGTAAATAAATGGCTTTATTTTATGCTAGTATTTGTTATCCCACAAGCAAGTGTTCATCAAATGGGGATGATATACTCTCTCTTGAGCAAAAATGGTTTTCGATAGTTCGTAAGCAAATTACATAATCGATATCTTTGTTTCCAGACTATAACGGGAAGGATGTATAGCTGTATCCAAGGTTACTGTGATAGATGTGCATATAAGAATTGAGTAGTAAGAAAAATACAACGTCTGTATTTTATTCTTTGACGTATTACTTTCCGTTAGCAAACGCAGTCTATAAAACATCAAAGGATGGATGATATTGTATCTTGCATAACATTTTACATCAGTTTCATGTTCATCATTTTCGTTTCTCAAAATCGGATACTGATATTGAAGACACGTGTTGAAACATAAGGGATTTGAAGGTTTTAGGTCATCTGCTGCTGTTTTACTATTTTAAGTTTTTACACAATTTTTGTACTAGTATTTTGTACTAGCGTCAACATAAGTTTTTAAAAACACATTTATCTAAGATTTAAAAAAGCCTTCGGAAAGTGGAATCAATGAATCATGGAAAATGCATCGCACAATTTACTCTTTTATTAAACTGTGGTTGATATGAAATGTAATCCTCGATGCATATTGAATGTGTGTATACATGATGGCTATATGCATATAGTTTACTTTTCTAAATCTCTCTTCTTGGGATTAGACTGTATCATGCAATTTATCTTTTTTTAACTTGTGGTTTATATGAATTTACATCCTTTTATATCGCAGTACTAGAGAAAATGTGCAAAGAATTAGAAAAACAAATCTTCAATACTGCATTTACAAACACTGAAATTTAATGCCACCAAACTTTAAGTTTTGTCAAACAAACAAAATGTATTGATGGGTTACTAATCCATAGCTATAAAAGCCTATGCAATATAGTTCGTTTATCAGTGCATTCAGCATTCTATTTAGAATATTTCGCCGTTCTTCATAGAATGACTAGCCTACCGTATAATAAAAATTGTTTCGATATTTAAGCAATATAAATTATAGTCAATGAAATTTTAATTAAAATAATAATGAAAACATTGCAAATTGTTTATGAAAATAATAAATGAAAAGAATGATTATTTTTAATTAACAAAAAACAAAATTCCCATTCTGATAACCAACTTTAGTTTATATATTTATATTTTAAAACGTATGTATAATCAGCACAACAATTAACACACTCTATGAATAATGGTAAATCTATCACACTATTTATCCTTTTTCTAGATCTGTGGTTTATATGCAATATAATCCACTGCCCAAATTAAATTAATGTATACATGATAGCTATATGCATTTAGTTTTCTTTTCTAAAATATATTTTATTTCTTTCATAAAAACGTATGGAATATATTTCTTTTACTAGTGCATTCAGCATTCTATTTAGAATATTTCGCAGTTCTTCATAGAATGACTAGTCTACCGTAAAATAAAAATTGTTTCTAGATTTAAGCAATATAAATTATAGTCAATGAAATTTTAATTAAAATAATAATGAAAACATTGTAAATTGTTTATGAAAATAATGATTATTTTTAATTAACAAAAAATGTTCTCATTCTTCTACCAACTTTAGTTTATATATTTATATTTTAAAGCGTATGTATAATCAGCACAACAATTAAAACCCTCTATGAATAATGGTAAATCTATCACACTATTTATCCTTTTTCTAGAACTGTGGTTTATATGCAATATAATCCACTGCGCATATTAAATTAATGTATACATGATAGCTATATGCATTTAGTTTTCTTTTCTAAAATATTTTAACATCGAATCCTGTTGGGCTTAGAAGGCATCATGCAGTTTATCTTTTTTTTAAAAACCTTACGGTTTATATGAAATATAATCCAAGGTGTATATTAACTAGATATATACATAACGATTATATGCATTTAGCTGTATTTTCTGGGCTATTTTAGAATATCTTCCTTTTGCTACTTCAGAAAAGAACTAAAGATTACTTGGTTAAAAAGTAGAGAGAAAAGTTACCAATTGAAAAAGAAAGTTCATAAAAAACCCATTAATTACTTCCAACGATCTCTTCCGATTCGCATGAGGAGTTCGTTTATTTATCTACTCTTATCTACAATTATCAGTTTGAGCTTGGTTTACTGAATGAATCCGACCCAAAGCGGTAAGGGATGTCGGGAAGATTGCCTTGTACTTCCTAAATGTTCTTTAGAACCACTTGTATTCGCGACAGCAGGACTTCAGTATGTCATCTCATGAATGTTTTGCGGATGCGCATCACACTAGTGTTAAATGAGCCATGGACCTATACATAACAGAAAATCACATAAGATTCTGACGTAAATTACTTCCGAGTGCACTTTTCTCTCTTCCGTTGGTGTTTAATAAGCTTGATTCACGTACTGCATCCTTAACAAATATGAAAGGTACTATTTTTATTCAAGTGCAATTGATAAAAAAAATATTTGATTGAATAAAAATGAAAATTTTATTTGTAATACATATTCTTGATTTATTTTTTACCTATTATTATTTAACTTAAAAATTTGCAATTTAAAAAAGTCCAAATAATAACTTAGATATGTTTTATTCTTTCCACAGTTTCTTATTCCTCTGATACAGTAATTAAGATTTAAAGATTAAAAAATATAATTTCATTCATGAAGCTGATATTCCAACTGTAACAAATAATTCGGATCTATATTTACTTTGACAAACATATGTAAACTGAAAACTATTTTTAAGAAAATATAGTTTTCAGTAGAAAATTAATTAACAAAAGATACTCGTATTTTCCAAATTCAAAGGTTTCCGTTTCTGATATTCTTGGTACATTAATCATTAAATAAATAATTAAATTACTACTCCAACTGTGAAATAAGTAAATCTTAAGTGTATATGTATCGGTAAAAAAGGACCGATTATTTTCTAATGAGAAAAATATTTATCCTGTAGAAATTACGTAGTATATAGACCTAAAATAGTCGAAACAAAATTTAAACTTGTAGTGATTCGATGATTTCTAACTTTTTGCAATCTAACGAAGAGTCTGACTCCACATCTTCTTAACGAGTATGACTCAACACGGTTTTGAAGTTTAAGTATTACTCTTCACCCTTCTTTAACTTAATTAAAATTATTACGTCGAATATAATTCATATTGATCTAACTAAAAATTATTTTTGTCCAGACTACTGAAAATGGGAAAATTAGTTTGGAGTTCAAAGGGTTGATCAATAAGCAACTCTCCCTTCCCAACACATGCTGTTTTGTAAAATAATTAGTTATTCATGTTTTTATCTGAAAACCTCACATTAAAAAATACGTGTTTTCAAGATCTGCTGTTAAAACTCAAGAAAAGCTCTAATAATAGCGAGAGCGCAGAAAAATTGCACATTTGTGGGATTCCCATTTTTTTTCTATAGAGGTTAGCCTTTACTTTTGTAAGCTATATTAAGTGCGTATTTTGCCTGCTGAGAGTAAATTTATAAATATAAATTATTTATAATCAACCCTTTACACTCGAGGGCTCCGGAGCGGAGCCATTTAAAATTTGTCTTCAAACTCGAAGGTTCTGCTTCAGAGACAATGCAAATAATTTTCAGTTTTCAACATAAGAACAAAGACAAATCGAAAAAACTAATTATTTTGTATTGTCTCCGTAGCGGAGCCTTCGAGTTTGAAGACAAATTTTAAATGGCTCCGCTCCGGAGCCCTCGAGTGTAAAGGATTAAACCAAAGTGCCTACGCAATTGAATTTAACTCAAACATTGAAATAGTTGCCTCCATCGAAATTTAGAATCTACAGCTTAGTCCCGCTGAAATCCCACAAGAGATCCAGTCAGAATCATAAGGTCCAAGCGCAAACTTCCTCACATGTATGAAGATATCTTTACTTAACCGTTCAATGTTTTTAATGCCTCGACTTTTTAGGTCATTTTCACGACACTCTCATTAAAAAATCTTCTAGCGTCGTGATAGTTTCCTGCCATAGGAAATGTGTGTTGCAAGTTTTCCCTCAAACCAGCGATTTAGAAAGCGAGGATGGGCTGATAACAGACTTGATGCGTTTTTGTTATAAGCTCAGATCAGTCGGTCATTATTACTGCCCAGAAGGCAAGAATGCTAAGAAAGGCCCTAACAGTGCCTCAAAATTATAACTTATAGGAAATTTCCTAGACGGTCGCTACTTAGTTTTAAGGATAGATAGGGGGAAACTGCACTCCTCATATCGTGAAACATAAGGTATCAAGAGAAAACTGGATTCATTTCACAGTATCTTTTTATTAGAGGGTTTTTTATGCCAGATCGTGATTTTATTAATGTCAAAATAATAAGAATGCGGTTTATCATTCACTGGTCTATATCACAAGTCTTTATAGATTGCTCTCGTTTTAAAACTAAAGTAGACAGAATAACCATGTTTTTCATCCTATATAAAACTATTTATACAAAATCGGAAAGTAGATTTCTTGACTTGAATTTTAATTCAATCAGCTAAAATGATAGGATATGTCAGTAGTGTTAAACTAATTAACTTTTAAAATTATAAACTTAAATAAATCAATGCAGTGACTTAACCGAAAATTAATTTTGAGTATACATATCGCCATCGACATGAATGAAGAAATTTCTATAATTTCGAATAACCACTTGGTAAAAACTAAATAATACATTATATCATTTTTTTCCTATCTAAAACTGTTCAAGAATCAATATAAATTTTATGAAGTTATAAAAATTTCAATATCACTGGCAATTTAAAAAAATATTAAAGATACCGTGAGAACAAAAATTCCTAACATACTAGAATCGTTGGAATCCAACGTCATTGAAATATTGATTAAATTCATTTCATGATTGAAAAATTGTCTGTTAGAAAAGAATGCCTCCTGTAATTCTTTACCAAGAAACTGTTGGATAGGGATTCAACCCTCTTTTTGTCTACAATCGTTGACAACAAAAATGTTTCTATTATTTTCTCAGAAACTGGTTAAGATGGAATCATTTTTAGACATTATGATGAAAAAAACTTAAGCACAAACAAAGTTTTATAAAGTTTAGAAGACATATAATGGTACAATAAAAGAATTATCCTGTAAAATTTCAATTTCGAGAAAAAAAATCTTAGGGGGGGGGCACATATGTTCCTTTTCACCCCCTCGGATACACCAAAGAAGTAATACATAAAATAGTTACATTTTAGAACTTTATATAAATTAAATCAGTGCGTATTTAAGAATCTGTCCCAGTCTGTCTCTAAAGGGCAAAACTACTTTTTCTCAGTCTTGAGTATAGATTTTGCATCTTTTTAAAATTGTAAATTTAAAATAAATCTTTTGAAAAGAAGAGTATTTTGTGATTAATTAATTTCTCTGAAACTCGATTTTTTAAAAATTACTAATATAAAAGTCCAAATAATTTTTAAAAAATTATTTCACTGCTATATCTTTGCAGGAGGTTTTGTAGAAGCTGTGAGAGATTCTAATACAATATTAACACCAGAAATTTCATCGGGCATTTAGGACATTTGAGGATTTTTAGAAAAGACTATGGATTGATATCTAGTATGATAGCTAATCAAAGATTAAGTTTTTATAAATTGTTAGAAAAGATATTACTAACAGTAGAACTGTCTCGAAACAATTATCAAACAGAAAATAAGTTAGGAGTAGGCACTCTCTTTCAATAGGGAAATTTTAGGAAACAATTTGGTATAAATCATTTATCATTGCAACCGGATAATAGGAGAATACTTAGAGCATTTTCGTTTGAAACCAGAGTGTAATAGGAGAATACTTAGAGCATTTTCCTTTGAAACCAGAGTGTACGGATACAGGAGATTCCAGCAATCCTACTTCAAACATGGATGAACGTAACCGTTTGGAATCATTCCTACAGAAGGTTTAGGCCTAATTAGACCACGTATAGTAAAAAAAAAAAAAAACGTGAAGCTCTTAACCAAACAA
>CM063502.1:108567690-108585190 GCA_032207245.1 Pardosa pseudoannulata
AAAATAATTCATCTATAATTAATTTTACAATGCGTGAATTTTGCTTTTAAATATTTTCTTCCGAAAGAAACGTATACTTTGAAATAAGAATAATTCTCAAAATTTAGAGTAAATTTTAAGTATTAATTGATTATTTGGCTTAGCTAATATTAAATTGCGATTTCTCTCAACTCTTTAATATATGATATTTTTGTGTTACTCAAACAAATTTTCTTCCTTTTTTTAGATGAAAATTTTAATTAACATTTTTTTTATCCTCTAACTTATTAAAATTAGATTTCTGGGAAAAAAAGATTGAGTTTAATAAAAAGTAGCAAATAGAACCTTAACAAATATTACTGAAGTAATAATTTGTAATACCTAAATATTAGAAAATTTTTCTTTGGATATTTGATATTCAGTCGTTAAAATTATAAGGAATCAACAACAAATTCGAAAAAGCCTCGTTCATTTCAAAAATCAAGTCGTTGAGAAATCATGTTTTGTTTTACGTCTGCTACTTTGCTAGGATATTATTCCTCTGAATCTGAATCGGATTTGATAGCACAGATATTATTAATTTTCACTTTTCTAAAAGAAGCGTTGGAATACAAGATATTTAAAGTGTTCAAGCTGAAATTTAAAAAAAAAATCCTAACAAATTATTACACGTTCGCTTTCGATCAGCTAAACAAGTTTTCATTTATTTTGGGTCAGTTTTATTTTCTATTGCATAAAAGCATAAAACGGCGATTTAAAGAAAAAGTGTTTAAAATCTGCTTGTTGTGGATATAAAATAAAATCAACACATATTTTTGCATCCATGCATATTTTTATACATGAATGCTTATTTCTTGTAACTGCATTAAAACTCATGGCTATTTTCTGTTAATAGCTGACATTTATTTAATATAAATAGTTAATGCATGAATTTATCCGATCTAATAAACACAAGTTCCAAAAAAAGTTGTAAAATACTTCGCAAATTGACTATTATATTACGCGTATTTTAAGAGGATCGTATATAATGAATCTTTTTATGCCGTTATTATTCAAATTTGTATGCAATAAATATTAACAAATAATACTGTAGTATCTTTTTTAAGAACAAAAATATTAATATTCTTTATTTGATAGTTTATTGATAAAAGGTTTTAATATTATCAGCCAATTCAAACAGCAATAATATTTTTTTTCTTTTTGAAATCTGAGAAATTTGGTGTTTTTCAAAAATGAATTTTAAACCAAGACTGAATCTTTTGTTATTTTTATATAACCAACTGCTATTCACGCTTAGTATCTTTTCATTTTATTTTAATTTACAATTTTCCTCAATTTAATTTAAACATAAAACATGTGTTATGTTAATCAAATTTGTCTTTTGGAAACTGAGAAATTAAATGCTTTCTGAGAATGATTTGTAAGCCAAGATTTATTATTCGCTTATAAAGTACTGCGTTTTCTCTGCTGTTTTTTAAATTTATTATTTGTATTTTTAGTCACAATTCTTCTCCATTTGTTAAGCAGTTATAAAGATTTATATAGCAGTAGTTATAAAATTATAAATTCGATTTATAAAGCAAAAAATTAGCCTTACATTCTCTGCAAAGCACATACTAATTTTTCGGAACTTTCACCTTTTTCCCCTACTCTCCCCACTGCAGGGATAGTTCAGGTGTTTCAGTGCCTTTTGGCATTCCTCTCCCCACACACATTCTTCCAGTTCCTTGAAAAATGAAACACATGTACGCTCCTCTATTACTGAGAAGAGAATATTACTGTTAGTCTTTCCTCGGATTATCAGGTGAAATATAGGTGATTAGGGCTTCTTTTTCACAGTTCAGGTAATTATTCATAATTCTACAATTATCTGGTAATTATACACAGTTCTTTGATTAGTCACCAGCTTTTATTTCTTAGTTTTATACATTAAAAAGATCAGAATTTGTAAATATGATATTCAAATAGCTATTAAAAGTTAAACACAGTAAGAAAAATTTTATCATCATTTCACAAGACATATACTCGTATTGCTTTTCTTTTATCTTTAAAACGGTCTTTCTTATTCAGACTTGTATGTTACATTATAATAAAGACTTTATTTTTAAAGCTATTTAAATAATTTCAATATCATTTTTTACCATATGTATTAAAAACGATGTTATCATAATGAGAATCTATTTTGATAATTATTAATTATTTAAAATTGCATATTTGTTGCAGTGGTTTATTTGTATTGGGAGAATTCGAATTAAAGCAAGTTACGGTTTCATACAATTCAATTTTTAATATTGACTCGGTTGCTATAGCAATTAACCTTTTTATAATGTGTTCACTTAGACATAAAAATAAGCCAACATTACTTGAGTATGTATTGGTTTTAATTTGCTGCTTTAAACGGAATTGCATTATGAAAAACAACTTCTTAAATATCATAATATCAACGTTTATTGGAGGCAGATATAAAAAATTAAATGGTAGAAGAATCACCTCTGCGTTGCCAAAGTGCAAAAATGAAAAATATGTAATTTGTTTGATTATTTTGTTCTGGTATTTAACGGGAGAATTTTCATTAGGAAAATTTGAAAGAATCTTTTTTTATTTAATAACAGAAATGACTAGAAATAGAGTGAATATTAATTGAAAGGTATTCAAACTGACTATTTATTAAAACTTATTTTCATATTAGAGTTTTATTGCTTTTTGGGATATCATTTGCACTTTAAATTTACATTAATGGAAACCTTTTATTATGTTTTATATGTTAGTTAATTAAATGTATTGTTATTTTTTGATTGGATTATTCATTGCTTGCTGATATTAACTTATATTCTTTATATTGCTTCTTTTTCGTTAACGTCTTGCTTTAATTTTTAATATACCACTCAAAATATAGTTTTTTATTTCATTTACGTTTTAACACATCCAATTTCATTAATTATCACTGGAATAATTTTTCTCACATTTTTCTAAAAATTTACTTAATTTAACAATATTTTTTGGCCTAAAAAGCTTCTTTATAACAACGTATTTTATAAAAAGTTTTACTCTGTTTAGAACAATTTTTTCCCAGATTATTAACTAAGGGCCTATCTTTTTAAAAATTGTTTAATTTTGTTAGATGAACCAATGCATTTTTAAAAAACAAAATATATCTACACCAATCGGAAAAACAGTAAATCGCCTAACTGCAAATTTATAAAATTTTAAATTTGTAAATAAGACATTAAATTTTTATACCAAATAGAATTTAATTATCATTTTTATTTTGTGAACTTCAGTTATATTAATGCGACTAATATATTTTGTTTTACAGCAGGATAAATGTTTTTTTTTTTAATTTTCAATATACGCTTTTAATTTTTATAAAAATTTTAAATTGTCAGATATTTTAAAGTTTTAGTTTACAGAATAAAACAGGTATTATACTTCAATTTGATATAAAAACTTAAATCTTATTGTACATATTTCAAAAATTATTCTGGAATTAAATAAATTTAATTTTTTGTTTTATTCGGTGTATATCATTTATGCTATTTAAAAAGAATTGTTGCTTGAAATCACAAAAATAAGAATTTTTTTTTTTTTGATAGTTGGAGCGTTTTAAAAGACATTAAATAAATTCATTCTGAAAAGAGCAGAAATTTTTCCATGATTAATAAAAATTTTATTCTTTAAATGTACTATGTCCCTTTAAAAAGATTTTTGTAAATTCCTTAAAGTATTTATGTTGTAACTAAGAAATGAGACGTTTGCTTACACACTTATAAACTAAATACCTTATTTTGTGTATATTTTATTTAAATCTGTTGAAGTTAAAATGTGATATTTATAACTATATAAAATTTTTTCATACACATATCCGTATCCATTAATATTCTAAATGAGAAAATTTTAGAATATACGCCGTATAATTTGAAATTTTGAATTAAGTTAACTCAGTGTTTCAGGCATATTAAATAACTCTTTCATAATGTCACATAGATGCAAAGTGCATATATATATATATATATATATATATATATATATATATATATATATATATATATATATATATATATATATATATATATATATATATATATATATATATATATATATATATTATATATATACATATATATATATATATATATGTATGTATGTATGTATGTATATATATATTATATATATATATGTATATATATATACATGTATGTATAAATATACATTTATTTATATTTATATATGTGTGTGTGTGCGTGTGTTAGTGATTGTCATAGTTTCTTATTGTTTTCAATCCCATTTAGATTATCAAGCAAAATAGCTAATAATATTTTCTCTCCCCTATGCAACTGGTATTGCCTAAGCTAAGTTACCTAGCTATAATGAGCCGAAAAACGTCGGACACTTTTTAATTACCAGTATGGAAGCAAAAGCGTGCGTTCAGTTTGAGATTTACTCTGATTAATTCTGTTTTTCCAATGAAGCTGGCCTTACAGGCACATATACCTTTATGCCAATACAAGGCTGTGAAGCTGTTACCTATTTAGCACCACCCGGGAAGCACTTGTAGCTTAAGGTAGGCTACGGACGTGAGTAACATTACCCCCACTGGGTCCTCGTGATTTAGAGGCAGAAACCAAGCAGAAGACCCCCAGGCTTGGCTTGCCCCCCACAGAAGTGTAGTTCTCGAACTGGTGGATATTGTGACCACGAACATGTTTTACGCGCCCCAGTCACCTTTAACGAACACGGCGAATCTTAGGCAGGCTCGAACCTGCAACTTTTTAGTTAAGAGATCGCTGTCTTTCCCGACGGAGCTACCTCGGATCTTTTATATAATTCTAAATTTACTCGAAATCAGAACGGTACGGAATTTGAAAAAATGATCTAGAAACTATAAATAAAGGTATTTGAATAGTGTGGGTACTGTAAATTGCTGGCTATGTCTCATATTAGACATTATTTTAAACCTATAAATATGACTAAACAAAATTTTATTTAATCTTTAAACATAATTTTAGTTAATCTCCATGCACGTACTCGAGCCTGAAAGACGTAAAATAGTAAGCATTAAAGAACTTAGAATAATTTTTTACAGTTTCAAAACAATTTTAAATGAAACGTCTTTTTTATTAGTTTTCAAATTATTCACCCTCAAAGAACAATTTAACCAACTTTTTTGAAAAGAGCTTTGTTATACCAGTAGAAATAGTTCTTTAAACAAATCATTTTTCAAAACAATAAATATATATTCATATTAGATATTGAAATAAAGTACTCTTCTTAATTAATTCATTAATTTTTTTCTGTTTCTGCTAAACAATTAAATTGCATATCTATGATAGATAGGTTGTAGTTATCTTGAAATAAAGAGAACTACATTCTTTGTTATCGCAAATAAACAACAGAGAAAAATATATCCGCTGACTGTTTGTAATTATGCTCCTTATCCAACTAATAGGTAACAAAACATTTAGTATTGCTTAGCATATTAAACATTCATCTGAAACTAACGTCGTTTGGAAATTAGAACATTATTAAAAGAAATACGGAAGCGTAATCAGAAAGAACTTTATTCGTTGTTAATTAGCAGTTACTCTGTAAGAGCTTTCTAAATATAAGCTATATAAAATTAAAGATTCACCACATACTGACTAGTCGAAGAATTGTTTAGAAGATAATTGCATTCATTAAGTGCTTTAGAATCTCGGAAATGCGATAAAAAGAAATAATTTTTAAAGACTGCACTAAAGATTTTAAATGCAGTTATTGAAAACAATTATCTGAAATCTGAAAAATTAAAGCTTGAAAAAACAACTGTCTTGAAAATTTCCCCGTTTCTTTTCAAATAATCATTAAAAAAAATTTTCCCTCAATTATTCGTCTCAAAATTTGATGCAAAAAAAATATCTTTTAGTAAAGAGTCTGGTTAAATATATCACAAAACTAACTTAAATACAAAACTCTAAAAATAATAAATTGATAGTAACACGAAATATTAAGCTGGCGTTATTTTCGACAGAAGGAAAGAAATTGTACAAGAACATTCATTTCACGAAAGCAAAAGTAAGTCAATAACTAATGAATTACGATGTTAGCGTACAACAAATATGCATTATTATAATTATTAAATATAATCCATGATCTGCTAAACAGTATTATTAATCACATTTATGCTAGAAAACAAAATTTTATATTTCTATTGATTATTAAATAACATTACGTCTTTTTCAGCCGTACATGAATGTAAGTAATTGTAAATCTATGAAAAAATACAAGATTGTAAAATTATCAACTGAATCAATTATTTTGAATCAAAAGCTGGAAGGTTTTTCTCAAAAAGTGATCCTATTATGTACTACTTATTTCATAACCGAAATAAAGAAAATTTTTATAACTGAAATTTCCTCAAAAGTTTTAATAAACTCGAATTTAGCCAGTCAGACATTTTATTGATAGATGTACATATTCCCTTCCAATTAAAAAGCACCTACAGCATATCCAGTCATAAACTGTTAATGAATAAGGAATATGCAAAATTGAATCATTATTTTTAAAAAAGATACTCAAGAAAACATGAAATGACATCTTAAAAAAAACACGTTAAAGAAAAATTATTCAATGATTTCTAGCTAATTAGTTTAAAAGTAAAACTAAATTACACGAAACACTTATAACTGGAAAACACATATTTGTCCTGAATAGCGTGCTATTTGGAATTTTTTTTTTAATCCCCCACTTTTTCAGTTTGAATTAATTATTTTGAAGTTTAAATAGAAAAAAATGAATAAATTACGAGTCCTGTTCAAATATTAGAAGTTTTTGCTTGAATCGTAACTCCTCACTTTGATTTCAATATGCTTTCTTATTGGCACTGTGTATTCGTGAATTACTGAACAACTTGGATAAATTGAAGCTAAAGGAACAACTAAGAATATTTCCAACTATCCTGATATAAATTACGAGTCCTGTTCAAATATTAGAAGTTTTTGCTTGAATCGTAACTCCTCACTTTGATTTCAATACGCATTCTTATTGGCACTGTGTATTTGTGAATTACTGAACAACTTGGATAAATTGAAGCTAAAGGAACAACTAAGAATATTTCCAACTATCCTGATATAAATTACGAGTCCTGTTCAAATATTAAAAGTTTTTGCTTGAATCGTAACTCCTCACTTTGATTTCAATACGCATTCTTATTGGCACTATGTATTCGTGAATTACAGAACAACATGGATAATTGAAGCTAAAGGAACAACTAAAAATATTTCCAACTATCCAAAATGAATTAAGATAAGTACATCTTATGACTTTGATTCCAGGCTCACAAAATGCTTGAAAAGTTTATTCTCTCAATAAGTAAATATTTATTCTGAAAGATCAGGGTTTGGAACACATAAACATTCTCTATATATAAACAAGATTTGAATTACGTAAGCTTCAATACATGTTACATTCAATACAGAAAATTAGGGTTTGCTTAAAAAATTCTGCTATGTTTAGTAGGTTTCAGTTGCTTAACAAGCAAGTTTAGTAATTGGGAAACAGATTCACTTATGTTGATTTGTTCTACCACGAGTTCGCTTAAATCAGTAATTTTTATGCTCATGGACCCCTTTTTACAGCAAACAACTTCCAATAACCCCAAAGGTAAATAATTATATACAACTACATAATAACACTATTACAGTTTTAACTTTAATAGTATTGTAAAAGTAAAACATAAATAAATCATTTTGATATTTACAGTAATATCTATTGAATCTTGTGTTTTAAATTACAAAATTATTTTTTTCAGTGTTACTAATGAGATGGATAGGTCTGATTGGTTGATGAGATTATTTATGTTTCGTGCTATATTTACAGTAACATTCGAAAGTCTTCATTCTCACGAATTTAACCATTTAACGGAGAGTGGCGAAACCACCTGTTAATACTTTTTTCTCTTCTTTTAAAAATATACGAAGGATTTTTTTTTCGATTTTCTATGTCATTGACTCTTTAAAGTAGCAACAGATAATAGAATTTTGCGTAATTTATTTTTGTCTTTAAAATATATTAGTTTAAAATTGCTTTACATGAAAAATCTCGAATTTGATTTTTCTTTTTATGACAACTACCCAAAACAACAATGAAAAATTGGGTAGTTATCTATTTATTACATCATTTTTGATGATAATTATACATTATTCTTCTAATATAATTAATTTTAAGAAACTCTTTTTTCCACGCTCTGTAAGGGAAAGGTTTCACAATAACCCCCTTCAAAAATAAATAAATAAATAAATAAATAAATTCCCACCTCCCAAAGAAATGTAAAATTTGTTTTCATATGTTTCCTATTTATATGGTTCACAGACAACGTTTATAGCCTAATGCTGTTAAATCTGAAAGAATTTTTAATCGTGATCTTTAAAGAGTTAAAGTCAATTTCTTCTTCCGTAATGAGGCTCATAACTTCTTTAATATATGTTTCTACTAAACAGGAAGACTGAAAAGCATTTGACTTCTTTTGTACAGTAACATAAAGTCGGTACATGTTTTTGTAGCCAGAATTTGTGGTATCCTGGTTCCAACATTGCTTTCCGTTTCTAATGTTTCAATAACTCGATAAGTTGCTCCTGTATTAGTATGGATTAATGTGAGTTCGTTCACGCGTCTCCAAACGTTGTTAATCCTAAATCATTTTTAATTCTAATTTTTTTCTAATCCGTAAGAAGTCATACAAACTCATCGGATCCGTTGGAACCGTTCTGGGAACTACTAGTCTAAATTAAATGCACCTACGGAGATAAAAGGATTGGCATTTCTTCGATATGTACCTCGTTGCACTGTTTAACACTTCTGATAAAACATTCTTTGAATGTCTAGCCCATATTGTTATTCTTTTTGTAAGGTGTAGAACAACTGGGGATATTCAAGCGATGGCTTCTAAACGATGAAAGCCCAAAAGGTAGTTATGAATTTCTCAAATTTTTTTAAAAAAACTTTCAATTAGAGAAATTGATCTTCGGATTATCCATGATCCATAGCACTGATTTAATAAGAAGTTCAAGGAACTGAAATCTTTGAAAATCTCGGAATTCTTTGAATTAACAACGATTTGAATTAGAGACGTCCGTTTTTTTTTTTTTTTTTTTTTTCTTTTTTTTTTTTTTTTTTTTTTTTTTTTTCAAGTTACCCTGTATTACAGATCTCAGAAAATGCACAAACTTAATCCCATTTTGAAAATGCACATAAATCACATTTTATAGAAGTTCAATTTTTCTCATAGCTTGAATATATATTCCTCATTGTCAGCATCAACATTTATTTATAGGTTGAAATCAAACGAATTGCATATCCACCCTCCTTCCCGAAAAAATAAATAAATAACATACAGATCTTGAAGACACGTGCATACCAAAAAAAATATTCCAAAAAGTTTATTTTTAAAGGAAAAGGTGAATACACTTTACAGTAAACATAATGTCCCTGTTATGAATACGGTTCTCACCTCCAGCTTCTTTATCAGATAGAGATCGTGTTATCTAATACTTCTTGGATACCTTTTCTTCTCCGTGACTCAATACAAAGATTTATTCTGCCTTATGTCTCTGTGCATTTCATTTGAACAGTGAAAATTTAAATCTTGTAAATGCAATGCATTAAACTGTAGGCTTAATAGATAGCAAACCAATTGCTGCTTCAACTGTTCCACAGTTTGAAAAATTAAACTAAAAGGAAAAAATGATTTTTGAAATTCATAATGAAAATCTATTTACAGGAAAAATTAAGTTATTAAATTTGCCTAATTAACTTTTTTTCATATAAGTTTAGCAAAATTAAATATTTCTTAAGTGATTGTTCATAATTTGAAACCATAAAACTGAAATAAAACTAAGCCATAACTATGATTAGTTTGAATAATTGACGATTTTGAATTAGAGATATTCCTTTACTATTATACACATTCGTTTACTAAATCTATTTACTGCAGTAAAACAAAATAAAAGGAGAATATAAATGAAGAAATGAAATGCAGAATTGAATAGTTAACTTTTTGATAAAATGAATATTAACCAAAGTTGAAAAGATTACTCACAAAAATTAAAAAATAATATTTAAATTAAATAACCTGGACTTTTTGTTAGACGGCCAGTCATTCAGTAGATTCACTGAAAAGTATGAATAAGTATCGGATGTTTCAAACACTTTTCAGGGAAATTATAAAATTATACAATCATATCAAGGCAAAGAAAACTTAATTCAACTTAAAAACGTCAGGAATACCCATTAAAAGAAAACTATTTAATTATGAGTATAGAAATCTAAGATTTAATCTAAAGAATGTTATGGATTTGTTTAACAAGAATAAAAAATCTGATGTCGACACCACACTATTTCCTTGTACGACGTTATTAAATTATACACATTTTTCTTTATAGTTACACATTCCCTTGAGTTTCGTTTCTCAAGGTAACGGTGTTGTCTGAGTAAAGCTCTAGTGTTGCAATATCACAAAGACAGCAGCATTAATATCAGTTATAATGAGTTTTTAAATGGCTTTAGAAAGCATTGTTCTCTATCTCAAATATTTTCTCTAATTATAGTTTGTAAATAATAAATTTTTACATTTGTTTTAAAAATGGCCCTAAAAAGCATTGTTTCACCTCCGTGTAGATACGTTGATATATTTCTGTTGTATTGTTATAGAGCTCAAGCACTTCCATCTGATGGAGTCAGGCAGCATTACTATTCCTTATATTTATATTTTACATCATACAAAGTATAAGGATTATTATAAAAAAGTGAGGTACACAAATAGATGATAGAATACAAATATAAACTTTCAACATTTTAAGGCAAATTATTTTGAGTTATGCGAAATATGTACATATGTACATGCATACAGACTGTCAGACTTTTCTTGTACATATAGACATTATAATTCCAAATATATGGCTTCAAGGTCTGTCAAATGAGTTATTTTCATTGAAATCTTTGTTCTGGTACTTTTTCGTGATCATAAATCCTCCTTTGCTTCAAAAAGGTAATTAAAAAAGTGCGAGATCCGATAATCCTTTACCATATATAATGCAGTGCAAAAATGTTACGTAAAATTTATCTAAAATCAAGTGCAGAGAATTTCCATATGATAATGCGTTATAACGGAATCTAAAAAATGCAATAATAAATATTTTGTGTTTTTTAGTTCCATGCAGGGGCAAAAAGTAATGTCTTTTTGAGGAATTCGACATCGTGCGTTCTGTAAAACAGGATATAACGCTGTCACTTTGAAAAAAGAAATCCCTCTATCATTTTTAGAGAATTATAGTTGTCTTAGGAAGCAAAAGGAACAAGATCACATGAAAAATTGATGTTGATCTCTTGGAACACATCATTGTGAAACGTTATGAACAAGCCTGTCAAGAGGGAGAAATCGCTGCTTCTGCTTTGTGCAGAGAGTTTGCCTTTAAAATAAATAAAATCTACATGCTTGTATATTTATACAAACCGCATCCTGTAGATATTAGTTATGGAAAGATTCGACAGTATTAATCTCATTGCTGGATAAACACACGTCTGATACCAGAAAAGTTGCATTACGAGAGAAAAAAGGGAAATGAAATGTGCTAAAATGAAATAAATCTTATATATTTTATCTTTCACATTTCTTTGTACACAGCCGTAGAATTCCCGGAAAATGAAATACCTTTCCGTGTGGTTTTCAGAGAAACAGTGAAAATCTATTTTTTAGATTTGAGATATACAAATTCAGAATTCTTGGAGTTTACGAATTTCTCATAAATAAGCTAATTCAAGTTACACTTATGACTCGAATTTATTTTCTTATTTCAAATGTATTTCATGTTATGTATTCCATGTTATGTTTATGTATTTCAAATATTACTCAAAAAGAAATTGGGAATTTAATTGTATCCTCCACATTTCTAAATATACAGGGGTGGAATTTCAGGAAAATGGAATACTTTTCTTTGTTTCCAGTAAAAATATGAAAATTAATATTTTAAAATTCGCATTATATAACTTGATAATATTTTGATACAACGTGTTTTTCATAAATTTGCGAATTCAAATTTTGCTTACTGTTCGCATTTCTTTTCTTTGAGAATGTATTTCAAATATAAAATAAAAACCAAAGTTCAAAAAACCATTAGTTTTGTCTTTTAACATTAGCTTTTAACATTTGTTTCCCTGTTGTACAGGTTCTATAAAATATTCCATTATTAAAAAGTCATCTGTTAATTTTAAAGTGAGATATATTACAAAATTAGCAAGAAAAGAATTACACTAAATTCATTTAGAAATAAAGTGATTAATGATAAATGTGATGAAATATTTGAATGTTTGGAACTATATGGAAAAAATTAATATATTATCTTTCTATTGCTTTAGAAATTTTACTAATCCTAATTTCTCAGTGTGTGTGTGTATGTAAAGAGAGAGAAATCTGTCGCTGGAAAGAAAAATAAATTCTGGCAGACTAGAATAAATTAAAATAAAGAAAATTTATTTTAAGCCGATAAACCAGTGTATTATATTTTGTACAACATTGAAGACAGAATTCAGAAATGATTGCTTACGATTGATTTATAATAATCTCTTCGTATTAGAGGCTATATATTTTGTAGTATTGTGGAAAATCTCTTATTTGGAGACTTTCAGTAATATTTATCCATCAACTGAGAAAACAATGGCATCAGATTAAGTTAAGAACATTACTTATATAACGACAAGTTACAGTTGATTATTTTCGTCAAAGCATTAAACTCATGTTCAAAACTGTATTTTTATTTCTTTTATTAATAAATTACATTTCTTTTCCTGATAAATTTCTAAACTAAATTTTGGCCAATCAACCTGTAATCAATCTAAAGCATTTTTTCTTTTTTTTACGGCTCTAAAGAGAATACTTTATTTTCCTAAAAGTTAAAAGTCGATAACTGTCAAACTTACTTTTTTGCTTAATTGTTTTCAGATTCAAGGAACTATGGGTCAATAGAGTCAGATAAAATTATTAAGGGGGCTTTCACTTTACTTACAAATAAACAAAGGTTTAGAAAAAAAAAAAGAAAAATGGAAGTGCAAATCATTGCACGAAATAGAAATAAATGAAATTTTATAAAAGGTATATCGATTATTTCAATAAAGCATTACAAAAAGTACATGCTTACTACAAAGTATAAAATTTCCTGGGCTCCAAAAATGCTGAAAATAGTTTATAATATAAAAAATAATTTAACATTCGTAATGGTATCATATTTTTTACTTCCTTCGAATACAAGGCGTTTTAGACGCAAAATTTTTGTAGGTTGTAACAGTTATCTGTTAGCATTTCTTAGACTTACGGTAAGTTAAATTAGTACTATAGTAAAGGCTAGTTTCTGAATGTTAAAACTTTGGTCATACATGCTTTAATCTTTCATAGACAATATTTTTCCCATGTTTTTTGTTTAATAACTTTTTAGTTTAGTCGGTCAATCATGTTTTGCTCACTATTCGCTTTCAATACTGCATTGGTTTTATTTTTATGAGCCGATGATGCAAAATGAGGATGTTGGTCTTTTGGCTGGAAGAATATAAAGGCAACTTTCATTCTAAGATTTGATGATTACAAGTTCAACCGTGAGGATTTTTTGACTCCATATCACCCCAAAAATTCTAGTTCAATTGAGATATGACTTTTGTGAAGTCCAAAGATAGTACAGCTGGTTTTCAACTCCTGAAACCAGTTCACTATGTGCACTATTTTAAAAAAGGATCATTCTCTTAAACGTAGTCATTTTTATTAAAATAAAGTATCTATGAATTAGGACGGACTTGTTTAACTATGTAAAGAATGTGGATATACTTTTCTTGTGCAATGATAATTTATATGTATTAAATGTCGAAAAGCACTCCAGTAAAATTTTTACAAAGCAAAATTAGGCTGAAACCAGCTGAAAAAGAGGTAGCAGTGCTTTTAAAAGTATTTCCGTTCAAGAATTTTCCTCCAAATTTCACTCTACCATTTGAATTTGTATAGTTAAAAACGGCATACATTAAATTACCGAATTTTTATCTATCCATTGAATCTTCAAATTTAAGTATAAAGTATTTGATGGCGCTTTTGACTCTATAATCCATATGTTCAATGCATGAGGAACTTTTTTTTGTCAGAAGTCGTTCGAGTCTCTGACAGTAAGACAAGCTGCTACAGGCCAAGTTGATACCATTTTAAAGGTTAGATAATTTTGGAAATGTCCATGTCCTTCTTTTAAATTTATCAACGTGATTACAATCAATTGCAGTTTACATCTTTAATTGGCAACTGATACAATGAGATAACCCTCAAATCAATAATTATCTTTTTTTTTCAATTCCTTGTTATTTCATAAGAGCATCCCATTCTGCAGAATTTTGCATAATTCCTTCAGAAAGGTAAAAAAAAAAAAAACTCAACTACTCTCTCGGCGCAACAGCCCAACTTGGAGGCTAGGGCTTAAGGTGCCAATCTCCGTTTTCGAAACCAAGGGCTCTGGGGTGAGAAGCATATGCCCCTGTTAGGTGGTCAACCTTATGCTGAACTCCAGTGTTTAGTTCCAAAGCATGTTTGGTCCTCAGTTTGTCTACCCGCTGAAAAGATAAAAGGCTGAATCAACCTTGCCCAACCCGCGGACCGAACTTCGGACCTGTGTTGTAACCTGTATAGCCACCCCTGCGTCACTGGGCTTTAAGAAAAGTGCAATATATTAATTAGGAATTAGACCTATCGTAAAGATTTCACATTATTTAGCAAGAAACAAAAAGTTGCATATAATCAATTAAGAAATTAATCCCCCAAAATATGAAAAAAATATACAAATATAACTAAAACCTATAGTAAGAAGTAAGAATTTCAAAGTGAGATCTACATAATAAGAGTGATTGTGTGTCAGGTGAGGAAAGGAATTTACCCTTTTCTGTTACTATAGAAATGATTAATTCTTTCATAACAAACGTACTAAACATTTGAATATAAATTCTATAGAAATAATGGAAATATGTTTTCTCTCGTATGTTAGGGCATTACACCCAATACAGGATAAGTAACATATGTCCCATTAAAAAGTATTTTATTATATATATTTAATAGTTATTGGTATAGAACGTAAATGACTGCCTAATTATGTATTACTTGTAAGACACTTTCTTAAAAAAGAGTAAGAATAAGAAAGACTGTGATATTCGAACAATTGTATTTTACACCTTGGAATATTAGTTTTCGATCACAATCGCAAAAGACAAAAGATTCTCATTCATCAGCTAGACAAAAAAGGATATTGAGGTTATAAAGACTTATCATCCTTCACCACACGAAGAATAAAAAAATCTCAACATTTTCTATTTTAATACATCTTTAAATTTGATGATCAACGATAATTAATGTCTAGTTTATTATAGTATTAAGAAAAAAGTTCTGTACATTTTGATTGAGCGAATGTAGTGGAAAAATTAAATAACATTGTAAATATGTTTTATTCAAGAACTTTAATTATTCAGCACCTAACCATTATCTCAGCATTCCATTGGCCTCCTAAAAAATGAATTCAGAAACTTTCAAACATGGGCTGTTGGAAGTGTTGTTAAAATGAAATTTTCAATTATTTAAGATACAACCAAAAATTCCTGAACTCTTTTCTCCACGTATCAGTTTGATGTCCGTTCTTTATCTTCTATTTTCTTTTCTATGGTTAAAGGAAAAGAGCTTCATTTTTTTTTTTATTTAGTAAAGGGTAAAAACTTGTCATGGAAGTTACCCCTCCATAGCTTTTGAGAGTAGATGAAATATCGATTCACATTTGCTTTAGTGACTTAGTAAGTCAATGAATGTTAGCCGCGTGGGATATTTTATTAGTTTGACCTTCCTATTCTGGTAAGAATCTAGATGTAGTACTTTTTTTTTCTTTAAATATTTGAAGAGCCACCTTAAGACTTTCAGTAAAAATGTCTTTCCCACAAGTGACAAATAATTTGTGTCCTTTTATAGCTATTTTATTATCTAAATATAAATCCACAGATATATTTAAATTTATAATTAAGAAAATTTATTTAATGTAGGCATTGAATTATATTTGAATTCAAAATTTCATATTTTGAATTACATTTGAAATTATTTTTTTTAATTCTAGTCACTAAATAATATTTTGTTTAGTGGTTTTCTGGTTTTAAAACAGAAAGTAGAATTTATTTCAAAGAATTAATTATTTTGTTTCCTATTTCAGTATGTCTCTATGTTGGATGCTGCTGCAAAAATAAAGAGTTTGATTAATATCTAGTATCATCCTGAGATACTTTACCTGACTATATATCAAAAAGTGAAGTAATGTATTTGAAGTGTTGGACGTTAGAAAATTCATGTGGTAAACCAATTTCAGATGGTACGTAACCTTAATATTTCTATTAAGTAACTTTAAAGGTAAGAGGATGAGGTGTGTTGTTGAATTATCTCATTCAGCTAGATCAAACAATGATTAGACAGTGTCATAACAAGGTCTAGTGGTACCTGGTGTGGAGTCTAAACTTGTTATTCAAATGTACACAAAAATCTAAAATGAAATTTACTGAGAGAGCAATTTCTTAATTCAATTGATTAATAAAGAGAACGAAATGTTATTTATTTTTTAAACCATTTCTTATGAATAAAAAATGTAAAACACCTTTTTATAAATAAACAAGTTTAATATATAATGTAAGAAATATTTTTTCATAGTAATAGTATCTAGCAGATGACTTTATTATTGTTATAATGCAATTTAAGGAATACTTAAATGTTTCCAAGTTTTGTTCTCTAGTTTCTAATCCAACAAATTATATTTTATCATAATAATTATAATATATTCTTTTTAAATTTGTGTTCTGCAATTTTTATATTGTGTCATCAAAATTGATATCTTTAGGCACACTGTTTTTAGTTGACATAGTGGATAATGTCACTCCCACCCATGCCTCAGATTTGGTACCCGAATCAGGCCGCACTCACAGCATGCTCTGTCTACCCCACTAATATTACATTTGATTCAGAGATTCTCTAATTTTATTAGAAGTATAAACGATTTTAGAGTACAATAGTAAATTACAAAGTATAATTACATTATGGTCAAACAGGTTATTGGCCTAACAATAACTTATTTGAAGTGTGTTAGTTAAAAATTAAAACAAGAATTACACATTCTCTTTTAGGTGAAGCACAATTTAAAAATTATAATTGTAAAACATTATTATAGTAATAAATTAGGTAAACACTTTTTCATATTATTTATTTTATTCTTTATTTTATATAAAATAAAACAAATGTGAACATTTTTACAGTTTAAATTAAAAACTTATACGAATTTAACAAAGATTTAATAGAAACTTTAAAAGTGTTGTTAAACAAGTTTCTTCCATATGATTCCTGTATATTCTACATGAAATGTGTTGTTTCTACAACGTATGCAAAACTTAATATATAGTATATAAAATCATTTAACAAAGCAATCATTAAAATACGTCATTCTTGGCCCATCCA
>CM063502.1:108590190-108610190 GCA_032207245.1 Pardosa pseudoannulata
ACTGTACAAATAATTTTATTCAATTTATATTAGCCTTTCATTAAAAATGGAAGAAAAGCTCATTGCGTTTTGAATTTACCATCTATTGTTTATTTGCCTCGTATTCTAAGGATATTTTCAATGAAATACGTTCAACGGATTCCAGTTTGATATGTATTTGTATTTATTTTAAATGTTACTGAAATTTGTTGCATTTTGAATCTGGGATCCATTACTTATTTGCACATGTTCTAAAGATATTTTTGAAGAAATAAGTCCAACGATCTCCAGTTTGATCTATGGTTTTATTTTATGAAAAAAAAATTGAAACGAAGTCCATTGCATTGTTTATCTCATCTACTGTTTATTTGCTAAGGATATTTTTTAAGAAATAAATTCAACGGATTCTGTTTGGTCTTTATTTTAATACTAGCATTTGAATTACAAAATTTTCTATAAATCTGCCATTTACAGAGAGAGAAAATTGCAGAGTATATCATATATGTAGATCGATACACTGACTCGTTCATCTTTGTTCTAAAAGCAAAGCATTTTTCTTTTTTACTTTGATGAAACTTAAAGAATATTTTTGTTATTATGATTGGAACAATTCATATCCTGGAACAAAAAAGTACTTATGTGACTTTTTCACCCCATCCCCACCTAGAAAAAAATCTTTTCTTTAGATTGTTAAGAGGTGACAAGGGATTCAGTGGAGAAAATTGTTATAGAAAAACCAGAAATAATTTTGACATGCGAATATATCATTTTTTTTTTGCCTTTTTTTTCTATTGGTTCAATATGGATGTGCTTAAATAAATAGGTTTATTAGTATGGTTTATAACCTAAATTTTGATTAAAAGGAAAACAGCTATTAAATGTAAATGAAAAAGTCATGAGCATTTTGTCTTACTCTTCTTATAAGAAAGAGAAAACTATAATGAACTGAAATGAATACTAATCAAGACTAAAAGTTAGGATTTTATTACCTGTATAGTTCTTTTTAAAGCATTTTTGCTAATAGATACAGAGCTATTCGTTGCAACTTTATCACTAAAGCTTGTTGTTTCAGCTAACATTATTTAACAAATAAAGTTTTTAAAAACTTGAAATAAAACCACTCTTTATTTTCCTCTAAAAAATTTTTAGTATTTACCTAGAAAATATAGCTGCATGCTTCAAAGAGCTTTCGCTACTAATATTATCAATGGAATACCTATATCTATGTTGGTATACCTATATCTTATTCTTAGAAATACTCCCTAATTATTACTGCCTTGATTAAAATTTAGTCGATAAATGACTTGCCTACTGGTATAAATTTGAGTTATAAATATTGTTATTATTCCTATTTATTAGTTTACTAATACTTTAATCATGAATGTATTAAATACTAGCCATCAGGAGGCACCAATAGCAAAAGATTGAAAGCGGACAGCAGTTTTACAACTGAAAAAAATCTGCTCTATTAATAGAGAGAAAATTAATTGGCTGAAAAGCAGACTAAGTGAAGACACAGAAAAGTTACATTATTAGGCTACGCCCCGAACCTAAAAGAAAGCATACATACATTAGGCTTGGTCAAGTGATGGTCTAAGTGGCGAAAAAGAGCAAAAGAAAATGAAAATCGAAAGTGAAGGAATATGAGGGAGAATTACTGCTCCCTCACTTAATCTGCTTTTTTAGCATGAATTCGCTTGCACTAATAGTGCAACTCATTCATAAAACGAGAGAAACAGCTGTCTGCGATCTTTCTCTTCCTATTTTTGCCTTACTTATATTGGCTTTGCATTTATTGCTATGTTCTAACACAAAGGTTTTACCTTTTCGCAAACATAAATATATTTCCTTCCTTAGTTTTTCATAGATTTATTATTCTTTGTATATTTATGAATCTAAATAGATTTTTGTAATATTATATTATTTTTTCTTTAAAATAATTTAGTTTCCTTACAAATTGCATAAAACTGTCTCCTTATTGCCTCTTTAAAATGTTTGAACTTATGCTTTATATGTAAAATTTAACAATTTTTAGAAATTAAGATTAAATTTAGTCATCACTGTACTGGCACTGAGTATATAATTCACATTTAATTGATGATTGTTTAAAGAAACTTTTTATATCAAATGCTATATTTACTTAGCTTACATACCTATGTTTTTATTTGGAAAATAACAACCTTATATCATTAATCAGTATTTTATTTGTAATTTACAAGTGAACTGGTAATGTGTCACAGTTCTCCAGTTTACAGGCTGAATATGCAAATAAAACCTAAAAAGTAAATTCTGCAAGGAAACCGATATATCACTTTAAATATTTACTGCATCTTAGACTACTGAACTTGGAACATTATCAAAGTAAGTCTAGACGGAAAGGTCTTTAGTACTATTTTCTTTCCAGCAGGAAAAGGTTGGGATATTCAAAGATACTTAAATATAGTGTAAAGATAAATAATGATATGGTATGGTAGTTTAGAGGAAAGAAAGAAATCCCGGAGTAAATTCAAATACTTACCAAGCTATAGATTTTTACGAAAGTAAAAATATAAATGATTGTCATGTAAGAGATATGAGTTTCCTCTTTTTCATACAGTATTATTATGTTTTTAGAATTGTGCATAAGTGTTTATAAAAGGTCTTATTTTCTCTGTTATTACCTTGTTAATGCCATGAATTTATTCTAGAATCTTGAAATGTATTTTAGAAAGTTTTTTCGTTTGTTTGCTCTAGTATTAGGAACATATAAAAAATTGAGCTTTGAGCTATATGTATTTTTTCTATTAAAGTGTCATTATTGAAAAATACTTTGTATATATGCCAGTTTTATGCTTCATTGATTGTTTACCTAAATTTCATATTACTTCTTAAATGCATTTAAAAGGATACTATTAAGTTAGTTTAATTTAAAAATGATTTACATTAATCACTGATCTAACAAAGGCTACAAAAATCTAGAACAAGCGTATTTGAAATCAAATTAGACACTTTGAAATAGATTATGTGTTAGTGATAGCTTGGTTGTGTTATGTATTATTTAAAGAGTAATGTCCCTATCATAGGATTTTTATAAATATTTATAAAAAGTCTTATTTTCTATTTTATTACCTTGTAAATACCATTAATTTATTATAGAATCCTTAATACTTTAAGAAGATTTTTTTAATTATTTTCACTAGTACTAGAAACATGTAAAAATATTTAACTTTATATTTTACATATATAATGCATGCAAATGTTATGTTCTAAATATGTTTTCTGTATGTGCTAACCTTATGCTTAATTGTTTATTTAACTGCATTTCATGTGGTTAACATTCTACATTTAAAAGGATGTTGTTAAGTTAATTTAATTTTAAAATAATTTACATTGATTGACTTTCTAATGAAGGCTTGAAAAATTTAGAACAAGAGGTTATGAAAAAATTAGACAATTTTAAAGCAGTGTTAGAATGTTAGGTGTATGTCTGAGGCAGAGGTATGTATTAGTATGGGTATAGTAGAGGTATGTATGTATTTGATAATGTATTTGATAAGGTATGTATGTATTAGATGGATTATAAAGTTTTCAAAAAAATGCCTAATTAGTAAGCGTTTGAGATTCTTTTATTTACTCTGGAATCTTTAGGAAATAATTTTTAACACATAATGAAATACACTACTACATTAGAAAATACTGTGTTGAAAAGATAGTCTTAAACATTTTTTTAAGTGACTGATATGGATTCAAGTTAAAATTTTGTTTTTCAAAAAGAAGAGGATTTACAATAAAGGGACTTTTAAGGCTTAATAGTCTAAAAAGCTAGAACGTTAGAATGAAGCAGTAAGTCTCAGCTAAACAATTAATAAAATTTGAATGTTTGTAGATACTCGATTTTGACTGGAAACTATATATTGAAAAACTTATTGTTGTGTAACATCCCTCACTACCCGGACCACTGTTGCATGGTAAAATGACTTTTTTAAGGGTTTTAAATACTAACTGATTTAAAATTTTGAAATATAGATATAGATTATTTCAGTATCCTTTTTAATGCTTATTACAGTGATATAGATTATAGAAATTTATACTGGAAATTTGTCATAAATGGAATATGCGAGCACGTAAGTACGAGGCTTGTTTATATACTTAAGTGAAATTCCAAAATCAACTTAGACCTGAAAAGAAAGTAAGTAGCACTGGATATGACATTTAACTGCAGACAGAGCTACGGGGACAGCGCAGAGACTGCGACGAAAAATGTATTAAAAAGTTTTTCGTGAGTTTCTCGCTAACCTGTGACTTTGAATTTCATCATCCTTGAAAAATAATGATGCTATTATGTAACTATGCATGCTTTGATTTTACAGTACTTTTAAACAAAATTCTAAATGGAATTTCAGGAATCTTCCAAAAATGTTTCTGTATGTCTTATATCATGAGACACAGATGTGATTTATCCCCATTTCTCAGAACTTTTCCTAGGTATGTGTCTCTTTTATTGGAATACTTGAAATAAAATATTTTATTTGGGACATAGTGAAAATATACTTCAAAGTTTTCATCATTCGTTATCGTTAAGGAATTAATAATGATCATATTACGCTTATATAATTTAGACCAACCTCTAATTTTGTGAAAGGTTTGTAAATAAGAAAGAAGTATACTCAAAATTAATAAAAAGGATAAGTTATCGTTAAAAAGAAACATAATTCCTGTTATTTTATAGTTTTCCTTGAGATAGTGTTAGATTTATGTAAAATGTAACAATATAATCCAGTTAAATACAAAGAGTTCGATAAAATTTAATTAGAAGAAATATTTTGTGATGGTTCGAGAAACAAATGTATTTATAAAAGTAAAAAATTAAAGGAATAAATAAACTAGCTCTTTCTCTCACACACACACATATTATATATATATATATATATATATATATATATATATATATATATATATATATATATATATATATATCGTGGTCAGTAATGTAAGCAACTAATCATGTTTCTTTCTTTTTCTACCATGATTTATTAAATTCAGTTCTTCCGTTAAGCTCTGGTTATGCCATTAAATATACTCCTTTGTTAAATTATGCCGTTGACTTGCTTAGAGGGTGTTGCTCTACCCAGCATACCTCTCAAAGTACGCTAAAAACTTGCCTACGTAAACCTTTTCTTCCGAATCTCCTTCCGCATTAACTTGTTTTCGCTGTGTACATCCGCCCGAGGGTGCGTCTCTCTCCTCTTACGTGAACTTTAAATAGTTCCACATATTTTTAAGTATAATTCCTTTAATTTTTAAAACCCGATTTTTAAACCTGATATATTCACACACACACACACACACACATACACACACACACACACACTGTATATATATATATATATTTATATGTATATGTATGTATATATGTATGTATATATATATATATATATATATATATATATATAATATATATATACAAATGTATATACATGTATATATAGTTATATATACATATATACGTCTGTATATATATATATATATATATATATATATGAGAGAGAGAGAGAGAATAGTGTATCGTTATTGTCTTTTTCATTTTTGAAGTAACAATTTTCAAGAACAATAAATATTTAGAATAATTCAGTTATAAACAAATGCTCTATCATATTGAAGGTATTACAAACAAAGGTATTATTAGTTTTACAAACCCCCAACTTTTAAATGCAAATACTTGTATGTCATTGGTACTTTATGAATGTATGAGAACATTGTTCTTGTTGCCATTTTTATTTGTATTTTAAAAGGAAATGTGTTTAAATAATTAAGTAATTTAATAATTGGTCCAAATGTAATAAAATGTGGTTAGAAGACTTAGTTCATTAGTTATAAATAGATTATAGTTAACTATATATCTTTAAAAGTAAACACAGACTTTGAAAGTGTTTTACGACAAAGTCATCTATTTGATTATGCTTTTGGAGGTAACGAGATGGATATTGTTTTAATAAAATATCATACAAAAATTGTATTAATCATAGTATAGAATAATTCCTCTGGAAATATTTTAGATTTTAATACTTTTAAAACATGTTAATAAGTCTTTTAACAAAGCACGTTAATAAATTTTAGGAAAATAATAATTATTTCTGCTTTCATTTAAAGAGTACCATCTACTAGCCAGGCTATTCCTCTGATTAAATTTATAAAAAATGTTATATAATTATATACGAAATATATCCACGTATTTCATTTGAAATCTTCGAAAACTACTTGCTAAAGTTGAAAGCACTTACGGGAAGTTTAGAAAAAACAATTTTTTAAAGTTCTTCAACATTCTGTAAAATTTAAGGAACTTTTCCTATGTTAAAGAGAGGTTTTTATCAAATATTCTATTCCTAGTAAATTCTTGACTGAAAAATATCCAAGTCGCATTGAAAAGACTCTTTCATTTCCTACTCTTAGTAAATAAGAAAAAAATATAAACAAGTCAAAGCTATTCTCTGCACTATTATTTCTCTTTTGATAAAATGCGATATATCTCCCTTATATAAAAGCGACTAGTCAGTTTTTACCATTAAAGCTAACATTTTCCAGAGTTTATATTTCACTGAAAAGTGTAAAACTTACTTTAATTTTGTCTAATATATGGATCATAATTAAGAGGATATCATAATAACTCTTTTATAATAAACCCGATGCTGAATAATTTGTACTATAAAACTATCCATTTTTAAACAAAATATATTCATTTTTTAAATCATGTTTTACAATTAAATGGGACATCAAGCTGACAGAAATAAATTTTTGAAATTGGTAAACATTTTTACAACAAATTTTATTTTAATACACCATTTTTAAATAGAAAAGTAAATTTAACTCATTAATAAAAATGTCAATAATATAAATTTTACTGATTCGTGCCAGGAAAATTATTTTAATTTGCATTTTGTCTCGGGCCATAATTTTTTTTATATTTTTACACTGAAATTATATTCCCTTCATCTACCAAATATAGTTGAGCAAGAATTTATTCTTACAGTTTTGAATAAACTGGTAAAACTCGTGTAACGTAGAACATTATGGAGTCTCATTTTGAAAATGTGATTGGATTCTTCACTCCAGAGTCCTCTTAAACCTTATTTTAGAATTTAAGTTAAGGTTTGACAGGCCACCTGGCATGCGGAATCTATTTCTTCATAGTCTCCCTTAAAATCTATTAAAAAGACAAGTTTTGTGCTATGCCAACAAGTTAACATACATTTCATTTGTAAAATGCTATAAAGATTTCAAAAATGGTGTTCGCTGAAGAACTGGATATTTGCCAGGTAAGTATTAAATTACCATTACACAAGTGATATATTATTCTTAAAGATAAGCGATCATAAGTAAACTTAAGTAATCAAATTCTTCATTTTCATTTTCTTCTAGATATGTAAGAGTGCATCTTGGATTCATATGCCTTCAGTTCAGAAAAGTCAGAGTTATGGCTGGAGTAAACATGATTTTGTATAAATTTCATTATTAAAATTACCATTACACAGGTGATATATTATTCTTAAAGATAAGCGATCATAAGTAAACTTAAGTAATCAAATTCTTCATTTTCATTTTCTTCTAGATATGTAAGAGTGCATCATGGATTCATATGCCTTCAGTTCAGAAAAGTCAGAGTTATGGCTGGAGTAAACTTGATTTTGTATAAATTTCATTATTAAAATTACCATTTATAAAATATAATACCATAACTATGATTTGTGTTTTCAAATGTCTTTAAAAGCTTTATTTATCATTTTTGACTAAGTAATACTAGTTTTCACAAACCACCTCATAAGGAATGACGTAACAATTTCAAATACGAATATTTTGTTTCTACAAGTGTAAATAATATAGATATACGGTTATTGATTGATTAACGATTCCTTAAACTGTAACATAACATAAAATTAACAACGAAACTTTGTTCAAAAACAGCAAACAAAAGAGGCCATTGTATAGTAAGCTTAAGTAAATTAAGGAAAATAAGGTAGAGAACTATTTCGAAGATCACAAGCTTATTTCTCCTCGCGAGTAAAGTTAGAAGCTTTATGGTTTTGCTTACTTGTGCAGTTTCTGTCGTTAAAATGGGAATTTTTTTCTTTCTTTCTGATATAAGAGAAGAGGCTTAGTATACTAAGAAATAGCAGTTTACTCTGTACTCTTTACTATTATTATTTTTTGTGAGCAGGCATTTCACACGTTGGTTTCTCTTTTTATTTATTATAACCTAAAATTCAAAAATGAAAGGGATCTCGAAGATGCAGGCAACTATAAGATGGATTTCAAAATCTAGCAGATAAACTATATTAAAATAAACTTATATTAACTTTGTACGTGTTAATACGACTAGTATAAATATAAAATAAAACATCTATGACTTGATATAGCTTAATTATTTTGATTACAACAAGCTTGACAGTAAAACTGAGTACTTAAATATAGAAGCACCATTTTTGTATTGTGTTTAAAGTTGTGCGTATGCAAGAATATTACATACATAACCTGAATACATACATTACATACATACATTACTGAAGAGAATTTGCACTCTCATCGTATTTCTTTTAAATACACTCTGAATTTTATAAAATATTAAAAATTCTAATAATCATTTTATTCTAGAATCATTTATGAGTACTAGTATAAACTCAAGCATCAGAACTCCAGAAAAAATGGGTCTTACGGATTAGGAACGTTTTTATTCCTTGGTACGCATTGGTTATCAAGGAGTGAAAGCAGTTCTTACTTCGCAGGATTCTTTGTCTACAATATGGAGTCTTAAGCTGTTTCTAGAAGAATTTTCAAGACAGTTCTCTAGTCAGAAAAGAATTACTCTCTACTTCAGCCGTCAGCAAGATGGAAAACGTAAGATTCTTTTTTTCTATTAAAACTATTGTACTTCATCTCTCAAAATCATTTCCCAAACACATGTTTTATTATTTTTTTAATAAGGAACAACCCTAATTGCTGTAGTATCTCTCAAAGAGCATTTAACGCAAGGAATATCTCCGAATAATAAACGGTGTTTTCTGGAAATCATTGGCCTAGGTAATACTACTGAAATTTAGGAATTTAGAATAATATTTTAGAATTATGCATAAATAACGATTACAATAAGCTGATATTTATGACAATTGTCGGTTTAACACTTTATACCGAGGATTTTTTTAACATTTTAAATGACACATAAGGTCATGAAAAAGTTAGCTTTTATAATATCATACTCTCTAATACTTTTTATTTGCTTGTTTCCTATTAAAGTAAAAGATATTCATAACATCAAGTTATGATCATCATTGTAATATGTTATTTGAATAACACAGAATAATGAGCATATAATATGAACAACACGGTTGCAGTTTTGAAAGCTTTTACAAATTCTCCCTATATTTAAATGAAAGGAAAATACGTGATTAAACATTTCACACAAGGGAGGAAATATTTCCAGCCTAGAGAATTATCATATAACATAGAGTATTTTGTTTCATATCTTCAAATATTTCGTAGAAGTATTGCGTACTTCAGTTTAAACAATTTTACACACTTTTTCCTGAAAAATTATCAGGTGAATTACATTTTAACGATTGTACATATAATTAATAAGATTAAAAATTTTAACTAAACACATTCAACATATTAAGAAAAGCTATTCTTTCAGAACACCCACTGCATTTTTTTTTATTTACAAACAATCATACAAAAAAATATCAACTTAAAAAAACTTTGTTGGAATTCTCAGTTTTGCTAAATTTTTCTGCACAGTATAAAAAGTTTTGTTTATTTTATACTTTAATTTGTCTCTTGGGCATTTAATGAACAAAATGAACTTCATAACAGTTCTTTTCTTTAGAGTTAATTTACTTTGAGGACGATCAAAGGAATTTTTACGATGTATTAAAAGTCTTCATACCGCTTTATATTGAAAGAAAGGAAGTACTTACTGATAAAACATGTGAATAATGAAAGAGCTTATAAAACTGGAGTAAAAGTTTTTGAAGCTTGTTTTTAAGAATAATAAATGTAGAAATTTAATTATTAAAAAGGAGTAAAAGGACAATTTTAAAATCATTTTGGTTCAGAGTATGATACTAAAGTTACTTTTTTTTCAAATAATTTGCCTCTTTTGATAACTTATGCTTTTCTTTAAGACAAAATTTTACCTATGAAAATTATTCAGATAGTTTTAATAACATAATTATTGTCATTTTAAATATAATGAAAACTGAAATTTACTCTTTTATATTGAGCTTTAGGATTATATCCTTGAAAAATTCCCAAATGTAATCCATACTCTTTTAACAGTATTTCCAAAACCTCATTATTTTAATTACTTGATGAATAGATTAGATTTACCAAGTGAGAAAAAAATCTAATGTGTACAATACATGACATCCTTGTATGCCTAAAAATCTAATGTGTACAATACATGACATCCTTGTATACCTATTATCTTTTTAATTTTGTATAATACTTCATTATTTTCATTATCATTTGTATTATCATTAGTACATTCTCTTTAACACTCAAAGTAGATTTTTTTAAGATAACCATGTTATGTGAATGGAGTTCAAGTACTGCCTTCTAGCTGAGACCCGCAATGTCAATATTCATTATATTGACAAATTTCATTATCTAGAAATTTCATTCTAAACTCATAAGTTTTGGTGATTGCATTACTTACTTTATTCCGTTCAGGCAGTAATAAACAGTAAAATTTTTAAAATTATCCTCCGTAATTATTAGATTTAGATTCTGTTTACTAAAAATGGATTTTAAAAGTATTTTTTCAAAGGTTCATATATCATTGTTACAAATGTATATGAATATGTCGATTTTTTTAGTTGATCTGTTACAGGTCAGTAGCCTTAATGTGCTCTATATTAAGATTTTTTTTACATGTAGAGTACAGATTGCAATCAAAATTGAAGGTCCACAACTAGACGTTATAAAAGACCTAAACTCAAAATTTAACGTTTTCGACTAATTCTTTTTGAGTTATACCTCACAGCATTTGTATATATGTTATACTGTAACTTTCCATTCTATAGAGTGGAAATACTCAAATAGACCTGTAATAATCCTAAATACAAAATTCCACCAGTCCACGACTAGTTATTCTCCACAACGTTAATGCCCGTTATATTGAAAATTTTCGTTGTATAGAGTGCAGATTGTAAGGAAAATGGACATAACCAAATAGACTTGTAACAATCCGAAATGCAAAATTCCACCAATCTTCGGTTAGTTATGCTCTACAACGTTCATGCACGTTATACTGAAATATTTCATTATATAGAATGTAGATTGTAATCAAAAGGAGAGATACACAACTACACTTTATGAAAGTCCTTAATAAAAAATTTCGCCCTTCTATGCCAATTTTTTTTTAGTTATGCCAGGAACATACGTAAGTACAGACTTCAAGAGAAAACTAAGCAAAACCAGTTCTGAAATTATCAAAATTGATATTTCAAATTTCAAAATTAAAGTTTTTTTTGTACATACGTGCAAGTTTAACAGTCAAATTTGTGAAAACTCAGTCAGTCACGTTGAAATTGAGTATTTCTATTGAAATTTGAACACTGAAATTTTTCTTGATTACAGTACTTCCATTATTTTGTACAAGGGAGTAAAAATGGTCATATATGTTAACATATAATTCCTTTCCTTCATTCACGATACCAGCTGGATAAATTTTGATTTAGTAGTAGTTGTTAGCTTGCTTCTAACATACTTCTATCATCAAATATTTCGTTCTACAAAAACGGATAAATATGCGTGATAGGAGTTACTTTATTTTTTTCTTTACTTTTCATAATAAATTGCATTCGTGCCTGTCTTTTTCTCAGATGCTTTTCAGTGAGTATAGATTTTCTTTTCTCCCTAGTGGAAACCTTTTCAGGCTAAGGCTTTTGATATTCGGAAGTCTTAGAAGAGAAAAATCACGCCTTTAACAATCAGCCAAATATTTATTTACTAATACCAAATATTTACTTTCTTTTGGCATTTCTTTTTTGAACTATAGGAACTCGAGTTCTGTAATTCTGTAGATATCATAAAAAATGTTTGAATTTTTTTAGATTAATCAAGCCTTTAGTAATACATATATTTAACTTGTAAAACATATGTAAATGTATAATATAATAAAACAGAGTATAAAGCATTTTATTTAGATTTCCTATTTATAGTAAAAGAATTCTCTTAGGTTGCTTCACTTTCTTAAATGTGAAAACTAAGTTTTCAGACTTCAGTTAAACATGAAACATACAATCTCTGTCAATAGTATTTTTATGTTTAGTATGACATTTTATTTCTTTCTAAATTATGATCATTCCTCAGAAAATAAAAGCTTTTTATTTTTAAGATTTTATATCAGCAATTTATTTGTTTATGTTATTCATCTTGATTCAATGGTAAAACACAGAGGTTCAGGGATGTCCAACCCTTGGGATTATTTAGTTTCTCATCACAATCTTAAATGTTCTTTAGCAACGGAGTTATGATTTTTTTCACTGTTTTCAATATCAATGTTTCTTTTTTTAACATTTGTCATTATATTTCAATGCTGAAAACTCTTAAGTATAAAATACGTAATCCAGATTAAGTCATACCGAACCATATGGATGTTTAATATTTGAGTTTTACTTTGAGATATTAGCGTAATTTTTTTAATCCTAATAATTTAATATGTTGATGTTGTATATTGAAAAGTGTTAGGTATAGAATACATATTCTGCAAAATTAAGCCATTCTTGAGCTATTTGTATACTTTTAAAGGATTTGTTTCCTTCGGAAATCTTAACATTTAAGGTTTCTTGAGATAACAGCGAAATACTTTTTTAAATCCTAACATTTAAAAGTTTTAATGGTAAAATATTGGCATATTCTAACTTAATTCAGTAGTCTATTTTGTGCGATTACATCCCCCTGATGCTCTCAAATTTGTATGACTTCACTGGGATTCTATGGTAAGAATTAGGTATATTTTATTATATATCATCAAACTCTTGATATATCATATAAACTAATAGCAGCATATTGAAACATTATAATCACTTTGTATTTTCGTCAATATTTCTGTAAATTTACTGTTTTCTTAATCAAAACTGCTTGTCAACTATTTTAGTCATATCTGTGAATTGATGCATTTAAATTGCCTTTCTCTTGTAGCAGTATGTGATTCGGTTTGATTTTGAACCACTACGGTCAGTTTTTTGTAACACGATAGTTAATTTGGTCATGAAATGTTTGTGAAAACGTATTTTAAAATCTTATAATTTCATTGCAATCTATGTCAAACCAAAATATCTTATTTTATTGCTAGAATTAAAAAATATCTTGATACAATTTATTTGTAATATTGTAATATATATTATCTAAAGTACATTTTCAATATACTAGTCCTGATAACAAAGTTCAAGTAATAGGTAAACTCTTATTAAAATTCTGCATATTAGACATAGACAAAATTTTCATTCCTTCGTTACATGCTATTCTCGTCATACATCTTTAAAATAAAAAAAAAATTAGGCTTTTGTTACTTACTTGCCTTGAATTACATCTTTATTCGCTATTGAACTGCCAAGTAAAACATCTGTCTAAGATATCAGTGAATAATTTTTAATTTTTTGAAATATTTAATTAAAAATATTGAAATTTTCTAACTTAAGGCAAGAATTGTTTTTCTCCTTGTATAGCCAGTTACTTAAATTTTAAATAAGTTGATTATAAATCTCCAGGTTCTGGAATTTGAACAATGTGTCTAGAGTTCTCTGTCTCATAATAGCATCAGCATCTGGCTTTAAATTTCAGATATGTGAGTCATTATCTACTCGGTGAAAATTAGTAAAAGGAGTTAACATGATAGAAACTATCATGATCCTTAATGATACTAGAAAATTAATACCATGATAATCCTTATTGTAAGACTTCCAACAAAAGAGATATAATTAAGTATCCAAAGAAATTTTCATAAGTCTTCTTTTATATAGGTAATTTTTAATCTATCTTTAAATAACCTATTCTTGAAAGGCAAATAAAGGCGTAGTGTCGTTAATTAGGAATATTGTTAAGTTCGATACACCTAAGGTGTTACATTTTCTGCCAAAGCTCAAGATATGTCATCTGAGAAAAATGAAAATAGCCTTGAATTTCCCTTTTATTGTTAACTTAGTGAAAACAATAATTTTAGTCTTTATAGTTATTAATAGTCAACTTCATGGATATAAATGACATTATGTAAAGCATAATAAAAAAAATATTAACTCATACATAATTACCTACGTAATTTTCTTTTTCAGACATTTAATTCTATATCGGAACATGAGAAGTCACTCACAGTAAAAATATTTAACTATAGAGTATTTTTATAGTTTTAAAAAATCTTTTGTAGAAATAGACTGAGAATCTAAATTTTACCTTATAATAAATAAAGTATTTTTGCTTCGAGAATATTTTTCTTGTGTGACTACTTATTAAATTCTTTGTTATTTAAAGTATTTATTCTCACATGAGTCTAAAATATAAAAATGAAGTATAGATAATCCAAAATTGTCCCCTTAAGGCAGACTGTTTTAAATTTACTACATCATGGGAAATAATAATGAAATGTACACAAATTTTTAATTTTTCTACTAAAAAAGTCTGGTATGTTCCTTTAATCTTACAAGGTAAATTGACATTCTTTCTGACAATTTGCATTTTTTTCTAATCAATTAACCTAAAGTTTTCTTTATTTCAGCAACGAGAAAGGAGGTATAAAATCTCACCAATAAATTTTCTTTTCGATGGCTGATGACTTTTAATTGTTGTTTTTTTTCCTTTATAGAGCATTCTTGCCTGCAAACTCCTTTCATGGGATAAATAATTAAATACTTTAAATGTTTTCAATTCTTATCAGCAAATGAGATTTGTTTGAGAACTTTATAGTGAATTTCATCGGTGAGGAATTAATTAAATATATAACAGTTTCTTATTCTATCCGTAAATGAAGTATAAAACATAACTATTTTTCATTCACGATATGCATTGTTTTAGAGCTGTTTTTAGAACATTAATAATGATGAGAAGTAAACTATCTCTATATATAACAGACTACTTGTCATTAAGTATATTATTTTAATGCAAAAATAATCTATCTTCTTTATTTTTAAGACAATTATTCGATGAAATATTAATAAAAAATCAGTTTTGTATAAAATAATTTGCGATATTTTGCATATAAAGAAAATAATTTTTATTTAGTAGGATTATTAAACTGGTTCCCGACATTTTATACCTTCAGTAACTGATACTAAATCATTAACTTGTATTTTTCTCACTGTTATTTTTGATACTTTACACTATTCTTTATAATTCAAAAGGCACCACACCAAGAGTTGTCGGATTACTCAACATCAATTGGATGATTTCTCTCTTTCTATGCATTTGTAGAACATAGCTGTATACAAGAATCATTACATTTTCTCTGCATTACACTTTTTTATAACTTAATAACAGTTTAATATAAATATCTATAATTATAAGTGATATCTGGTGAAAATTGAATGATTGTTGAACAACAATTGCTGTAGTGCTAGAAAAGAGATTATAAATGACGAGAAATAAACTATCTCTATATATAACAGACTACTTGTCATTAAGTATATTATTTTAATGCAAAAATAATCTATCTTATTTTATTTTTAAAACATTTTTTCCATAAAATGTTAATAAAAAATCAGTTTTGTAAAAAATAATTTTCGATATTTTTCATGTAAAGAAAATAGTTTTTATTTAGTAGAATTATTAAACTGATTTCCGACATTTTATATGTTCAATAACTGATGCTAAATCATTAACTTGTATTTCTCTCACTGTTATTTTTTATACTTTACACTATTCTTCATAATTCGAAAGGCACCACACCAACATCTGTTGGATTACTCAACATCAATTGGAGGATTTCTTTCTTTCTATGCATCTGTAGAACATAGTTGTGTACAAGAATCATTACATTTTCTCTGCACTACACTTTTTTTCTAACATACTAAGAGTTTGACATAAATATCTATAATTGTAAGTAATATCTGGCTAAAATTGAATGATTGTTGAGCAACAATTGCTGTAATGCTAGAAAAGTGATGAAAATAGCTCGAAATAAGAAATTAGTAAAACCAGTTATTTGGATGAGGTCTGCAATTCTGGTTTCTTCTCTATGTTCAAGTAATTTATCTTATTGTCTGAGAAATATCAGAAATTATCAGCATTTAGATACAACAGGCATATAAGCCTTAATTGTAAATTTGTGTTCTCTTATTAAGTGTTAAAACTTTATTCTTTAGAGTATCAAGAATTTATAATTCTGTTCTCATGTCTAGTGTCTTTGAGTGATCCAACATTTCATATTCTTAGGTATTATCTCAATCAACGTTGAAAGAACTTATCAGCCTTTTTCATGATAGTAATGAGTATTATTTCAGGCAGTCGAAAATTATGTTTCTGCCATATCTAAGGAGTAAAATTATAGTCATCTTTCTACTGGAAACGCAGATATTGAAGTACTACGGTCTGAAGATCTGGTGTCTTTCGGAGTGGAGTAAAATTTCACTTGTCTCACTCTGGGAAGGCATCAGACCTGCAACCGAATTTTTCTACGTCAAGTGTGTGTAGCAACGATTAATGTGATTTAGTCAAGGTACTCGTGACATCTGACTTAATCTTTTGAAATGTTTATCAAGATATTTAAATCATAGTTGTTTTTTTTTCACCAAAAAAGAAATTTGTCAGAAAATAAAGTTTAATTCACTTTATATTCGGCAGATCGGGGCTAGTTGTTACAAAAATTTTGAATAATGTTTCAAAAGAAAATATTTGATTTGTTTTCAACTTGAACTTTTAAATAAGCTTTAGTTATTGAGTATTCATAACATATTTTTAATGGATTAAGCTAACAATTATTATGTGTTATGCAAATTTATTTACACTGTAGCAACTTGCCCTGCCTGTGCTAATTAGGGAATAACAACATGCCTATGGGGCTTGTTATTAAAACAGATGGAATAATTTGTTGCATAAAATGTATAAAGAAATAAATACGAATATCTCGTTTCTATTATTTTATTATTTTGGAATTTGTTTTGAGAAAGGCATAAAATACTTAGATTTTATATGTCCTCTTAATTTCAAAAGCTATTCTAATGAACTGTAATAACTAATACACGAATTATAGTTTTTATAAATATAGATTTTGTCAAAAGTAGCACAATGGTCATCAGCATATTTTAAACAATGACAGAGTTGAAATTATGTTGTTGGCAGCCTTATTTTTGAGTGGAGTGTTCAGTATGTTCTATGCTAAATACTTGTCATCTCCGTCTTAAAAAACTTCCTCAAAAGACTTTTTCTTTGGTTTGTGTCATTTAAAGAGGATTGTTGTTTCTCATTACAAGAAGTTTTTCTCTTCATTGCTCTTCAAATTTAGGTTTCAGGTGGGAAAAAATTTATTTTAGATGTTGTCGAGATGACATTAACTATCAATTTTCATCTTCAAACCAATTTTCTTTCATCAATTTTAAGATACGTCATTGTTTCTTGAGGGCTGATATAGACTGTGCCTGCCGTAATGTAGGAATATCCCTCTTCAGTATAGCAGCCGCTATTTTAATAGTGTGGGACATGCTTCAGGTATAGAAGACTCTCCTCTTGTTCTTAGATCACTGCGGTGTGTAATTTTTTCAAAGCGTTTCATCCTTGAGATGGATATCTAGAGAGAGCGATCAGTAACCAGTAGCAGCAAATTATCATCACCAAAAAATCATTATTGAATGGTCAGAGTTTTTATTTTGCTGTGGAATTTTTTGAGAGCCATAAAATTTATTTCATATTTATTAATCACATTTTACAAGGAACATCTTGTCAGCACTTTTTAACTAGCATCCAGAAATGTTTTCAGTGGCTTTTTACCCCTAATACTATTTTTTACAGCTCCATGTGTCATCTTAAAAAATAAAATTTTACAAAAATTATAAATTTACACAGGGAAAATTGTTCAACTGTAGCAAATAAACAAGGAAACTGTAACATCTTGCCTCTTTTTCTTCTGTTTTATACATTGATATGTGTAATTAATATCACACAGCTCTTTAGACATTTTGAGCATTTGATTAGTCATTTTGAATTCCAGGCATTCATGTAGCAAAACACTTTATTGATATCTTCAAGATTCTTGTTACAAATAACAAAATACAATGTAGAAAAATACTATATGATACAAAATTATGTTATTTCCTAGCTAATGACTGCAAGCTTTCCAAACAAATTGAGAAAATCATATATATTAGTGCCATCGTCTATCAAGATGGCACGATTATTTTACCATCATTAAGCTATTGATAGAGCAAAATGAATGTTTCAATTGCTGGTTAAATTTTAATTCAAACACAACAATGTACCCACTGTAACAATGAGCTCCGGTCACCCCTAAGCGCTTCTTAATAATATAGCAGAGTTATAAATGTAATGATATAAAAATTAATGTACTTTATTTTTCAGAAATTTCAGCAGTATTGCTACAGAAGTAAAATCTATTAAACAGTAAATCTTGACAGACACACGGTGCTTTTGTAACATTACTAGGAAGCTCTGGAAGTTTCAGAATCAATATATATTATTCCCTCTATTTGCAGAGAAGTTCGTCTATACTACAAAGCTAAAAAACTAATAAAATTCGAATAGTCTTCCTAACGGCAGAACTTATAGGTTAATTAAAAGGTAAAAAAGGAATAGATTACTCCATAAATAACAATGACTCTTTGAAAAATTCACGAATTTACTAAAATAAATTTTATTTTATAAGCTGTTATAATTTAATGATACTTTTTATCTATTTTATTTTACTTTAATAAATCCTTCACTTATCAGAATAGCAAAAAAACAACAACTATATAGAAAATACCAAAAAGTAAGATACTGCCTAGAAGTGAACCTGTAACACCGGAATGAGATTAATACTTTCTTATGGAAGTAAGATTTTTAAATAAGATTTCATAAGTAAGATTCTAAGTAATCTTGGATTATCTGAAATTATATGCTTGTATTTAGTAAGCTGGGAGAAATCTTTAAGTTTGACCCACTCTGTTAGTATTATATGTGTATGCTGTCTGTTTAAGAAATTCAGCATTTTTAATTGAAACTCCAATATACATTAACACTGTAATACATTCATCAAGTGTCTCCCTTTTGATGTTTCCTTATTTTGGGGAATTTAAGATTAATTTAATCACCATTCAGTGTTTCTCAGAAGTAGATATATTAGCTTAAATTGCTCTTAAACGAAGGCAGCAGGATAAGTTTTAAGAGGAGATGTTTTGATAGGAAGTGAAGAATAGATTATTACTTGATAGTGTAGCGTACTGGGGCTCTAAGTGAGCCCGGAAAAAGGATAGCGGACGCCTACGTGCAGACTATGATATTTATTAAGAAACACAATATTGAAGTTATGCTGCAGATGAAAATGATGAATATCTACAATGAAAAAAAATGATCGATGCAGGAGTCAGCTTCCTAAGAGAAAAAGGGGGTGGGGGGAGGACACTCTCAGTCGCTCCCTCGAAGTCTGGGCCGATGAGTTCACACCCCTCGATCGGTCAAAAATCCTCTCTGAGCCTCGAACTCTGCTCTTCTTATATAGTCGTCTGCCCGCAAGAATGTCCGTCTCAGCTGATCGGACAGATGGTTGATGACGTGTTAGGGAAAACGCGTGTCGGCTCTCTCTCCAGCAGGTGCCATTGAAGCTTGCAGTAATCGAGAGCAATCTCACGTTGTCCTTGGACAGCCCTTGGCGAACAAGATAAGAAAGTATTGTGGCTTGTAGTATTGTTGCAATGTAGAGGACTTGCTGTAGTGTGAGAGTCTTTCTTCGGGATGCCATTGAAACGAACACTGGAAACAGTTCGCTAGCATCCCAATGAATGTCTCAGACAGAATGATTTTAGATGGTCTTCGATGTCAAAAATCCTCCATTCAGCATCCCATTATAC